>CP136063.1:121248296-121650755 GCA_032622095.1 Siphonodentalium dalli
AAAATAAAATGAAAAGCCTACCGCCCGCCCCTATTTGTTTTGGGCTCGTTACGGGAAACACGCATTCATTTTGTTCTGGCCTTATAGTCCAGTGCATTTATGAGAAAAAAATGCCACACCCGGAACTAATTGCAACAGAATTTTTTTTTGCTGGAATAAGTACATAAACCCTCCATAAACAACATACTAAAAATCGGCAAAAATCGGAAAAAGGGAAATTGGTGAATTTCGTGAAATAAATTAGGGGAAATTTGGTCAAATCATCAATTTATGGATTTTCATGGATGCATATAAGAACAATCAAATTCACAAATCCTACAAATGGTATGTGTATTGTGTCGACCTCAAGTTCCTGAACCCAGTACTGAAAACCAGTCCCAGATTCATTACGTATTTTTCGAGTTGTGTGCCTTCAAAAACGCGAGTTTACCTGATTTCGGCCCATTTTCGGGGCCTCAATTTCAAAGAATGAGCCAAAATGCCTTATTTGTGATTAATTATTAAAAAAAACTAGAGCAAACTGAAGGGATTTTTCAGTGGTATAGTAAAATCCTCACTAGATTAAACACAAAATATGATTAATATGTGTATCTATAATTAAGAAGAAGATTATATTCTCAAACAAAATGTGTGTTCCATTGTATGGACTTAGCCAATTTTGCCTCTGACACTGAACGTGTGTGATGAAATGCAATATTTGAGGTCATGTAACTCAATAATATAATACCCATATGCCATGCTTTTCTTATAACCTTTTATGTATGTTGGATTGAACAAAATGTAAAGGTATTAACAGGACATTATTTAAGAAAATCAACTTATGGCCCTTTGAATACTTAGTTTTAGCTTGTTTCCAAAGATGCCAGAAGATGCCAGTTTGAGGCATTTTTGTCCAATCTAAAAGGTTTTGGGCCATAAAAACAAAAAACAATGGGTGTTTTAATGTGTAAAATTATTTGAACTTTCCTCCCACAACAATTTAGTGATAAAAAATTAGCCTTACATTGGTTATGCCCATAGTATTTCACTTGATTTCTTTCATTTTTCAGGAAACTGACTCCAAATTTTAACGTTGGTATAGGGGTAGGAAAAATCACAAAATGCAATCTTATCACCAAATTACAGCCATTTCAGACACAATGTTGTTTTCTTCCAGTTTGTGTACATTCCTGTTGCATTATAAAACTGCTTAATACATTATCGGACGTTG
The DNA here is from genome assembly GCA_032622095.1 of Siphonodentalium dalli. Classification (NCBI taxonomy): domain Eukaryota; kingdom Metazoa; phylum Mollusca; class Scaphopoda; order Gadilida; family Siphonodentaliidae; genus Siphonodentalium; species Siphonodentalium dalli. Next base: position 121,249,507 of record CP136063.1, read on the forward strand.
ATTTAGAATTTTATGGTTATGTTGTATAAAACAATCTCAAAATAGCCAATTTGACATTTCACTGCCAAATTATGACAAAAAATATTATAGCTCTGTCAATAAACATAAAAAAAGGAAATATGAAATTATGTATGAAAGAACAATGTAAGCAGAAACTGTTAATATAAAGTTTTCTGCTTCAAGATGCATAATTTTGAAGATTTTGTTGATATGCTTTCCCCTACCCCATTTTTCTGCCGTTCAAATTTGGAGTATGTTTCCACAATGATGAGTGAAATCCAGTGAAATTCATTGGTATAGCCATTGAAATGCTATTTTCTCAACAACAAAATTATTTAAGAGGACAGATCACATAATTTTACACAATAAACTTTCGTTAATTTTTCTCAATATGCCTAAAATCCTTTTAAAATTGACAAAAACGTCCCACAATTGCATTTTCGGAAAAGAGGCTAGACTAAGAGTTCATAGGACCATAATTTTATTTTCTTCACCAATGTATTTGGAAATTCCTTCACAATTTGTTCAATCTAGTATTCTCAAAATGTTATGAGAAAAGCAGAGCATATGGATATTAATTTATTGAGTTACATGACCTCAAATATGGCATTTCATCACACGAGTTATGTGTCAAGGCAAATTTGGCTAAGTCCATACAATGGAACACACATTTTGTTTGAGAATATTTTATTCTCCTTATTCATAGATGCACATATTAATCATATTTTGTGTTTTATCTAGTGAGGAAATTACTAAAACAGTGAAAAAGTCATTAATTTTGCTCTAGTTTTTTAAATAATTAACCATATAATACGGCATTTGGCTCATTCTGCGAAATTAAGGCTCCGAAATCAGGTAAACTCGCGTTTTTGAAGGCATACAACTCGAAAAATACTTAAGGAATCTGGGAATGGTTTCCAGTTCTGGATTCAGGAACATGTGGTCGACAAAATAGGCATGATATTTGTAGGACTTGTAAATTTGAATTTTTTATATACATTCATGAAAACCCATAAATTGATGATTTGACCAAATTTTCTCAATTTTTTTTCACGAAATTCACTAATTTCCCTTTTTCCGATTTTTGCCGATTTTTAGTATGTTGTTTATGGAGGGTATATGTACCAATTCCAGCAAAAAAAAATTCTGTTGCAATTAGTTCTGGGTAAAACCATAAATGCACTGGACTATTATGCTGCCATTAATCAATTTGACAGTTAGAATAAACAAACAGCCAGCCACCAGTGTTGTTTATCTTGACCCACCAGAGCTCTGTATCATATGTCACCACTCATTTCATAACAGATTTCACTTGGAATGACATTGACAACATCTATAAAATATCCTCTCATATACTCTGGATGTTGGATGATCACATGGTAATTTATTGATATCATTATATTACATGAAACTATTGCAATAAATTCTTCATATTTTCAAAACAGGATATCACACCTAATTAATCGTATAAAACTAAAATAAATGAAAGTGTCAATTTTTTTGTATTATTTAAATTTTTTTCTATTGTTATTCAAGTTCAACCAAAATTTAATATTTGTATATGCTAAATTTAGCAAGCAGCTAAATCTAAAAAAAATAGAATTTTATGATTTTTTTTCTTGAAAAAGGGTCATAACTCCTTTAAAATAAATCGGATCAAACCCATATTCGAACTTGATCTGTATTTTGGGCTGTGAAACTCGCATACCAAATTTGGTTCCAATCAGATAAAAAATGTTTGAATTATGGCAGAATGCGTGAATTCTAAGTTGAAAAAGGGCCATAACTCTGTAACAAAAACTCGGATCAAACCCAAATTCGAACTCGATCTGTATTTTGGGCTGAGAAACCCTTATAAAAAATTTGGTTCCGATCGGATAAAAATTTTTTTGAGTTATCGCATTACTCGTAAAGTGTCTACGGACAGACAGACAGACGGACGACGAGTGGTCAATCCGGACGACGACACTATGTTTACCATACTATGGTATGGGTAAACATAAAAACTCATACTGAACACAACATTGTATAATGATATTTTTATTATCTATCTGTATGTTTATCAAAATTTTGGGAATAAAACACCATCCTTGAATTCTTAATCGAAACTAATCGGATGCGGAAATAAACTGGCAAATGAAAAATGACAACCCACTAAAACGGAACAATTGGGAGATCGCAATTTTTCGTCGGAAGGAAAAGTTAATCTACTATATGGCTTTATCGGAGGTCGAAAACATGATTATCTCACTAGTAGTTTGTGAATTATTACAGCGAATTATTCAAAAGTTGTAGTTATGTAGTTTAATTGGTGTTGGCTATAGAATTAGATGAGATTATACATGGTCATCGTCAAATAAAGCGTTAACAAATCCCCATTTTAGGCTTATTAATATTATACGCTATGTGGTCGACCTTTTTGTCTTTCCTTAGTTTGCTGGTTTAGGTAAACCGACATACAAAGGTAACCATTACTATATAGTATACCCCCCCCCCCCCCCCCCCCCCCCCCCCCCGATTCGAAAGGTAGGTCATATCACGTATAACGCTCAAAGCAGCAAATCATAGATTGCCGAGATGTGCCGATTAACGATGACGGACTATTTATCCGTCGAAAAAAATAAAATAAAAAGAAAATAAAACTTCTAAAGTTAAAACAATTGGTAATTAAATCAGATAAAATGGTTATTATTGTAAAAACTGGGTGTCATACAATAAACCTTTTATCACAGTGCTCAGTGAGTTGATTCTCGACATCGCATCACGTCTCGTTGAGGTGGGCATTATTGCAGGATCAATCTGCCTGTGGCAGCTCGTTTGATCCGGCAATCTACCCACCTCAACTCGACGTGATACTACGACACGGATCAACACACTGTTGTGATAATATGTATGTATTTGTTTGCTTTATGGATGCCAGTAAAGCGTTTGACATAGTTGACCACAGCAGCGTGTTATTCGAAACGCTTGAAAGTCGAGATGTTCCCAAGCAGATTATTAGTCTGCTGTCCGCGTGGTTTAAAAACAACTGTTTTATGTTCGTTGGTGTTCTGTATATTCACGTGGCTTCCACCCAACCAGCGGTGTAAGGCGGGGCAATATACTAAGCCCTCTCTTATTCAATGTTAATACGGACAATTCGAGCAGGAATTTGAATGGAACCAACATTGGATGCATGATTGGCTAAAAAACATTGAACCACCCAGCATACGCCGATGACATGTGTTTGATCATCGATATACGTCGATGGTTTGATATCTCCATCTGTGATTGCCACTGATTGGTCTTCGTCGCCTATTGCGTGTGTGCACTAACGAGGCTGACAGATTAAACCTTAGTTACAACATCTCAAAAACTGTCGCCATATAGACTTTATCCCCAATTCCATGCCTATTGACATTCTTCCAAAACTTATTAAATCTCAATCGTAACGACCTTACGTTCGTTGCCAGTCTGGGTGAACGTCGACTCTATATTTGAAATATAGAGTCTGGAGCTTATGTAGCCAAAACCATTTCTATTCAGCGAAGAGCTTCCCCAAAATGACGTCGCGGATTTTAAAAAAATACATCGATGATTGACAGGTGTCCCCACGTGTTATTTGTTGTGCTTCGCAATAATAGTAATGGCCTGTGTCGCGACATAAAATTACAGCAGATAATATTTGTCGTGTGTGCGACTATTATTTTTCGGGAGATGAACTCGCTGCATCACCCGGAAAGCTGCATCCGAGAGCAAAAAATAAGGTCGTCATCAAAAATGATGCTTTAGAACTATTTAAAAGCATAAAATTAAGTCATTTCCTCGGTGTTAACTTTCAGATGACTTTTTTACGACAAATAATTTGATTTGCAAACCATGGTACAATAAAGTAAATCAAATACACGGACGTGAGTGAGTTCTATTTATATTTATGGGAGGCCAAGTTGGTACCATGCGCAGGCCTATCTATCGGGTCTAGCACATCCTTCAAATTAATCCGAATCGTACCGAATATATAATTTCGAAGCCATTGTTTCTGTCTGTTGTATTTGCAAGCATCGCTTTCGATCGGAGAAATTCCGCTCTGTTACTATATTTAGAGGTGACATTATGGGAGTCTAGCTCCGCCCACTGACACTTGTTTATTAACCCATACGGTTTCATTGGACGGAAAATAATTTACGCAATCAATCAGATTACGGAATCCCGAGGACTTGGAAATGAAATATCGATGTTATCCGTCAGACCTTATATTCAATGTTGTAATGAATATTTAGGTATGAGTTTACTCAGACTGGTTCGTTGCTAGTGCTAGTGATGTTCCGATAATCGGAATCGGCCATCGGCCGATAATAGCCCATCGGATACTAATCGTACCTCGCAGTTGAACATCGGCTTTTACCGATTGTCAAAACAAAACAAAAAGTTCTAGTATCTAAGCGCAGTATGCACGCTTTAATAATCGTACGCAATACAACCGTAGTATTGAATGTAAAACGCAGTTGCAACAGCCTAAAACAGCCCGATATGATTATATATATATATAAGCATGGCAATAGACCTGCCCGACATATCCCGTGTAATATGAATTCATTGGACACGAAATAGATTCAAAGAAAGCTTTAAACAGCTGCTGACCTCATTACAATATAGGCGATATTTTGGTGACGTCACAAGCCACGTGTCAAAACATAAACAAACCAGCAGGTAGGCACAAGCATGGCACCGCAGTGCTTTCTCATTCTAAATACATTCGTGTATCCGATAGCAATGAACGCAAAACCAAAGAGAAACGCAAATATAAGTCGGGGAAAAGTTGTGTAGTTGTTGGATGCTCCAACCGATTCGACAAAAATGTTAACCTGTCATTTTCTCGTTTGCCAAATGAGCAAAAATATCCGTTTATGTTGAGCACGCGACATGCTGTGACGTCACATGCTATGTCAATAATTTGAATCACACAATGAATGAGTACAGTCACGATCAGAACTGTCTTCAATAACGAGTAACGTGAGCAGGGGCATAATTGGCTTTTTTGTCTGTAGGGGACGATACGGTGAAGTAGTCCCAAATTGCTACTTTTTTTTCGTTCCGCGAGTCGCCATTGTTACAGTGATGCTCTCATTACAAGTTACGGCGCACGCAATGAAATATGCTTACCTAAACTTTGAACTTAATTGGAAGCGTTCTCATGAAACAAAAATTGAGTAGGCGGAACTATAAAAGCTTCCCAGTTGTTAAAAGACAAAAGGTGTGACCAATGGGAACATGGGAAATCTCAGACAAATATGACAGCAATTATTATCCATCAATCTAAATGTATTTAATAATCATCGCCCATCCATACATTGTCGCAACTTACATGTATTCAATCAAGACTTTTACACCGCGTTCAAGTGTTCCCCACAGTGTCATAACGTTACTCTGAGTTGGCACCTTTTATCTCTTTGTCAAACAACTACCGGTATACCGGTACATCAAAGCAGCGCAAAACTGACGTCGGCGGAAATACTTTTGTGACAGTGTGTATATATTTCTTTGTTGTATTTGACTTTGAAACTCTACCGAGGTAGGGAGTGCAATGGGTGTATATAAGTCCATTGTGGGAACAAATGCACAATATATATATAAACATCGGAATCGGAAATCGGCCGATTGTGCCTCCAGTTATTGGAAATCGGTCCGATGGGCTTTTTCATTATCGGAACATCACTAGCTAGTGCCAATTATCTCGGACACGTTATAAATGACGACCTATCCGACGATGGCGATTTACAACGTCAATATCGGGCTATATGTCTCAGAGCTAATTTATTGTTGAGAAATTTTTTTAAATGCCCGCAAGCTGTGAAATCGTTTCTTTTTCAGAGATATATTTCTCTGATTTTCTCCTTTGTATTGTTGCCAGCTGTGGTCTAATTTCAAGAAAATTACTTTAAATAAGCTAAATGTATGTATGTTACAATAATGCATATAGACTATGTATGGGTTATACTATATAGTAATGGTTACCTCTGTATGTCGGTTTACCTAAACCAACAAACCAAGCAAACTAAGGAAAGACAAAAAAACGCTTTATTTGACGATGACCATGCATAATCTCATCTAATTCTATAGCCAACACCTAGTCCAACAAATTAGACTTTCGGAATTTTAATATTTGGACGTTTATGGACCTTTTAATCCTTCAGTCTAATGGAACACGTGAAAACTTTGAACGCTACGAAGCCACACGAATTATGTGGCAAGGTCATGCCCCTTTAACTTACACTGTTCACGTCTGACACAAATAAAATTACAAATAAAAAACATACCTTTTGTTGGAATGTTAAATATCATGACTGAACTAACTAGCATAAATTTGTGTCACTATTAATCCATATAATTTTATAACAACTCAACCGACAGAAATATTCAAACCCGTCTACGCTAGCGAACACATACGAAAACGAAAGCACGCGCATGCGTAATAGATCAGAAATCTGGGAAAACACGCGAAATTAACATAATTTATTTGTATTTGAAAATGTAGTCCAAGTCTTCTCGTACTAAAACCGGCTAAGATATTGGGATGGAGGTGCCGGTCTTTAGTCCGAGTTCCAGGCCCATGCATTCTTATGACACGACTTAAGCGTTAGTGACCCGCTCAAATAAAACCACAATTATATGAAATAAAATATCACAATTGCGACAATAAACGGATATTTTCTACAGAAGACATGCTATTTGATCTGAAACCCACATCAGTTGAGAATTGAAAGCGGTAATTTAATGCGAAAAGAGACATTTACCGCAATGTTTACAAATTTTTAAGAAGTATGCGAACTCAGTTGACCTCGCGAACTGTGTTTGGCATTTTCCGTTGAAAATATTCAGTAGATTTTCGACTGACCACGCAAATTACGATGAATTCTCCATTGTAATCGTAATTATGTGTGTCAATAAATAAAAAATAAATAGATTAATTAAACATTGAAGATATAAATAATACATTAAATAAATTACGGGGAATTACAACCCTCTCAAAGTTTAAAACAGTGTAAACACAACGACCATTAGAATAAATAATATGGTGCTACATTTCCCACATTTGGTGGACTTCAGCGAAATTAAGATATATACTAAGCGAACAGAGCAATATACTGCTCTTGTTAAGCACACAAAAAATCAAACAAAATTTGTATAAATTTTTAACCTTAAGTTTGAAAAGTCACACTAAAACGGAAGAACTATATTTGAAACTGTGATTCGGTTCTCCGATTATTTTATCAACACAAAAGTCAAAATGCACATGGATGAAAATCACACGCATGGCAAGTCAGACACAAGAGTTCTAATTTGCTCCAATTTTGACAAGTTGCTTGCGAAAATTGTCAACAAAATTACCTTTCTGATCCTCCATTATGTCATTAAGTTTTTAGTGCGGGAATTGTTCTCAAAGCACATAGGAAACTGGACTTTGGGGAGATCGGTTTTCGCTATTTTGTTCGGAAAACCCCGCGCTATATATAGAAACGGAAACTAGAATACTCAGAACAAACACCGGACAATGCCGAAGTTCTTCGGAACCTGAGTTCGGCTTTCAGTTAAGTAAACAAACAGAAAAAACAGCGATGTTGGTGACAATCAACCGGAATATTCTATGCGTAATTTAACATGAAAGTTAGATTATTATATGACCATATTAAAGATGTCTCTCTTTCCGATGTATATAGCATCATGTATTGATTCATTAGGTAAATCGAGTAAAATACACCACAGATTCCCGCCACAGATCGTGGGCGTAACTCGTGTGATAGGATTGGTATGCAAGCGGGCTTGGACTAAAAACAGCAAATCGCCATCCCAATATCTTAGCTGGTTTTAGTACAAGAAGACTTGGACTATTGAAAATGGTGATATGTTTTCCAATCCGGGATTAAACTAACAAATCTGTAATTCTGACAACTTTTATATCACAATCTATGTGTGAACACAAAGAATACTATCTCTGCTACAGGTAAGACTATTAATGTATTTGTAGATAATTTAAGAGAAAATGGTATTTTGATGGGTCATATCGGTGGTCACTGATGTTGACCTGCTTCAAAATGTGTGCTAACTTTGCTTTCAGCTCTTTTATTAGACTAGAAGGATTAATACAATCGTAAATGTCCAAATATTAAAATATGTATTAATCCGAATAGTCTAATTTGTTGGACTAGCCAACACCTATTAAACTACATAACTACAACTTTTGAATAATTCGCTGTAATAATTCACAAACTACTAGTGAGATAATTATGTTTTCGGCCTCCGATAAAGCCATATAGTTAGTGATAGTAGGTGATTTTTTCAAAATGGGTTTTATATGTCATGTTATATATCATTTTGAAGGGAATATAATTCTGTATACAAATATGAAAACCTTTTTCAGATGTATTAGGTAAGAAAAAAGTTATAGTTCATTATATATCCTGATTATTCTTAAAAGTCTGCCGAACGCCAGGCCTGGAAATCTCAAGGCGGGCTGCCCGCCTACAGCCCGCCTAGAATTTTCCAAGGCGGGCTTTTTGTAGCCCGCCTCGTCTACGATAGGACATTTATTATTTAGTTATTTTATTGTGTTTAATGAGTAAAATACTGCATCGAAATCGTAATTATATTGTACAGTGTGTGGACTGTGCGCATGCGTGACCTGGCGGTAATGTCAAATGGGAATTATAGCGGAATCAGTAAATTCCGGAACGAACGGTTTCGTAAATCTGATCTTTTGATCGATTCTCACACATTTTATGACCAAAATAAATTATTTCTCTTCATAAGATTGAGCTTACAATATATTTCACTGGATAAAATGAACACATGTTTGTGGATAGTGAGAACCAAATGTCACTGTCCCAATTAAGTTCAACCTTTCGTTCCGTTTCCGGTTCCTATCAGTGAAAATTGTATTTAGCTTGCAGCCGTCTTTTATCGCTTCGATTGACAATATTTTAATATAATTAGCTAAATGTATCCACGTATTCTAGTTTACACTGTTATTCAATTATTAAAGTTCAGAAACTATTTCTATGTCCCCAATTGCAAACACCCAGTTATCTATAGATAGCGACTTGACTGCTGCAATGGAATATGGATTACATTGAGAGAAAAAGCAGTCAATATTCAAGTGCAAATATACTGGATTTAATATTGTTCTTGATTGTGTATTTTATGTAAAATTACACTTTCATGGAGAATGCTTTTAACATGGACAAACTCACCCAATTCCGTTGCATGGGTTGGACACCGACTGACAAATTGTTGAGTACAAACACTCTTACACTTACATTTTGTTTCTTGTTCATATAAATTATCATAACATATAAAACATAGTTAAATATTCACCATACCATAATTACTGTGGGGGATTTTGACATTCACAACTCTGTGGACACTTTGTTTCCACATAATTTTTTTTTGTATTTAGATGGAGTTATACAACATCAAAAATAGACAAACTAACGGCAGTAGTAACTCAGATAAAATAAATCATAACTTTAAAAGTTGAGGAGGGCTATAGCCCTCCTAGGCATATCTAGGAGGGCTATTAATAGCCCTCCTGGATTTTCTAGATCGCCAGCCCTGGAACGCTGTCTCGGATTTGCGGTAAAGTGCCCTCTGTGTTATCGGGCATGCACAATGTGTTATATTAGGTTTTATGTTTGTGAAAAATACACAATGTGAAAGAGGGTTTAATACTCTATTCATATAAGGATTTGTTTTTGGATTATCTTTTACGATGAGCCAAGGTATGTTATCTTAAACATTGAACATCATTGGGTAAAATTGACCGGGATCATATGGAATAATATAAAACTCTACAGAATAGGCTATCTGACCATTCCTATGATCAATAGGAAAACTATTGTAAAGTCTCCTGCAATAAATTTTATACCATTGTAAAGATAATTAAATTCTGAATTCAAAAAAGCAAACTTCAATTCAAAACATTTAATTCATCAGAAGTTATAAAAATTGAATATTTATATAGAATCTCAATAAATACCACACACAAAGTATCACGTAACGTCACAAACTCAACGTAAATACATGACGTTATATAGGAGATGATACAAAAAGTGACTTTGTGTTCACTAAATACACCCCCTGTAACAAAAAAGCGCGCATTGGCGCGACTTATCGGCAAACAAATCTAAAAAGAGTAGATTCTTGGCCTTATTTGTGTGAAAAAATCAGTTTGAAGTCGTATTGTGAATTTATTCTGTGTTTAAGTGAACTCAAAAGTTCGTAATTTTCATAACAAAACTGGTCTAGCATTTGTTTACATCGGGCAATCGCTGGCACAAATTATGTAAATTAGGGGGAATTTCTTTGGACAATTGAAGTTATTAATACCACAGGAACACGTCACCAAAGTTTCTACCCAGAATTCTGCTTTTTAGGTCACTTATGAGCCATATAAGGCTGTATGACCTAACGCGAAATGAGAGGTTGCGAGAAGCAAGATGGCGGCGCCTATAAATGCAGAAAATGGAGGCTGTATCCGGTTTTCAATCTGCTGAAACTCCGTTGTGCCAAATGTAATTTAGATAATTTTCTGACAGCTAAAAGAGATATATTATGAATTTTATGAATCACTAATTCATTTTTCGTGGCATTGAGTATTTATTGAAATATAAAAAATAAATTCGAGGTGCAATTTACTATAGAGCAGAATAGGAAACTGTCCGCGACGTCATGACGTTCCGGTCGCTAATATAGTAGATTAACTTTTCCTTCCAATGAAAAATTGCGATCTCCCAATTGTTCCGTTTTAGTGGGTTGTCATTTTTCATTTGCCAGTTTATTTCCGCATCCGATTAGTTTCGATTAGAATTCAAGGATGGTGTCGAGTCACTGGACGATCACGGTGAAAAATGTTTTAAACTCCGTTAATTTGGCGTCCGGAATGATTTTATCGCTGCATAGTTTTACGAGGGGTACAAGACATTTCGTACCATGGTCGTTTCGTACTTGGTCGTTTCGTACCATCTGGTCGTTTCGTACCATATTGTTTGGTCGTTTCGTACCGCATTCTTTGGTCGTTTCGTACCATGTAAAAAATCAATTGGTCGTTTCGTACCGTGTGTTGGAAATGGGGAAAACACGGTATTTTATATATATATTTATATTATGTATGTATAATATTCATGTTTTGGAATGCGGCGAAAGATCTTATGAGATTTGCTTACATCGAATGTGAATTTCCAATCACGCTGACAATAGTATTCATCTGATTGACTGCGGGAAAGATCTTATGAGATGTTTTTACAACAAGTGTTAATACTAATCAATCTGTATAAACAAGAGGTGAGCTCTTACTGATTACCACTAATTACCACCTGGCTTCTTGGTCACACCTTTTCGTGAGTTGTTTTTGTTGGAATCCTATAAGTAACATGAGATCCCCCATCATTTCATCATTCATCTCACAATCATGTCTGACTTTCTCTCCGACGTTAATTGTATAGACTGTTCCAGAGAGGTTCGTCCGCGTCAACACGGTCTTCAATGTGAAGGTTAGTACTCGTATATATTATACAATTTTATTTTGAACATCAACTTAACTTAATATTTAAAAACAATCTGTAAAATGTATATATATTATACATTTTTATTTTAAACATCAACTTAACTAAATAATTAAAAACAAATCTGTATGAATATTAATGTAAATGATTATTTATGACGAGTCAAATGTTGCTTTAACCAATATTGAAATTCATCAATACAGATATATACCAGTTTGTTATAACACTGAACAGGTACTTCAAACATCGTCTGAAATGAGATCTCGTCAATTCCCGTAGCGTTCGCGATATCTCCACGATGCGTTATAGAGCCAGCACTGTGAGTCTCGCATACTCTGGATAAAGGTACATGGAACAACGACACTGAGGGATGGCACAGACGCATCCAATACAAAAACAAGGCAACAAGTGTCCCATATTATATCCTGGTTCCAATGCTCAAGAAGGAATCGGCAACGACAGACATGACAGTAAAGTTACCAAAGATACCAAAGACTCCAGTATCGGGAGAACCAGGCGCAACTATTCTGCTTGTGGAGTAACTACGAAAACGGCGGCATCTCCACCAGTGGTCTGTTGAAGGCATGTTCAAAACTGTTTGCGCCAACAGTTGTTGTCATTGCTGTCGAGTCGGCTGATTGTTAATATCAAATATCATGTACGTCCCATATTGTTGTGTAAAATAATGTTGTTAATATGTTATTGTTATTTTAAAATAAAGAATAAAGTATGAAATTAATACTGTTTTCCCCCATTCCCAACATGGCACAACACACGGTACGAAACGACCAATTGATTTTCTACATGGTACGAAACGACCAATTGATTTTCTACATGGTACGAAACGACCAAACAATGCGGTACGAAACGACCAAGAAATATGGTACGAAACGACCAGATGGTACGAAACGTCCAGGTACGAAACGACCATGGTACGAAACGTCTAGAAGCCTTTTACGAGTATGTTATTTATAGGAAACAAGTGACATTATGGCCGGTATTTTGCGTTTAGTGGTTTTGTTTGAGATATGTTGTCGGCCCATGAATCAATAGATACATTACTTTCTACTTCTTTATAAGGATCCCGATTTCTAAACTCAATTAAAACCTTATTTTTGGGACTTTATGTCCAGTAACTGTGCTATATCAACACCGTCGTTCTGAAGTGACGAAAGCTACAACACAAGTGTTGAGCTAAAAATGTAATCACAACATCGGTATAACATGCATTCTAATGTAAACAATATTATTTTAATTTAATGTTCGACCACTCCCCACTTGTTGTTTCTCGATTTCGACTGGAGCCATATTTCTTTTTCGTCATGAAGTTTTAAAAGACGCCGGAGTTTGTATATTTGGTTCAAATGCGATTCCAAAGCAAGCCAAAATATTAAATATGCCTCCATATTATACATATATTCAATAACTGTGAACCGATGGCCCTTACCATTTTGGATTTTTATCGGGCAACAACTACATAAAATTTCAATGAGTTGCCTTATTGTAAACCCGATCGGAAAAGACCGTAAAACGGCCACGTGATGACGATTGCGAAATACTTGGCACACGTCAGGTACCGATAAAGAGAGTCTGCTTCTTGCCAATTTCACGAACATATAAATTAGAGGCATCCTGACTATTATAAATGTGCTTATTAAGATCAACGTATCAGTTTTTATTTAATCATATCTTATTTATGTTTATAAAATAAAGGTAGAAAAAGGTACCAGATGCAACTGAAATACATTTGATAATAAAGAATAACGGAAGCTCATTGTAGATATTTCTGATGTTTTATGAGTTAATAATTATGTCAACTTATTAAATTTATGAAATCAACAGCCCATTACAAACACTTCAACAACCCTCTCTTGTTAGATATAGAAGACAAACATGCGGGAGCAGAAATTGATACTATATATGCATACCATGTGCTGATGACCTCGCACTACTTTCACATAATCCAACAGGGATGCCGCCTATATGGTTGCCAGAGTTGAAGCATACTCTTGAAAGAGCAGAAAGGTACCTTATCAACCCAAAGAAAAGTGCCATCATAGAATTCAACCGAAAACATACATCAAAACCACAACTGTATACAATATATTGAGGAACCATAGACAAGCCTTCTGCAGTGGAACGTCTGGGAATCATGAGGAATGTGTACAACAATTAAAGGGGTACTGTACGCCATTTTCAATAAATTCCCGATGATAACAACGATCTATTATCGATACTATATAGAAATATAAGTAATTTGAGTCGAAGATGTATTCTGTAAACGCTCAGGTTAATAGGCTATCTTAAAATTTAATCATTTAAAAGTTAATAATTTAATATAAATTGATTTTATGGCTCCAGCCATAAAATGGCGTCTCTTAAAATTGGAATTTCCGTGTACAAAACGTAATCAAATTATAATTGAGGGATACTGGATTAATAAAACAATTGCACACACGATCGTTTGAAACATTATGCTTATACGGGGAGAAAACCCAAGCCACTCGTTGACTAGTGACCATACACTAACTTAAATGAGTATATGGGACTACTAAGCATATAATATAATGTTTATTTGATTCATTTGGTTGAAAACTGTACAAAAATTACTCGACAACGACAATTTGTATTTTTGCATTCCGGTAAATTTGCCATCCGTAACAATACTTCGTACTCAACAGACTTTCAAAAAATGGAAAAGTTGTTACCTTATTCTCCGACTCGGGGATTATAGAAACCAACAACAACATCTTGGGTACAGTACCCCTTTAAGGCAGATAGGCCTATAGAGAACAAAATTCAGCTTTCGAGAAGAACCGGCTACTCATACTGGGCGCCGGATTACATGGCAAGACGGGAATTACATACAAAATTAAAACCACACTATGGTCGATGTATGTGGTACCAAGAGTTATTTGTGGACTTGAAGTGGTAATGAACCTAACAACTCAACAGGTGAAGAAACTTTTATCCCATCAAACCTCAATGTTGAGACAGATACAACACTTACCAACCAGGACCTCAACGACCGCTGTACACTCACATCTAGGTAAATAAATAAATCTAATAAATCTAAATAAATATAGCCACAGTTGTGCACAGAAATATGCTAAACTTCTTATACATAATCATTACTCGCCCGGACTGTATAGAGCGAGAAATTGGAATCCGACAATTAGCGGTCCACAAAATGGTCTCCATCAGCTGGTTCTCCAACATCAGACTTCGGTAGTATGGACTACATATATATAGTGCATGTATATACACTCTACTTCAGAATACACCACAACAGGAAGAGTGGAAAAACAACTGGATGATTGCATTGCAGCAAAAGTGGAGGCTGATTGGGAAGACGAAATAAAAGAAAAAACGTCCCTCTAGTTGTTCGGGCAGTGAACCGATCTTATCAATGGTGAACTGGGGCCCATCACTAGTGAACTGGAACATTTTTGATAAATTCTACTATTCCACAATTTCTAACTATAATTAATGGTTTGATAGTTGATCCGGAGCCGGAAAGGTATATTCAACAAATGAACTGCATATATTTTTCTGTTGCAGAAAACTTGCGTTATTTACCATAAGAAAATCCCCAGTGACCTTTCAGGACCAGATCGGATAAGACCGAAAACCACAAGAGGATATTTTCTCATGAAACAGTTAGGCCTACTACCTCGTGTCATTTACTGCGGTAACAAACTGTCTTGTGCAAGGTGTGCGTATTTTGCGTCGATTTTTATTTACTCTGATTTCTTACATGTAGTGGCGATTTAGTTTTGTAATTATTCCTCGATCAGCTAGTGCAAGTATTGGAGGGATATACTGCTGCACAGAATGCAGAGTTATTTTTCTTATAAACATATACCTATACCTATATACGATGCTGCAATTAATCAATGACTATATGACTATGAGTGTCAGGTCCTCCCCATCAACCCATTTGAATCACTTGCCCGATTCAAACCGCGATCCGTCTGGAACTTTAAAATTTTCACCTCTCGCGGTTGTACCACACCCAGGGTGAGGGCGGTATTGCGTTTTTTCTATGGGGCATTTGGGGTGGGCCACCAACCCATGCCGTCATATTGGCCGAAATCCTCACCGTTTTCGAAAATGGTCCATACCCATTTGTAAACATACCCGGGGGTGATACACCGGGGTGAGGGTCGGAATGTTTCTAAGGGTATTTGGGTGCAAAGGCTCCTAGAGGAAATTACTAAAATACCAATATAAACTATACCAGTGACAAGGTTCAAATTATTCATTTTGGCTAAAACCACACCAACTATCAAAACCCTAATAAATTATAGAAATCGATAATTGAAGCCAAAATATCACCTGTGTGTCTTATTGGCAATACAATTCCCCTTCATTCGACATATAACTCGGCGGAACTGAACGAAGAGAAGTCGAGAAATCTACTGAATAATTCGTGTCGTCAATCTCCCTGTCCTCTCAGAGGTCTTTGGCCTAGATACGAAATCAATATTTTAGAGCAATAATTTGTCGCGAACGCCTGCAATCAAATTTCAGATATCCTTATCTTTCTCGAAAGTGGTCCATAGCCCATTTTCAGCCCCGTCGTGGTGGTACCCCGGGGTGAGGGTGTTTTATAGGCAGTATTTGAGGCGGGCCACACACCCATGTCGTCAAATTAACCGAAAGAGACATTTTTGAGAATGAGGAATAAAATGCAAATTTATACCCGATTTTCACCCCCTCAGGTACCGCGATGGTACCCCGGGGTGAGGAGTTGGGGTATCTATGGGGTATTTGGGCGGGCTATCCACTCCTTACCTTTCTCGAAAGTGGTTCATACCATATTTTAAACCCCTCGGGTTTGTACCCGCAGGGGTGAGGGTGGATGAGGTGTTTATATGTGTATTTGGGGCGAGCCACCCACCCATGCCGTCAAATTGGGCGAAATCCTTACCGTTCTCGAAAATTGTCCATATGAGAGGGGTGAGGGTTTTGGTTGTTGCTAGTGGGTATTTGGAGCGGGCCACCCACCCATGCCGTAAAATTGGCCGAAATTATTGCCGTTCTCGAAAATGGTACATACCCCATTTTCATCTCCTCACGATGCACAGTAGGCCTACCCCCGGCGGTGAGGAGTGAGGGGGTGATTATAGGAGGTATTTGGGTGGGCCACCCACCCATGCCGTCAAATTGACCCAAAGAAACATATTTGAGAGTAGAGTTATAAGGCATAAAGAATAAGTTCCAAAAGTCATGTTCGTACGGGCTATATATATATAGAGGGTGCGGTTTTTGATTTTTATAGTATAATTTGAGGAGGACCACCCTACAGCATCGTTTATTTGGTAAAAATCGGTTCATACATACCAAAACGGCAATGGTTGCCATTTGGCCAACTAATGTGACAACCGCGCGTGCTAGAGGGTGCGGTTTTCGGTTTTTATAGTATAATTTGTGGTGGGCCACCCTACCGCACCGTTTATTTTGTCAAAATTGGTTCATAAATACCAAAACGGCTATGGTTGCACTTTTGGCCACCTCCTGTGGCAACCACACGGGCGGTTTCGGTTTTTATATTATAATTTGGGGTGGGCCACGCTATCGCACCGTTTATTTTGTCAAAATCGGTGAATAAATACCAAAACGACTATGGTTGCACTTATGGCCACCTTCTATGGAAACACCACGGGTTAGTGGGGTGCAGTTTTCGTGTTTTATAGTACATGTCTAATTTGGGGTGGGCCATCCTACCGCACCGTTTATTTGGTCAAGTTTGAATGTTTCCGAATAAGGAATAAGGTACTGGGAATAGGTAACCAATGTCACTGTATAGTCTACATCCAACTGGGTATAGTTGATTCCGATGTTATAAGGGTAAGTTTTCAAACTATATATGTCACTGGGTCCATCCTATAATCTCAGTAGGCCATATGTAGTGGGGGAATAGCTCGACCCTTGATACACAAGTATACTGAGGTATTATATCGTCTATTGGTTTGTTGGGAGATAGCTAGCGGGCATATTGATCAGCATGATTTGGTATTGGTATTAGTAGATACAGGTGTGCTATAGTAAATTAGTATAGTTGGTATACTGGGTATTGGTATATATCCTGGTATACCGGGGTAAACGCACACAAGTGCGGTCATTTAAGACAGTGTCTCAAGTATGGTACACCCCGGGTATGTCAGAAATATGGTTTTCTTAAAAACAAAAAGAAGACTTGAGTGACAGTGTCATCCCACGATCGGACTCTTACCGATAGAAGGGCAGATATACACATCAAAGCTCTCGTTTTGTACAACAACATCTGCACACAGAACGACTCATGCATCGAGAGACAACTAGCAGAAAGACAGCTGATGATCAAAGGTCTTAGCAGTCATAGTTGGTTTATCAACATCAAGAAGATTCTGCTAAATTACGACCTTCCAGCAGCTTTAGACATATTGCACCAAAGAGTACCAAAGGCACAATTGAAGAGGACGTCCACTGTTTACTGCATGGGTAACTTAACAGAATCGGTGGTGAAAAATACTAGATTTCAAAAATCGATATCTGAATACTCTGAGCTTTGGTGGGTGGGTTCCTCGACTCGAATCAAATATTTGTTTTTACCCCCGAAGCCAAGGACATAGTAATTTGCGAGCGTTAATTCGAATTATGCATCTTTACAATACAGAGTAACCCGGTAAAAAGCTGCGTCACGTATAGCTACAAAACTGAAGCTAGTCACAAATACCTACACACTAGAAAGCAGCAGACAAAATATCGGCAAATCCAATGGTATTATGCAGATTATGTGACAGAGAGAAAGAAGATAGGCTACATTTCTTACTGCAATATACCATGCATTAAAGTGATGTGCGAGCGAATGTGCTCCCAACCATCTCCGAAGAGTACCAGAATCTATTCTGTAAATTCTGATGATACAAAACTGGAGGTCACCCTAGATTGCTCCAAGATCAGCACTGGTGAGTGACTCAACATCCATCAAGTTTGACACTCTACTGCAGTTCCAATTAAACAACAAGATTATGCCATGTCCTACAAAGCAGAGGATTCAGACTATTCCAGCACGACAAATGTCCAATTGCTGGTCCAACCATCCATGCATGCTAGATTTTGAATCTGAATTTGTTTAGCTGTACATACTTGTAAATGCCGGAATGTATATATACCTATATATATATATACCACAGTTCAAGCTGCAAAACAGAGTTCAGTCCCCTCTCTACGCTATGTCTGAAAGCTGCGGCATGTGTATTTTCATAATTAAATCTAATTTTTTTTAGTGTTTTGTCAGTTACATTTCATTCTGGCTCGATCTAGACATTTTTCAAATGAATATGGACAGTCCAGTCTCTCAGAATAATGCAGAATGGATTGTAACCTACAACAGTCACAACTAAATAAATGTGACATTTCTTCACATTACGTATAGGTGCGGGCAGGGTTAGGGGACTGAACGTAGGGGACTGAACTTTGCGTGGAGCTTGACCACAGTCATTCGGCAAACCTCGTTAGATTCAGCTTGGCCCCAGAGGCGTTATTTCGCTAAAATCCCGATTCAGAATCTGGATTCAGATTACAGATTGGTCCCCGTACCGTGGCCGTACGACTTGGTTCGGCAAAAGAACAGGCCAGAAATTGGCAGAATCAGTAATCAGTAATCAGTAAATCTGGATCTGGATTCGGATTCCGATTACGGACTCGTAATGTAAACAAACCGAGATTTCGCCACCTCGGAGTTTAAAAACACAATAAAACATAAGAATCCGTCTCTTGTGTACAAATTATTGCAGAATATAAACGAGCTATATCAAAGAATTTTAAATACGGAGACAAATTTGTTTTATTGAATGTAAACTGGGAGAATATTACTGAAATTAGGCAAATAATAACGCTATTGATAGTAACGCTGGGGGAGCACCTCGGTTGATGGCGAAGAAAATCATTGTTGATTGTCACTTTCATATGTCCATTTCATATGTTTCCATCCATTTTCATATGTTTCCATCCATAAAATACCGCCCGAACGCATGTCGATTTCGAATTCGGCGGATACGTCACCATTGACCGAATTCATATGAACCTGCATGGATATGTCTTCTGCTGTGTTCGTTATTATAATGTTTCTTCTTATTCAAGAAATAGTAGGATTATATGATATCGATGGATTATCAGATACACGTATGTATTATCATCTAGTCTTATAGCAATTTCATGTTTAAAATGTTTTGTTTCGTTAAATGCAGTCGTTTTGCACAATAGTCTCTGTATAGACAACAGACACATGTTCTAGGGACGTGGCTAGAAGTTTCCTCAAATTTCCGGCCAACTGAAACCCCCCCCCCCCCCCCCCCCACCATTGAACCAAACATCAATCTCACAGGTTCGCAGAATTCCATTTGCTCCCCTTGGAAATATCCAACCTGACAAACACTAAGATTGGAAAATTACCAACTTTTACTGGTTGAAAAAAATCAAACAATGAGAACAATGCCAACCTATATATGGTGTCAAATTAATGTCCAACTAATGTTGTGTCATGCATGAAATTTCCGACTGCTGGAATGTACCAAAGTTTAGTTTAGATATATTTATTTCAAATATATGTCAAATTTAGATAACACATGATATATAACACATACATTTGTTTATACATACAAAGGAATTGGGGGACAAGTGCTGACTCACAGGCATGGTTTCCGCTATACCGGCACAGGGTCTCCTTGACGGCCCCGTTCCCCTCGCCAAGTTTTCCCCTCATGCCATACCCCAGGACATACTGCATGTCTATAAAGGTATAAAGATGTTTAAAACTTCTGAATTTTGTTTTGCAGCGGCAATTTTTGTTGTGTATTTCCGAAACATACCCGGTACCGAATGGCCTCGGGAATAATCGGGGGATCTTAGCGCCCGAAGAATTCTACTCTTGCTGTACATGTACTTCGTAAATTAATATATATCTAATAAATTTACTAGTTTTAAAGTTACAGGTACATGTATAAGGTTTGATAGCTTGGCACTTGGGCAGAAATGGAACAAAACAATCTGCCGTTTCTACTCTCACACGATTCTATTGGCCGATATAACGAAAGTAGTTCAACCAGTGCTAAAAGTAAAACAGGCTACTTTTACCTGGATTTTTCCCCTTGACGGCTACCGGCCCCATTCCCCTACCCCTAGCGGAAACCCTGCTTAAGGGTACCCCCTCTCCCATATGTTATTACACTGAAAAAATAAATAATTAGTAATGGCAAAGCAACATGACTACCAAAACAAGTTGAACATATATACAGATCACTGGACACCCCTCTCCCGAGTTAGTCATAAGTTTGTATATGTATT
This sequence comes from Siphonodentalium dalli, assembly GCA_032622095.1. Classification (NCBI taxonomy): domain Eukaryota; kingdom Metazoa; phylum Mollusca; class Scaphopoda; order Gadilida; family Siphonodentaliidae; genus Siphonodentalium; species Siphonodentalium dalli. The sequence goes on from CP136063.1 coordinate 121,270,377, forward strand.
TATTTAAAATCGGGTTTGTTTGTTGCGTTTGCTGGCTTGTACATATCATTATTTGGAACAGTTAGTCGAAATAATCCTGATTTTCCTCACGTATAAATGACTGCACAGCTAAGCAAATTGTACCAAGGTTCGGGTGGGGATCGAGACACCCAACCAACCCCTGTCGTCACGTCCCTGTTCAACTGACAAGTTTCGTGTGTTCTTCACAACATCTTCGGAATTTGATTCAGGAGGCCTAGAGCTGTCACGTTTAGATATGCTTGCCCTCATCAATAAACACATTTTAACTTGAACAAAAGATGCGATTAAGTCGGATTGGCAGCAAATTATGTGCCGTGTATATACACATAGAAGAAAAGCATGACTTCCACAACAAACATGAACTTTATAAAATATAAGATACAAATGATACTTGTGTCAACTATATGAGCCATGTTTGACGCTGGGAGAACATTAAACATAGTTTCGGAGACCACGCGGATTTCAAAATCTGACCTAGAATCGGGAATTAGTCATTCTGAATCCGGATTTTAGCGAAATAACGACTCAGAGGTCATAGGTCGATGAGTCCAGAATGGACCACAGTTATGATTGGGATCACTCGGAAGAGGTTGCACATGACCACACGTAGTTGGAAAGAAGAAGTAAAGTAAAGTAAAGTAGTATAACACATCCCATCAGTAATATCTGGAGTCCTGGACATATTTCTATTCAGATAGTTCTTGTTACGCCACCTAGTGTGGTGTTTCTAGCATTTGTTTTTTTTATATCGCATGGAGTACAGGGCGAATGTATTCTTGGAGATTGTTTGTACCTTACTCAATCGTACCGATATAATCACGTAGATGCCGAAATTGTAAAGTTAACGTCAGCGGTGTATAATACGTTTATGAAAATATGATAAATCCTATCGATAGAGTCAGGACAGGCTCAAATTGTAAACTTAAAGTCACCGGTGTAATAATATGTTGTTGAAAATATAAATAATCTGATAGCCTGAAAATATTGTATAACCTATTGGGAGCCCATAATAAATGGGAATAACCTATTGGGAGCCCCTGCATGTAGTGAACTGAATTGTGGGTATTTTATGGAGATTGTTTGTACCTTACTGAATCGTACCGATATAATCACGTAGATGCCGAAGTTGTAAAGTTAACGCCACTGGTGTATAATATGTTTATGATAAATCGTATCGATAGAGTGAGGACAGGCTCAAATTGTAAACTTAAAGTCGAAAATATAAATAATCTGATAGCCTGAAAATATTGTATAACCTGTTGGGAGCCCCTGGTGTAGTGAACTGAATTATGGGTAATTTTAATTGGAGTGCGCATGTCTGTTTTTTTTGTAGTAACGGCCATCTTTTATTTTCTGTAATTATGGTAAGAGTTTATGGTTTAATTTATTTATTATTTAAGTTTGTTTCAATTTTTGAATGGTTTTATGTTAACCCGATAATTTGTATTTTGTAAAGAATAAAATTGTTTGAAGAAAAATGGCGAATTTCCAAATTTCCGGCTTCGGATGCTGTTCTGAGTGTCAGCTCGAATAATATATAACCCATTGGGAGCCCCTGATGTATTCTTGTTTGTACCTTACTCAGTCGTACCGATAGAATCACGTAGATGCTTAAATTGTAAAGTTAACGCCACCGGTGTATAATACGTTTTTGAAAATGTGTTAAATCGTATCGATAGAGTCAGGACAGGCTGAAATTGTAAACTTAAAGTCACTTGTTGTTGAAAATATAAATAATCTGATAGACTGAAAATAATGTGTAACCCATTGAGAACCCCTGGTTTAGTGAAGTGCATTGTGGGAAGTTTAATTGTGATTCTCCTACATCTTTATTTTATGGAATTATCACCAAGATTTCTCCACTCTATTCTGTTAAAATGTACCCTGATCGGTCATATTCTTTTGATAATTCTATCTAAATACATCTTAGCTACTATTCGGATCTGCTGTCCCGGTCGAAGAAGGTTTAGTTTGACCAAAACGGCTATTGACAAAAGTTTGTTTACAAAAATTGAGCATACTCAATGACCCATAGGCCGTACACGCTGTAAATTTGTTATCGAAAACAAATTCAATTTCTTCCATCTAAAACATAATTACGCGCTGAACTCTGTCATTTTAAGAATATAGTAGTATTATACACATACACACCAAGTTTCAGCTCAAAATTTTGAAAAATGACAGTTTTATAGACATAAATTGATTTTAATGGCAACCAAACCTATGTTAAATTTTATCATCGAAAAAAAAAAAATCATTTCTTCGATCTAGGAAATAATTACGTGTTGTACCCTGTCATATTTGACTGGTTCTACCTGATAATTGTGTGACAGTACAGTCGCGTTACTTTATATGTCAACATTGGTCATTATCACTCGACAAATTTATTTCGGTCTATCGTATCAACCCCTATTTCCCCCGCGTAGCCTGACTAAGTGTCAACATTGGTCTTTATTGCTCCACTAATTTGTATCGTTTCATCGGTATGAATTCCATATCCAATTATCCACATATAACCAACCCAACCTCTAATCCCGGTCCAATTTATTTATATCTTTCATCGGTATATAGTCATGTTACGTAATATTTTATCTCGTGATACTTGTACTTATATGTCTATGGTATTACTATAGTATGCCGTATATGTATATCAATTGCTATTCCTTTCTATATAATCCTGGTGCCAACTATAGAGATAATTTCAGACCCCCCCCCCCTCTACCTGATAATTGTGTGACAGTACAGTCGCGTTACTTTATACATCAACATTGGTCATTATCACTCGACAAATTTATTTCGGTCTATCGTATCAACCCCTATTTCCCCCGCGTAGCCTGACTAAGTGTCAACATTGGTCTTTATCGCTCCACTAATTTGTATCGTTTCATCGGTATGAATTCCATATCCAATTATCCACATATAACCAATCCAACCTCTAATCCCGGTCCAATTTATTTATTTCTTTCATCGGTATATAGTCATGTTACGTAATATTTTATCTCGTGATACTTGTACTTATATGTCTATGGTATTACTATAGTATGCCGTATATGTATATCAATTGCTATTCCTTTCTATATAATCCTGGTGCCAACTATAGAGATAATTTCAGACCCCCCCCCCCCCCCCAATTTTATATAATTGCTGCTTTAGTACAGTCGATCACGATGCATTACATGGCAACATCGATCCACTAATTTATGTCAGTTCATCAACTTCATCGGTACAAACCCCTTTTTTCTCCGAGTCCATATAACCAACCCAACATCTTATAGAACTCCATAAATGACTATTCTGGCACTATATAGAGATGACTAAGATTCTGACACCCCCCTATTTTATAGCCTTGTTGCAACAGTAGAGTTGATATGCATGATATGTCAACATTGGTCGTTATTGCTCTACAAATTTATATCGGTTCAACCCTTAGTTCCCTGTATCGCCCACCCCTCCCTCAATTTATTTTTTCATTTGTATTATAGTCTCGTCACATACACATTTTATCTTTTGTAACTTTTGCTTCAACGCGTCGAGATCCGCTGCAGACAATACAAAACTGACAACATTTTGAAATGTAAGCAGGCTTCAAACTCATCTTATCCAAGAAAAACTCTGGTTACATAAAAAATTTGTGTATAAGGTGTACGCGCATTTGTTGCGTTAAAAACCAAAGGTCCCAAGTCAAGGATCAAATCCCCAACACACTGATGTGAGGTTTAACTCCATCTACATACAGTAATGTCCAAAGTAATTCATCACTTAACCACAGCAAAATTGTGTGTATTTTTTCATGATTCTAAATCCTGAAAAATTACCCATAATTATGCTGTGGTTAAAGGGTCAATTAGTTTGGGCATTACTGTAACCAATATAAGGATTTGAGGTTTAATGATAACTCAATCATCATACAGTAATGTTCAAAGCAATTGACGACTTAACCACAGCAGAATAATGGGTAATTTGAGGATTGTAAATGCTGAAAAAATACATAATTCTGCTGTGGTTAAGTGGTCAATTACTTTGGGCATTACTGTAACCAATATAAGGATTTGAGGTTTAATGATAACTCAATCCTCATACAGTAATGTCCAAAGTAATTGACCACTTGACCACAGCAAAATTATTGGTAAATTTTCAGGAGAGATCCGCTGCAGACAATACAAAACTGACAACATTTTGAAATTTAAGCAGGCTTCAAACTCATCTTATCCAAGAAAAACTCTGGTTACATAAAAAATTTGTGTATAAGGTGTACGCGCATTTGTTGCGTTAAAAACCAAAGGTCCCAAGTCAAGGTCCAAATCCCCAACACACTGATGTGAGGTTTAACTCCATCTACATACAGTAATGTCCAAAGTAATTCATCACTTAACCACAGCAAAATTGTGTGTATTTTTTCATGATTCTAAATCCTGAAAAATTACCCATAATTATGCTGTGGTTAAAGGGTCAATTACTTTGGGCATTACTGTAACCAATATAAGGATTTGAGGTTTAATGATAACTCAATCATCATACAGTAATGTTCAAAGCAATTGACCACTTAACCACAGCAGAATAATGGGTAATTTGAGGATTGTAAATGCTGAAAAAATACATAATTCTGCTGTGGTTAAGTGGTCAATTACTTTGGGCATTACTGTAACCAATATAAGGATTTGAGGTTTAATGATAACTCAATCCTCATACAGTAATGTCCAAAGTAATTGACCACTTGACCACAGCAAAATTATTGGTAAATTTTCAGGATTTCAAATCCTGAAAAATTACCAATAATTCTGATGTGGTTAAGTGGTCAATTACTTTGGGTATTACTGTAACCAATACAAGGATGTGAGGTTTAATGAGAACTCCATCCATATAACTAATAATTATGTGTGAAAATTAAAACAAAACAAAATAAATTCCATGATATGATGGCGTCCAATATGGACTGCCTAATTCTGCTCCAAAACATGTATATTCAATATATGGATGTTTATTGGGGGAAACCGATTATTTCAATGATATTTTCATTAACTGGAATCAAAACCCGACTTACGGGAGCGTGCGACTGTATCTTAAGCATATGTGCCTATTTAATGAGCCAACAATTGGAATCCCAACAGAGAAGATTGGCGTGGGTCCCTTGCGCGATCTGTCCATCGAAAACTATTTAGACATCTCAAGACACGTAAGACCCAATAAGTTAATATACAGAATAGATACATCTATTGCCTGAGTGACTAATATTTATATTTGTTACATGAGGTCAAATAGTTGCGAAGCCAGCACCACAATTCTTTCCCTCCATAGTAAATCTTAAAACAACTTCTAAAGAATTAATAATTCACCTTATATTTGGTATGAAGCGTCCTTGGTTAACTGGAGTTCAGATTTGTTAACATCACGTCACCAAGGTAATTACTTGCGAAGCCACAGCCACAACTATTTCCCTCCATAGTAATTCTCAAAACAACTTCTTAAGAACAATTGACCAGGTCAGTCGCGCAATTATTGGAAGAGCCACGGTCAATCATTTTTTTTAAACCAAATGTTACATTTAAATTATTGCTTTATTTAACCAAAACAAAAATGAGAAAATTAACTTTTACTACTTGCTATATTTTATCTTTTAATTATTTTATTTAAATTTTAGTATTTACAGTATACTATGTCCAAGTCTTTATAATCTGTTGAGTGACCCCACAGTCGTTTACTTTGTTAGTAATAATTTGAAGGATTACTTGTTTAAACGCAATTGTTATCAAAATATTTTATGTATTTTTTATAATTTCTATTTATATGTAATACCATAATCTTGGTGGCGTTACCATTTCTGACTATGGTTTTCTTGTTGTGTCTGAGATGCAGTGGAAGTTTGCAAAATTTAATGGTGGGCATTTTTTTTTTAAATTACAAAAAAAATCAGCGCCATGATGTTGTATTGTAGATTGGTACATAATTATGTGTGTAAAATGCGAGGGCGTCTTGTTAAGGTCTCTGCTCTGTGTGACTTGATTTTAACATTGTTTGATTGTCACTCGTGAAAGCGCGTGTTTTGTGTATCTCTCTGATACGATTAAACTATGTTTCATCTAACGTTTGTCGCGTGTGTTGGATCCCGATAAGTTGTTCTTATTAACGCCACCAGTGTATACTGTGCTTGAAAATATAATATCCCACCGGTGTATACTGTGCTTGAAAATATAATATCCACTGGTGTTATGCGGGATTAGGTCGATGTAAAAGCTGCGAATGGGTCGCTTTAAAAGCTGTAGTGTTACCCCGAATGCGGTATCCTCAATAATATAGTCCGACACAGATTAGCACATGTGCTGATATTGATAATTACCACACCCTTTGGAAAGCATGCGATCGTGTGGTAATCAAGGATGGATTTCGACGAAATTTGATACTTATGGGTACTTTTGTCCGGGGAGTGTTTTGGATGGGTCAAATCGTGACCCCGACCTGACCTTGACCTTCAATATGGTCAATACATGGTCAAATCTGGTAAAACTGATGGATTTCGACGAAATTTTATACCTAGGGGTACTTTTGTCCGGTGAGTGTTTTGGACGGGTCAAATCGTGACCCGACTTGACCTTGACCTTCAAAATGGGCAATTCAAGGTCAAATCGGGAAAAACGGACGGATTTCGACGAAATTTGTTACCTATGGATAGTTTTGTCCGGGGAGTGTTTTGGACGTCAAATCGTGACCCCGACCTGACATTGACCTTCAAAATGGTCAATTCAAAGTCAAATCGGGTAAAACGAACGGATTTCGACGAAATTTTATACCTAGGGATACTTTTCTCCGGGGAGTGTTTTGGACGGGTCAAATCATGACTCCGACCTGACCTTGACTTTAAAAATAGTCAATTAAAGGTCAAATCGCGCCTTTCGCCGGAAAGCAGGTGGGAACAGCCCGGACGAAGTCGGGCCCACCAGCCAGTGTAATAAAAAGCGAGATAGAATGTAATGTATAACACGAGAAACGGGAAAACGTGGTTTATGGAAGTATCCAAATTTCCCACATGGAATTTGAAAGCTAGTTTATATTATATTGTTGTAAACCATCGTGATGTGTCTATGAGTGGAACGATGATTTGTAGACCATATTCTAGGCTTTATTAAACTAGAAGAAAAGCCGGAAGTGTACACTCAAGGATGAACAACAAATCACGGAATCAAAACAGGTGTTACTGAACGGAACGAAATTACCGTAAATACCACATTCACCCAAACCAATAAATGTTGAAGAGCAATTTAAATTTAGTTCTAATTTACAAATTCAGTCTATCATGTATCACAATTGTTCTAGCAGACCGACGAAGTTCTTGGCGAACTTCGGAGTCAATAATAGGATTATCACAATCAGTACTTTCACTGATGTCCATCTATTCACTGGGCGCATTGTCATTACGCCACCTAGTGTGGTGTTACTAGCATTTGGTTTTTTTATATCGCATGGAGTACAGGGCGAATGTATTCTTGAAGATTGTTTGTACCTTACTCAATCGTACCGATATAATCACGTAGATGCCGAAATTGTAAAGTTAACGCCAGCGGTGTATAATACGTTTATGAAAATATGATAAATCCTATCGATAGAGTCAGGACAGGCTCAAATTGTAAACTTAAAGTCACCGGTGTAATAATATGTTGTTGAAAATATAAATAATCTGATAGCCTGAAAATATTGTATAACCTATTGGGAGCCCATAATAAATGGGAATAACCTATTGGGAGCCCCTGCTGTATTTTATGGAGATTGTTTGTACCTTACTGAATCGTACCGATATAATCACGTAGATGCCGAAGTTGTAAAGTTAACGCCACTGGTGTATAATATGTTTATGATAAATCGTATCGATAGAGTGAGGACAGGCTCAAATTGTAAACTTAAAGTCGAAAATATAAATAATCTGATAGCCTGAAAACATTGTATAACCTGTTGGGAGCCCCTGGTGTAGTGAACTGAATTATGGGTAATTTTAATTGGAGTGCGCATGTCTGTTTTTTTTGTAGTAACGGCCATCTTTTATTTTCTGCATGCGCAGTCTATATGCGTTCTTTTGGGGAAATTCGCTATTTTGGTTAAGTGAAACAATGGTATGAGTTCAATGTTTGTTTGTATATAAGAAAGTATATTGAATTTTGGAGGCCGACAATTGTATCTATTTGAAGATTAAAAGTTGCTTGTGTGTATTTAGCTGTGCATGGTTCGTTAATTAGGCCAGCCTATTGTCATATTAGAACGTCTCCAATAACATACAACCTCTCTGCAGTTAACATTGTGAATTTGGCAACAGTCCAAGCAGGCCCTCTAATGGAGCACTGTGAATTTGGCAACAGTCCAAGACACGTGGGGTATATATAGAATACACACGTAGTGTTTCTGAATACCAAATTTACACCACGAGTGGGATTGATGGTTTACCACACGAGCTTTAGCGAGTGTGGTAAGTCATCAATCCCACGAGTGGTGTAAATTTGGTATTCAGAAACACTACGTGTGTATTTTGTTTATACCATGACCGGTACAGGAGCAACAACTGCTATGAAATCGAAATAAACCCACTTAAATTAAGATGATTCTGTCGCACCATTCACAATCATCCCCGTTGTGTTCCCCACACTTGGCCGTACATCGACGTACACTATCACAGCTGATCAGGCGTATTGATACATTGAATTAGGTCAACATTCAATTGTACGAATATGGTATCATTGTAGCCAATTCACAATAAACTGTAATCATGATGAAACCGCCATAAATAAACAACATGAATATATATATGGGAATACGAATTTAATGAATATAAATATAACACATTGCGGGAACTTTTTTTTCTCCGCCGTACAGTGAACAGGAAACCACGAAAGTCATTTTGAAATCCACCGTTTGTTGTTCGAGTTTTTTACGTCTATTTCTTGAAATATATGTTCAATTTGTTGATCTGGATGTGATTTCCACGGAAATAACTGTTCGTTTTTATCGCATTAGTGAGTATAATATTCAATTGAATCGAAAGTATCAAATTGTTTTCATCGCGAGGCGCTACATTTTAAAAATAGAGTGATTTTGATCGAGGTCATGGAAGGTTAATGAAAGGTCAACTCGGATGTAGTTCTACTATGGGTATAAACTTTAACCATTGAAATGCCATTAAAACGTGTTACCCACAGTAGAAACGTGTTACCCACGGTCGGACTCCTGTTCACACACAGTAGGGTGTACAGCACAAATATATTATATAGCATGTTTGTACACAGTACAATAGGGAGTCATGGTATAAAATAACTGAACACCTGTGGCCAACTTGATCTCCAGAATGTTTTTAAGTGGAAGGGACAGTGTAGTGGGGTGGGGGTGGAAGTTAGATTTTGAGTGTGTATGATTCACAACTTTTGTAAAAAAAAGTTAATGCACATGTAGTTGGAAATTTCATACATTATTACACTACAACATAAAGGTTAAAATACATGGTTACCATTGCCTGGTATCCCAACTAGTAATTATTGTCCCCATTATGATGGGGACGGGGATCGAATGATGGAGGTATTTTGAGGGGGTGGGAGTCACAACTGTTATAAAGAATTTTAACAGTTGGAAATTTCATACATGATTACACTAACTTTTTGTCCCCATTTATTTTACTGCTGTCTTGTTTGTTACTGTATTCCTGATATGGAAATAATAAAGAGCATTTATTACGCCACCTGTGGTGTATCTAGCTGCTGAGATTTTGATATTGCGTGGTGGACAGGGCGAATGCATTGTGGGGCTTTTATTTATAGAGTTGGAAATTCCGTTTATTTAAAAGTCGGAACTACGCGACCAGTAGGCCAAGTCCAGTAAAACGGTTCGTTATAGGTGCTGGTTGTTATTGTTATTTTAACGGAATTCTGAGTTGGTCATTCGCGAAACCAATATATTTTATATTCTATAATTAAAACCGTGGGTATATAATATATGATCCTCTTTATGGATATTGTAGGAAGGTAAATTTAGCTAAAGCGGTGGGATATCTTGCAAGACAACACATTTCGGTTTGCGCTATAACTGCTCAATGTTTTAAGGTGTTACACAACGTCTGATAAAAAGAGTTCTATCGGGAATATTCACACTATTTTTTCAGAGAACATGCATAGAGTAAACATAGTCCTATCGGACTATCGTAAAGTAGTTCCGTTTAATTCGGGATTAATTAACCCTCAGACTGCCGAAACTGCCGACAATAAATTCGCTTGTTCGTGTCCGCCGAAAATCAAACTTGCCTGTTTAGAGGTCCCATTTTCGTGGCTAATGGTGATAGAATCACAATTTTTCAGTCAAATTCATGGATAAATTACATTACACTTAATCGGCTTATGTCCGCGGCCATAAACCTGCGTTTTGATAACAATTTATTTGAGACAAACTGTTGCGCGGGTATCAGTCGGCGCTTATCGGTTGAAGTTATTATGATCGTGCAGCCTGCGCGTGCAACAAGTGTTCAAATACAACAGAAGAAAAAAATACTATGTCAAATAAATAACGTCATCAATGGACAGACAAGTTTCATTTCCGCGGGACACGAAAAAGCGAATTTAATGTCGTCAGTTTCGGCAGTCTGAGGGGTTTAATTAATCTCCTTTACGATATCCCGATAGGACTATATTTACACTATGTTCTCTGAAAAAAAATGGTGTGAATATTCCCGATAGAACTATTTTTATCAGACGTTTTGTAACACATTAAAACATTGAGCAGTTAGCGCAATTTTCTGGAATTTCGGACTATTTCGTCTATAAAAATACGATGAGCAACTGAAAATGTTTTTCAACATTCTGGAAGGGGTAGATGTCCAGGTATATATGTTTAAAATTTAACGCATAAACTATGACAGATAACAAAGTTATAATTAGTTTTATAGGCCCACCATAAATCCCCTATAATAAACGCATGCCCCCGTAAGCACATGGCTTTGCTGTGGATGCTTTCGTTCCCAGCATGCATCATTCTCGCTATCTGTAAAATGTCTATGAACAATGGCTGTGCCACGCACTCTTAGCTTTGATCCGCATTTAGAAGCATTCTGGTGTGGCGAATGAGAAACCTGCAGTAATTTATAAGCCGTAGTTCATTGTAATAATTTGAAGAATTACTTATCTTAACGGAATTCTGAGGCGGTCCATTCATGTAACCAATATATTTTATATTATGATTTATATTTATGGCTAATAATACGATCTTGGTGGCGTTACCATTTCTGACTATGGTTTTCTTGTTAGTACTGTCCTTGGAGTTGGACATAGGAATACTCGGCACAATATTATTCTCAGGTGTAGGCAAGGAATCAGTGGGTTCGGTGGTACGCCCACTCGGCGCGAGGTCTTTGGTAGAAACAGTTTTTTCCTGTCCATTCGGTAGCTTGACATAGGCGTACTGGTCGTTCGCTTCTAGAAGAGTGACCTCATCATACTTGGTACCTCGGATGAATCGACGTAGAAGTACCGGTCCTGGGGTAGTCAGCCATTGAGGCAACGAAGTACCATTGCTGGTATGTCTGGCGTATTTGAACAGACGACCATGCGGAGAGTCATTCGTAGCAGTCGAGATGAGTGAGCGAATAGAATGCAGTGCAATCGGTAACACATGTTCCCAACATTCAGTCTTCAGTTTATGGGAATGCAATGATAAGTGCACTGCTTTCCATATCACGCCATTGAATTGTTCGCACTGTGAATTTCCAGTAGGGTGTACGGAGTGGTGCGGCTCATCATTATTCCGTTGCTCAGAAGGAAGTCCTTGACACTGGAACTCATGAACGCCGCCCCGTGGTCAGAATGAATGAATTGAGGCACGCCAAAAACACTGAACAATTGTTTCAAACAGGTTAGTACGCTGTCGCTGCTAACGTCGGGACATGGGAATGCCCATGGAAATCTGCTGTATTCGTCTATAACTGTCAGAATGTACTTGTTTTTCGTTGACGACGGTGACGGGCATTTAAAGTCGATGTTCAATCGTTGAAACGGCAGTAGTATACAGGAGAGAGACAGGGATGTATAGGAGATTGAGATTGTGGAGGAGGAGGAAAATAAAATCGATATTGTTTTAATCCGTATATATAATTAAATAAGTAGTTATATAGATACGTAGATATATAGATACGTAGATATGTAGATATCGGGTATAGCTTACGCAATTACCTATAATAATATGGGTAGTTTACCTTCGACTAGTTCACTAATTTTATTGATCCCCCACTTTTCGAATGAACTGATCTAAACTCCAATTATTGATTCCTCGGTTGTGTGTGCTTTAGTATTAAGTGATGGATGGATGTGAAATTATCGATACATAAGGCAGTGCTTTAATCGAGCTATTTCACTCACTATAATGGATCACGGGATTTCAGTTAATGAACCGGGGTTTAAACACCCATTCACTGCTATAGCTGCAGGTCCTAGTGCTTGCGGGAAGACACACTTCGTATCTAGATTAATTCACAATGTGACTGTTATGATTAACCCACCGCCGTCTGTTATATATTGGTGTTTTAGTGAATGGCAACCTGGGTATGAAGTGTTGAAGAAAGTAGTCCGATTCCATGAAGTAATACCTGACATAAGCACGTTTGATGTGAGCACCCCGTCCCTGATTATACTCGATGATTTGATGTTAGAATGTGATAAGAATAGCGTGACCAATCTTTTCACAAAATACAGTCATCACAGAAATATGAGTGTTATACTTATTCTTCAGAATATCTTCGCACGTAATAAAAATCAGAGAACTATAAGCTTGAATTCTCATTATCTTATCCTTTTTAAGAATCCGAGAGATCAAACTTCAATTTCGGTTCTCGCTAGACAAATGTTCAACACCAAAGATAAACACCTCGTTGAAGCGTATCGAGACGGTGTAATGCAACCATTCAGATACTTACTCATTGACTTGAAACAGGAAACACCGGAAAATATGCGCCTGCACACAAATATTTTCCCCGAGGAAACCACGGATGTGTATGTGCTTAAATAAACATTCGTGAACGACGAAATTTAAATCATGTCAAAACGACTGAAGAGGAACGTGGGTAATATAACTTGGTTAGGACGTCTCCCACCGCGAAAGGCTAACCTCGCTGTGCACAACGCCGATGAGGATTTAATAGATTGTTTATCTGACTGCTGTCTGAATATACTGAGAGGGAGGGAACATACCGATCTCGACCAGACAAAAGAATAAACTTGTTAAATACAAGAATAAAAACCGAAATGTAGCCAAACCCAGGTCTTGTAGTCTAAAGAAGAGGAAACGACATTTACAAACAGGCGGATTTCTGGGAACTTTATTGAAACATATAGTCCAGTTTTTTAGCAGTCTTATAGGAGGTTTTATTTAATAAAAAAAATGGAATACATGAAAATGGTTTTAATCTATCCTAAGTTCTTGAAGACCGGATCCGATAATGGAGGTGGTAATGAACCTAAGAAACTAGCAGTTCGAACTACCCTAACCGATTTAGATAAGAAAATGGGGTCAGTAGCTAGTAGCAAGGTGCTTTCACAAGAAGATTAAATTTTACATTATAACCAACTACTGGAGAGATTTATAAGATACAAAACGAAATGCAACAATCGAGATAAAGCCCGGAAACCTTCGGAACCACCACCAGCACCACCACCACCGGACACCCCGATAATGATGAGCGAAGAAGAGGACGATGTCGACGACGATAAGTCGTTGTATGAGCGAAAGGAGTATTTTGATACTATTCCGAAGAAGTTGAGGGGTAAAGCTAACCTTCTGCTTAATGAGATGCGAAAACACCCAAAATTACAGTTCAGTGATGACGGTTTTGTTTTGTATAAAGACCGGAAGATGGAGACGCTCGATTTATTAGCTGATGTTATAAGGGAAAGGAAAACGTTCAGACATGCGGGGCGTCATGTTTTCTCAGAAGCAATTCGTAACTCCGACATTCCTTTGGATTTGATCGGTAATAAATTTTACAAACGAGCTCGCAGCAGGTCAAACGTAACCCCATATACCACACCAATAGGACGTATGCTGTTAAACACTCCAACAACTCGTACGAACCTACAGTGGGATCAGGCATAATGATGGAGTTTATTTCGATCCGGCGAAGACAGGTAGTTTCGGTGGTATTTCTAGCTTGAAAAGAGTTACTAAAAAGACAGATAAAGAGGTTAGAGCCTTTTTAAAGCATTACTATCCTCATGAAACAACAAAACTCTATCGGAAAGCCACCCCTATTGTGATCACAATGATCGCGTAATAAATAAGCCGAGAAATAAATAAATAATACCACCACCGGTTGTCGGCTATCTCCGTCGCAAAACCTCGCATGACGTCAAGCGAGGTAAACTAATTAAAAACAGGGAATTGGAGTCGGAGTTAATTATGTCTACCTATATGGCGATGGAAAATCCGGAATCGACATCAGCGCGTGAGTGTAATGGAATTACGGCGGGGCATATCAATAGCATTGTGTACACATGGTGAATTGTCATCGCGCGGTGAGTTATCTTCACTTGTGATTTGCCTTAAGTGCTGTTTGGAAAGTTACGGTATTGTTTTGACAAAAAATATAGAGGGACAATTGAGCGGGGTAGATAACACTTTCGTATAAAGCTTATAAAAACACGAGCCGGCATGTGAACTTTATTCGGCTGCGTGTTTGCGATGTTGTTTTAATTTTCCGTATATATGCCCCGAGTGTCCCATATTTACAATCATTCATTCGTGACAATGCCATATAAATGCAGTGTTTTCGGCCGTGGCCGGTCTAGTGACTCTCAGTTAGGCATATGCTGTATTCATTTCCAAACGATGTTCGTTTACGTGACATTTGGCGGGATTTCTGTGGGAAACCTGTTGCGCAAAATCAGAAACCGATTACATATACCAAATAAAGAGCGTTTAATTTGACGAGTCAGTCATGGTTACGAATACATACAATTGCAGTTAAAGTGGGGAGTATGTTGATGAATAATTCACGATGACAACTATTCTAAGTCGAGTCCTCATTTCCTTCACCATGGCTCAATAAAGAGCGTTCCATGTTAAGAGTTTTCCTAATATGGTACGAATAAAAAGAGTTTAATAAAGCGGAAATTGCTATGACAATGATGGAAGGATATATAAAGCATGCATATCGGAAGTTCATGTACATGTGTTGGCCTGTATTGTTGTAATCAGTAAACAATCACTAGAACAACTGTTCTAAGTCGAGTCCCTTTACCTTGACGCAATAAAGAGCGTTCACTATTACGATATATTGCGAATAAAGAGCACTTGAATATGTGATTCCATATTAAACCGGATTATTATCCCTCCTTCAAAAAGTGTTATATATGATTGGATGTTTAAACGAACCACGGCGAACATTTATATATTTCCCCTATTGTTATGCGTAATGGACACATAGAGGTCGATTTATGACCTGGATATTCAATAGACCGCATCGCTAGAGTGCTAATTTTATAGGCCAATAACCATGCAGTGAATTTCCATCAGTGACAGTCGGCAAGATTGTTTTGGGTGGGGGAAGCAATATTCCGAAATATATATAAACACCATATTGCCCAAATATATACATGATTCATAACCAAGGAAAAATGAACTTATCATATTGGTAATGAATGACTTGATTATAATTGATTAAATCCGACAGCAATAAACCAATTTTGTGTTGTTTTACCGCGTTACGATAAATTAAAACGAAACGCTCTTTATTGACACACGACTAATGGCATCTGGAAATTGGAATGTTTACGAGATGGTAATTGCCTAATAACTGTGCAAGTCTTCGCGTATATATGCAATCTTGATATGCATATATAATATAACTTAGACTATTCCGGTAACGAAAAAATATATATAAACACGAGCACGCGTTTATATAGATAAATGCGCACAAAACTGAATAATATACGGGCATGGCTTTATAGTAACAACACATCGCGATACATATAATAATAGTAATAATAACACGATAAAGACATTTAATTACGAGAAAGGCGATGTTTTCGGCGAAGTTTTGCATTCGCAGTGTGATAACGTGACAATCTTCAAAGGTCGCGATCGACTACATGCAAACTTAAAATACCGCCGTCGCGCATCTATGCGTTGTCAATGAGTTACCACGTGATCGATCACGTGCTATGCTTCTGTTTACATGTGACAATCACGTGATCGGGCTGATGATCATGTGACTTCGTCTACAACAAAATCTTCGGCTAACTTCGGAATTTTTTTTAATCGTTATAAAAATAACGATTGGCGGCCGAATATTAGATTATATGCGCCCAATGGACATTTTATATATATATTATCGGTATATTGAAAGAAAATAATATTGTTTTTTCAGGACCGTATTCCTTTAAGTGCGCAAGAAGCGTACACTCTACACAGACCAGCGAGGAAGAAGTTCTTGAGGAGACAAACTATCATTAGCTGTCCGCTGCAGCAGTTTCAGATCGATTTGGTTGATGTTAAGTCGCTGACAGAGGAGAACGATAATTTTAAATATATATTCACCTGTATCGATGTGTTCACAAAAATAGCTTGGGCTGTCCCGATGTTAACCAAATTTGCTTCAGACTCGATCGAGGCTTTCGCTATTATACTCGAGAAATCCGATATTCAGAGATCTGTTCAGGCGGACAAAGGGACTGAGTACTTAGCGAGCAAATTTCAAAAATATCTAAAGATTAAGAATATTCAGTTCTTTACTTCTGAAAATGATGACGTCAAATGTGCGATCATTGAACGATTTCATAGGACTTTAAAGAGCCGTATGTGGAGATTTGTATGGTAAACACACAACTCGACGAACTCGGGCAGCTGAAGGCGAACTACAGTTTTTCTGTTGGTGATTTAGTGAGAATCTCACACAGGAAAAGAATATTTCAAAAGGGATATGAAGCTAACTGGTCTCGTGAATTCTGGTGAAGATCTAGAGGGCACTTTCTACCCGAAAGAGCTTCAGAAAGTTATCGAACCGGAAGGTTTCAAGATTGAGAAGGTTCTAAAAAGAGAGAAAAATAAACTCTTTGTTAAATTTCTCGGGTATCCCTCAAAATTTAATGCCTGGGTACATAAAAGTGCGTTAATTAGTGATTGAGTCAGTTCTCGAGATGGATCAGAATAACAACAATGCGAGTCGTAGTTGGTGGTGTTGTTGGGTCGACTGCAGTAAGGACCAAGTTACTTACACAACACAAATTGTCATTCTCTACTTTATAATAGTGGCTGCTGTGTTGAATATATCACTCGACAATTGAGATCAGCAGCTGTGGACAGCTCTTCTTACTTCGTCAGTCGGTATATTACTCCCGAACCCTAAAGCTAAGAAATGAACAGTTTTTATATTACTCTCCCGAGCAATGCTTCTATGGACTATTACCCGAAGAACACGGTGGCTCAATTCACCACCAAACTACCCGCTTCAATCAACCTCGAAGGAGAATGGGAGGTAGGCCTCGCTGAGATACAATTTCCCTATTCATGGTATACCGTTTCTAGAGATGATGTTTGGTTTGAGGTGAAGAGAAATAACAGATAACGAACGACCTATTTACCAGTAGGCAATTACGAAAATCCGCAACAAATGATATATGAGCTGTACATACAACGTGACTCTATATCAAACCCTTATATCGCGTTCACCTACAATGAATCTTCAAAATTTTTAGAAATGTCTATTAGGGAAAGGACAACTGTTAAGGTCAGTGAAATGTTCGCGCATATCATGGGTATGGACGTGCGTGAAATGAAGACCGGATATCACGAATCGGTGCGCCCTGTCAGTATCGCTAGGGCGAAATTAGCCTCTGTCTACGTGTATTCAGACGTGGTGAAAGAACAAATCATCGGAGATACATACGCTCCGCTGCTTCGAACGGTTCTGATCACCGTAAACTACGGAGAGCAATGCAGTCAAATTTTCAACCGAATTTATTACCTACCTATCAATAAGAAGAATCTCGACTCCATCGAGATCAATATAATGACATCAACTGGTCTTCCAGTGTCAGTCTTAGCCAGTAAATCAGTGGTAACGTTACATTTTCGCAAATTATGAGGACTGCTTACTGTTGCGACGGAAGCCTATGTGATGCTTACTATAGGAAACAAGTCGGCAGAGGTCTTCCAGTTTTCGCAGGAGCTAGAACTCAGAAGGACTACGGTAGTATTTTTGGAGGTATTCGCAATGCTTTACTACCGTTGATGAAAACAGGTGGCAAACATCTGCTTTCTGGTGGGATAGGTTTAGCCAGCGATTTGATTGAAGGCGGTGACTTTAAGGAATCGTTGGTCCGAAGAGGGGGACAAACCGGCAAGAGAGTGTCGAATGATCTCAGTGGGTTCAAGCCTATAAAACGCAAGAAGCTCAGAAAGAAACTCATTACCAAGAAGAATAAGGACATATTCGGTTGATATAGTGGCTCTCATAAACCCCAAGACAGCAGAGAGTGTTAACAGTGAATTAGATCTTTTTACGTTACCGAATACCCAGACATCGGTGCTTAAAGCATCCTGGGTAGAATAAAGACCCGTTTCTACGATAACTCACGGAAGTCCTATAGAATTTCACGCTGAAGGAATCGGAGACGACTTCGTTGATCTATACAATTCTCATATTCACGTTAAAGCTAATATAGTGAGGAATGAGGAGGAGATCTGGCGGCTGGAGCTAATGTCGCCCCTGTTAACAATTTTCTCCATAGTATGTTTTCTCAAGTAGACGTCTCACTGAACGATAAATTAATCACACAATCTGCCAACACTTACCCCTATGTCGCCTATCTACAGACTTTACTCAGTTTCGGTCCGGCGGCTAAAGATTCGCAGCTAAGTAACGTTTGTTGGGTTAAGGACACGGCCAATTAAATGGAGACTATCGGAAATGACAACGTCGGATACAAACTCAGGAAAGAAATGGCGGC
Source organism: Siphonodentalium dalli (assembly GCA_032622095.1). Taxonomy (NCBI): domain Eukaryota; kingdom Metazoa; phylum Mollusca; class Scaphopoda; order Gadilida; family Siphonodentaliidae; genus Siphonodentalium; species Siphonodentalium dalli. The sequence continues at coordinate 121,289,351 of CP136063.1, forward strand.
TACCAGTAAGGACTTGGACATGATTGGCAAATTACACATCAGTGTTTTTAATCGAAACCAATATCTGCCCAATGGTGTAAATCTTCGTTTGAAATTAATTCAAAAGACTCGTTCTGTTTTATGTCATCTGATGCAGAGGGTGTCTACAAGGTGAACGTGAAAGAAGTTTCTCTATTCGTGCGCAAAGTATGCGTTCAACCGGCTGTCAATTTAGCGATAATAAATGCTATGAAAAGCGGAAATCTCATGTATCCTATACAGCGAGTGGTTTGCAACACTTTTTCTGTACCTAACGGTAGCATGTCGCTGACCAAAGAACACTTATTCCAAGGTCGAGTCCCGCGTCGTGTAGTCCTCTGTTGCGTGGACAACCAAGCATTCAGCGGAGCAGTCGCCAAGAACCCTTTCAATTTAAAAAACTACGACATAAAATTTCGTAACTCTATCCTTGGATGGGGTTTACATACCCAGCAAACCGCTGAAGCCCGATTTCGAAAATCAAGCTGTAGTTAGGAGTTACGCCAATATGTTCCAAGGATCGGGTCGCTTCTACGAAGATTCGGGAAATGGGTTAAGGCTTGGCCTCTCGATTTAACACCCACCTTGTCAGCTGGAGATGGGAATTTTGAACTAGTCAAGAACGGGAATTTGAGATTGGAGATAGGTTTCGCTACTGCACTACCCAACACTATAAATGTTATTGTATACGACCTCATTCAAATTGAATCATCGAGAAATATCATCTTCGACTTCCTAACATCACAGTTATAAGACAGGATGGACGGTGGTAAGATTGAATCATTTTTATTAAGAGATCTTTTCACAGGGAAGACGTTCGTTGGGGTGTTCGCTCGAGATGACTTGATCGGGGTTAAATTCAGACCTCCATTTTCCCTGGTAGCGAATACGGACAGACACCACGAACCAGGTCGTCACTGGGTAGCTATACAAGTTAACAGCCTCGGGACGGGTGCGTATTTCGATTGTTACGGAGCGGGACCTTTCCATATACACGATTTCACAAACTTCCTAGATGAGAATGCTAGCTTGTGGAACTATAATCATATGCGACTCCAGGGTCATTGGTAGGAGATCTGCGGACTTTACTGCATATATTTTCTGAAAAGCGTTAATAGAGGAGCGTCGATGACTAGTATAACTGAAGCGTTCAGCGAATGGGACTTCGCCTCCAACGACTATAATATAATCAGATCGATAATCGACGGAAAGGCGGTCGTTTCAGACCGCCGATGAGCGATAGTCGCTCGATCGATAACGTAGGCGGTTACGATCGCTTCTTTAAAACGAGAATTTCGAAGGAGGGAAGCCATCTGAGCGAAAATTTATTTCTCACAAACAACTCTGAAATCATGATCCTTTGGGTAGAACTATCTATGCGGACGTCTCGCTTTACATGGGGAAACCGAAAATCCACATACGGAAATACTATCAGAAAGACGGCAAAAACATCCCGACGACATACGGGACTGCTTTGGACTCGAGTGAGTTCAATATTCTGCGAGATAATGTTGATAAGCTCCAAGAACTCGTCCAGCTGAAGATGCTACCGAAGAATTTCTTCTCAGAAACTTTGGACGAACACTCGACGTTGAGAGCTATACTGCTGACTACCTACACCGAGATGGGGAAGAAAGCCGTTGACTCGGAGTTGCAGAGTATGTGTTTCGGTTGCATTAATAATTGCGCATCTCAAAAAGACCACGACATGTGTTTGGGTGATGATGTCGATCAGAACGAAGTCTATGAAACGGCGATGAAAAAACTAAATAGAACTGCGTTATTCGCTAAATTCATGGAAGCGGCGAAGAAAAATAACATTGAAGCGACATTGAGTGACTTTCAAGCTATAGTTATATCTGTTGTATCTATATAAATGTTCCAATATCCGACAACTGAATCAGACACCTGAATAGTGTTGTTGTCGTGAGTGACTTTCAGTATCTCATCATGAACTTCGTGACATTCGAAAACGATGTATAAGTGTTGTATTTTATATCTATATAAATGTGTGTTAGTTGTATTCCAGTTTTTCAAAAATAATCCTTGGGTTTACTTAGATCGCGTTCTATACCCTACGTTATTTTCGGTGGTATTTTCGGGTGAGCGCCCGAACATACACACTCAAAACAGCGAGGTTATAGTGGTTTAGGGGAGGGGGCTCTCTCTCTCTCTCTCCCAAACCGGAGGCTGTCCGACCAAATCGAAAATGGGTGTCATCGTTCCGAAATGGGCCGAATCGAAACGCTGCCAGGATCAGACCGATGTATCCCCGATGAGTAAACGCTCTTCATTGTCCGGACGACGGAGGCCGAATCGAAACGCTGCCAGACCGAAAATAGATGTATCCCCGATGATTAAACGCTCTTCATTGTCCGGCCGAATCGAAACGCTGTCAGGATAGGACCGAAAATGGGGTCCCCCACGCGGCCAGGCTCAGACCGAAAATAAGTGCTCTTCTTTGTCCGACCAAATCGAAAATGGGTGTCATCGGTCGAACGACCGAAATGGACCGAATCGAAACGCCGCCAGACCGAAAATAGATGTATCACCGATGAGTAAACGCTCTTCATTGTCCGGTCGAAAATGGGGAGCGAATCGAAACGCTATATATATATATATATATCGGGTGGTGATACAACCGAAATGAGTAATAAATGAACGCTCTTCATTAACCGAGGGACCTCGAAATTAGGTCGGTTATGTGTGTGGTAACTCGCGTGCGAGACTATATTTATCACTGATCGACACGAGAGTGACAAACAGCCTGATGTTTATCGCGGGAAGCGAGCTATAACATCAGATTATGATTTACAATAAAAAGCTTTTCGTGTTTGATTAAGTATTATAGTAAAAGTGATATCGGTCGAGTTTGAATAGGATTAAACACAGCATTTAGTTAACGAGATCCGGCGGAGACACAGACGGACTCGCGTCTTAAGCGTGCTTAATACATTACTAAACTGAAGGTAAACATCGGTCGGATATTTTTAAAAGCTTTCTCTAAACACTGCAGAGTGAATCGAATTAAAGGCTAAAAATTGTAATTATCTCTCAGAGCTTGTAACACTTGCCGTCGGTGCGTATATATTATCTGATTGGTTAGCGACTAACTCGGCCTAAGTCCTCGCGTTTTTCTTAGTATAACGAGGAGAAAGCCAATTCCGTTCATTTTGTCTTTGAGTTTTGCCTGTGAGATATGCTCGAAAGATTTTAAAACAAAATTCTCTCTGAAAAGACATAAGCAGACGACCCACGAAAAGATTAAAACGTCAGACTATAATATATGTGAGAAGACTTTTCGAGATGGTTGGACTTTAAAGCGACACTTACAATCTCACAAAGCGAAAAGTTCCGACTTACAAAGCGTGCAGTGTGAAAAATGTTTCAAGAAATTCAGGGATCAGTGGAGTCTTCGCAGACATAGCAAAGTACACGACCCTAAACCCCGACATGCGTGTTCAATCTGCGCGGCTGACTATGACTCGCTTAGGGCTTTGTTGCTCCATAAACGAACGCACGCAGCAAAATATCAGTGTCGAGCGTGTGAACTTTGGTTCCCCAGTAAAAGTAAACGTTTGCAACTCGGTCGAACTCTACACAGAAATCTCAGGCGAGCTAAAGCTGAACGCCTACGAGTTCGGTCGTGCGGTGTCAGGAAATGGGTTGATGATGATGAAACTTCACCATCTCCCGAATTGTTATCAGAAATGGATGCTGATGTTCAAGAACTTTTCAAACGAAATTGGGCTCATATTGCTACCAAGTTCCACATTGATTGCGCGGTTCAGGACACATTCAACTTCAGACTGTCAACTGGGAATATGCGGGAAATTCGAGAAAAGATGTATCGGGAGATTTTCGATAAGATGAAAACTGCCTTCAAAATAAACTTTTCGTTCGGTTTCACACTCAAACATATCGAAACTAACGAATACAGATATTTTGTGTCGTCACAGAAGAACGCCCGCGTGTTACCCGAACCGAGACTCATTAAAAACAAAAGTGATTTTGATAAATTCGTAGAAGATGTTCTTGAATTAGATCTGGCGGAAACAGCTCGATTGAACAGACCCAACACAAAATATGCTGTACATTTATTAACGAATGTGACTTTTTACGTTTCCAAGTTAGTGTACTATTATATAGGAAATGAGCAATATTTACCTGATTACATTACGAACAATCCAGGATTATATTCACTCAAATCGATCGGGGACAGAGACAATCTATGTTTTTTTTTAGATGTTTAGAATTGCATAAGGGTAAAAATATTGTTGAGGTTGGTTCAACGGAACACTTGTTAAATTCATATTCTATGTTTACTAACGACCCTGTGAATGAGTTTCGAGGAGTTACTATTCACGATATTGATCGATTCGAAAATATTTTTGAGGTGAATATCGCTATATACGAATTAATGCCTTATGAAGGTAAAGTGTCCGCCAGTTTAATAAGGCGTTCTAGTGATTCCTAGAACACTACGTTATATCTTAATTTTTACAAGGGGCATTTCAGTTTCATTATAGATATAGCTTTATATGCCCAGTCATTTAACTGTGTGGTGTTTTCTAAGTTTTGGGATAATCTCGAATCCTTGATGCGACACGAAACCGCATGCATCAACAAATCTACAAGGACGGCATACCCCGGAGGAGTCTACTCTCCAGAGCCGACAGTTTTTGAAAAATTAGAGATTGAGGATTTGGAAATCGCCGATGAGGATAAATTCTACCCATATAGGATCGTGTATGATTTCGAAACCTATTTCTCTAAGGAGGAACTTCCCAGATCGTCGATCAAACAGAAATTTGAAGCTCGTCATATTCCTCTAAGCGTCAGTGTGGCGTCAAACGTGCCGGGTTTCACAGAACCTCGGTGCTTCGTAACAACCGGTGATCATCGAGATTTGGTTCGGCGTTGGCTGGGATACATGACGGAAATCGCTGAAAACGCTCACGAATTGATGTTAGAAAAGTTTGAGTCCGTGCTAGTCGCTATCCAAACGGAATATGAAACGTCACTTGCGACAGAACCCGACGCGGAATTGCGTAGAACTCACCCTCTACAACAACTAAAAAAGAGTTTCCTCTAAATATCTACAACAAGTACCAGTTGTCGGGTTCAATTCCGGCCCCTACGATTTATGCGTTGTCAAAACAGAATTGATGGAACATTTGCTTAGGGAAAACGAACTCCACTTTGTTATCAAGAGAACGAACAATCTGATGTGCGTGCAAAGTGACAATTTCAAGTTTTTGGATATAAAGAATTTCCTGGCTCCGAATTATTCTTATGATAAGTACATCAAAGCTTACGATTGCTCAAACACCAAAGGCTATTTTTGCTATGAGTGGATGGATTCTCTCGATAAACTCCAGCAAAATTATTTACCACCCCACGAAGCGTTTTACAGCAAATTGAAGAATTCCAACATCACGGAAGATGAGTACGAGTTCTGTAAAAGGGTTTGGCGAGATGCGGGTATGACAACATTCAAGGATTTCCTCACATGGTATAACAATCTAGATGTCGGCCCGCTCTAGAAAAGCAAAGTACCTTTTACAGGGAGCAAGGTTTGGACCTCCTGAAAGACGCTGTATCCATTCCAGGTTTGACACTAAAATATTTATTCAAAACTATCCCAGATGATATATACTTCTCACTCTTCAACACGAAGGATTTTGACATTCATCGAGCGATAAAGAAGGACCTGGTAGGAGGACCCTCCATTATATATTCAAGATATGCGGAGAAAGGTCAGACTTACATCAGAGAACGAGAATTTGGTTCTGAAGATAAAATATGTAAAAGCGCCAACGGATTCGACGCGAATTGTCTTTACCTATGTGCTTTGAGTCAACCGATGCCCGTCGGTTGGTATGTGCACAGGAAAGCGACAAACGATTTCAGACCGGAAAGAGCTCAAAAATACGGGCATCAGGCTCACTCTTGGTTGGAGTTTATGGCCCGAAAGAAGAAAATCAAGATTCGTCATAAATTTAACTCGTCGGAGAAGAGGGTCGGTTTGAGAAAGATTCCCGTGGACGGCTATTACAATAGAGACATATATCAGTATCACGGTTGCTGGTGGCACGCACACCCGTGTGACATCAATAAAAAGGTCGACCGTAACGGGATATGTCCGATACGTAACAAGCCTTTTACCCAGATATACGAAGAGACCCGAGAGATCACAGCCTATCTCAGAGCGTTGGGGTATACAGTTACAGAAATGTGGGAATGTCAGTGGTTGGAAGCTCAAAAGAATGATCCGGAAGTGAAACTATTTATGAGCACTTGGGAACCTAAACTCGAACGGAAGATGTCACACGAGAAAGTGCTCGATCAACTGAAAACCGGAGCTCTCTTTGGGCTAGTGTTTTGTGACAATTTGACAATTTGAAAGAAAAATTCAGCGAAATGACACCAGTTTTCAAAAATACAGAAATTACCATTGATGATTTAAGTGGGTGCATGAAAGAATTCCCCATGGAAAAATAACTTCTCAAAAAACCCAGACGAGTTGTGGTCGGAAGCTATTTCGCCAAAATAATCTTACTCGCTAGCCCCCAAGTGCAATGGTACTTAAACCACGACTGCTTGTCAAGGTCTACGAAGTTATCCAATATAAACCGGCGAAGTGTTTTGATAAAATTGCAGACACTGTCACTAACGCGAGAAGAGAGGGTGATACACATCCGACAAAAAGTATAATCGCTGATTCCTTCAAATTGGTCGTAAATTCGGCATATGGCAAATGCCTAATGGATAAAAGCCAACACACTGATACTACATATGTTAATCAGCCCAGAGCTATCAAGGATGTGAATAATGTCAAATTTCGGGCGATGAAAGAATTGACCTCTGAATTGTACGAAATCGAGAAGGCTAAAAGTCTAATAAAAGAAGATTTGCCGAGTCATATCGGTGCCTTCGTCTACGGGTACGCCAAGATTGGCATGCTGGATTTCTACTACGAATGTCTAGCCAAGTTTATCCATAAAAGCAAATTCGAATTGGTACAAATGGATACGGACAGCAACTACCTAGTTCTAGCAGGTTCTGATTTAGACGGTGTCATCGACGAAGATAAGAAATCAGCTTTCTATAGGGAATATTCCAAATGGTTTTTACAACCCTACTGCGATAAATATCACGAAGAATTTATAGCTTGTAAAGTTCGCGGGGAGTTATGGGCTATGGATCGAGCTTGTTGCAAGGAAGCTTTCGCCTACAGCAACAGGACCGGAGGTCTTTTCAAAGAAGAATGGCGTGGGGATGGAATTATCGCTCTTTCCAGCAAATGTTATATGTGCATCGGTGATTCGACCAAAGTGACGTGCAAAGGCGTGAATAAAAAGCAGAACCAGTTAACGGCTAAAATTTATATGGATGTATTGAAACTGAAATGCCCAATTCCCACCGTTAACACGGGTTTTAACATGTGGGGGAATTCTATGTATACATATTCCCAAATAAAAAACGGTCTGTCTTATTTTTATCCGAAAAGACACGTAATGGACGATGGAATCACGACGAGCCCTTTAAATATTTAAATATTAGGATGTTCTTTTGTTGATATGTGTATATATTTTTTGTTAATTGTATGTTGATTGATTATTGCTATATAAACTCGATACGTTCCTTTAAAACATTCCTCTACAATCGTTCAACCCCCGAGGTCTCCCCAAAAATTCAAGAGACAAACACACCATAAAATTAGCTATCTTTCAGTTTACGATCTAACAATAATATTTAAGGAACCATTTTATCGCCTGTGGACCAGACGCCCTATTTATCAATAGTGAGTCGGGATTAGCGTTTAAGCGAAAATGCATGATACCTCATTCACCTATACAGTCCAATAGCCCCAGGTGTCGCGCATTCCGCTCAAATTTAACACCTGCTACATTCCATATTTTCGTATAAAAAGACACGGGTCACTTAAAACCACCTAGCAGTTTTCGATTACCTCAGTTTATCAAAACTTCCTGATCAAAAAAATGTGTACCCTTCTCGAATCTCATAGAGCTCGCCGCGAATCGAGTGAGCTTGAAAATCAAGTGAAACCTCCTCGCTTGGTGTCGTTGGTGAAGCCTTCGGATACCCCAGAGTATTACGCTCTTCAGATGGCCTTGTTGGAGGAGATACTTCAAACGATAGCGGAGGACAACGGATTTAAGCGTGTAGCTCGCATAATGGCGCTAAATGCATGGCAGCGTTTGAATACGCGAAAAGAGGAACTTCGTCGCGTCGATACCATCCTAAAACTTAGGAATCAATTGGTTGTTCTTCAAAAAGCTAGAATGGCCTTGCTGGAGACCTTGGAAGATACAGCGCCATCGTGGGAACATCGCCTACCGAAAGTTTGCGACGACGGGACATTCGCGAGTGGAGAGGTTCGGGGGTGTTTAGCGGATACGAACCACATCCCAGAAGAGAAGCTAAGCTACAGCTTGGACTAAACAAGTGGCGGAGTAATATTGTTTGGGCCTCAGGGCCCCCTTGATATTCCAGGTTCTCACATGTTTTATTTTAATTTTGTGTGTGGACACCTAGAATATTGGGGGGGATATTTAATCATCAGTTGTATCGAAATTCCGAAAAAATAGGAGTATGCGTTATATCGAAGGTAAGTGGTTAATTTACTGATTCTATTGCAAACGAAATCTCAACAGCGAAAGTGTTAAAACCCACCCGACTCAAGTACATATAATATGCTTTAAAACAGCTAACAATTTTTTTCTCGGAATAATTAGATTGATTGAATGCTAAAAGCCTCGTTGATATCATTAACACCACCATCAATCGCTTAATACTAAAGCACACACAGCCGAGGAATCAATAATTGGAGTTTAGATCAGTTTATTCGAAAAGTGGGGGATCAATAAAAATAGTGGACTAGTTGAAGGTAAACTACCCATATTATTATAGGTAATTGCGTAAACTATACCCGATATCTACATATCTACGTATCTATATATCTACTTATCTATATAACTACTTATTTAATTATATATACGGATTAAAACAATATCGATTTTTTTTCTCTCCTCCTCCACAATCTCAATCTCCTATAAATCCCTGTCTCTCTCCCGTATACTACTAACGGTGCGGTAGCTTTCACAAGGTCAGATTGTGGTTTTTTGACAGCAAGTGTTGCATTCGAGACAGATTTTGCGTACTTCATCGGTCGAATACGCCATATTCTTACAGCGAACATATTGAAACTCAAGAACGCTCTTCAGCGGCATCACATCATCCAACAGTGGGTTGTAGGGGAGGGCATACTGCCCTTCCAAATCTTCCCGGGAATCATCACAAAACTCCAAACTCCATACAGATTTGTATTTCAATTTCAAATATGCCTATCACACATCCCTGTTATGTGTGTTCGCAAGTGAATAATCAATGCAATTGTGATTGCAATGTAACAACTGAGCTTCCGATTATGGAATCTACCAGGCTGTCAATGGACAACATTCAGCAACCTCCTTATTTGCCCGCTAAGCGTGTTCGTCGACAACGTCAGGCATATTACACCATCGATTACAACCGAGTTCAGCGACGTCGCCCCAACCAAGAAGCAATACACGTAACTTCACCAGTTTCGGCACCTCAGTTGATTCAGACAGTCGAAGATATCAATATTGGTCATCAGCCTGTCGACATTCATCAGTCAGTCGAAATGCATATCATTCAATATTAGCCAGACATTTTGTGAACCGCAGATTGTTGACAACATCAACGTTTCGGACCTTGACGTCCAGCCACCCTCTCCAATCACCTTACGTACGTGCGGAGGAAGTAACATATGAGTTTATTGATGGTGGTTCGCAAAGATCTGGGAAGATATTAGTAGACAGCCGAGGATATACTTATAGACAGAAACATGGCCGGCCAACGTGGAGGTGCTCTGTGAGAAACAAAACCAATACATGCAAAGCAAGTGCCATTGATGTTTGCACTCATGTCACGAAAGCGCGCTAGAGACTATCAATCCGTTTTCCAGACCACCAAAGACCTTTTACCAAATGCCGATTTCCAACGAATGACAACTGACTTTGAAATAGGAATATGGAAAGCAGCTGAAAGAGTTTCCCCCGATATTGACACACACGGATGTAACTTCCACTGGGGTCAGGCTGTTTGGCAGAAAGTGCAGACTTTAGGTTTGGCACCGGCGTATCATGAAAGAGGCTCGTTGCATGATTATGTCAGGCTTATCTTGGCTCTACCATACATTCGTTTTAAAATATTGTTTAAATTGTATTTCACAAAATTATGTAAGAAAACAAAACAAAACAAACAAACAATTTAAAAAAAAACTTTAAACCAGCCTCTTCAAACGTATTTGATGAGCCGGTCCAAGGCCCGGATAAATGGCGATGGGAGTTTTCTAATAAGTTTATTTTTCTAATAGGCAAACATCGATGTAACACTATATTTCCTGTGTCTTAAATTTCCCTTCAACGAACCCTATCGACATATCTGTGTAAAGCCATGACAGTGCGCGATAAGCAAATGGATTGCCAGGAGGTGATATAATCCCCTTTGACACCATGTGGCGAAAACATGGTCACACAAAATGGAATGCTACGATTATATCGAGGTGATATAATCCTCCTTGACACCATGTGGCGAAAACATGGTCACATAAAATGGAATGCTACGAGGTGATATAATCCCTTTTGACACCATGTGGCGAAATGTCGGTCTCATGGGCCATTCTCAGGAAACCGGGACCAATGCAAAAAAAAAAAATTCGAAAAATTAATTTTCGTAAAGAGTTGTCAACATTATTTATTTGGGAAGTTGGGTATCCATTATACATTTAACAGAAGTGGTTAACATATCGATGACATATTCCTATAAAATATGACTTTATGAAGGTGGTACCCGCATTTTCAGTGTGCGACAGATACGTTACCACAGCATCATTCGAGATAACATCGGTGTTTCGATCTAGGAGGATTTCTGCTATGCACAATAAGATGTAGAGCTCATATCAGTCCGCAAGTTGCATATATTGACTGAAAAATCATATCTGGTTTGGAATACTTTTTATTTATGGACCATATATACTCTCGTGTTCTACGCAAATCGTGACTTATTTTCAACCATTTCCGGAAAACATAACACACAGTTCGTATGTCCTACATTATTATGAGCGTCGTGGACAATGTTTCAGTGTACATGTGATTCCATACAATGGGGTTTACAAAGAACCAAAATTATCTGAAATAGCTTTATTTTTTCCCCAAGATATGCGTTAATACATCGGCCAAGTTTTAGGTAACGTATCTGTCGCTATATAACAGAAAATTATATTTTCTCAGTTTCAAAACTGGCATTGTACAATTTGTACTACATGAATATGCCACAGTATGTTTGCTTCCTTTGGTACATATTTGTAACAAAATAGCTTGTATTGGATGCAAAAGCAAACAGATGATGATAGGGGGGCTGAAGGGGGTATAGGGCGTGTCTTTTAATATTTGTAGCTCCGCCCACTTCTAAGGGTCCGCACTTAAGGGCAAGTGGTCTACCCACGCATCCTAGAATAAGGTCCCTTAAACACCTCCCACTTCTAAGGGTCTAAGTTCCACCTATTACAGGTACACCTTGTCTATAACAACAAAAATTCAGCCCACGTCTCTAAACCCTTGAATAAGATCCCCTCCCACTTCTAAGGGCCAGTGGTCTACCCACGCATCCTACAATAAGGTCCCCGCCTGAGTCATTGGAACTCCCGACTCCCCTGCTCAATGCAATTTGACCCCTCGGTCAACCCTACAGGCTGACCCCCACTCATTGGAATCATTGGTGAACACATGGGATTCCACGGAAACCCATAACAGGTAAGTATTAGTCCTAATTGTACAGGTAATAGTTCAAACCCCATAGTATTATATTGTAATTTAATGCAGATAATTATCAATTAAATGGGAAACACCAATACGGTAATCCACATAACACCCACACACTATCGAAAATATTACCACTTATTCATCACTGTGAACTCTCGGCCACTGTCATCCCATAAATTCACCAATTATTCCAACAACTTTTCAGAGTATATCTATACCAAGATATGTGTATTGCTAACATTTTCGCTCACCATATTACATGTGTATATATTGTCAACCATCCAAAGCAAAAATTATAAACAAAACATCCATTCATGTATGTATACGTGTTCAAATGTACTGTATCACTCTAAATATATTTATCGGCCAGTCTAAGTGTTTTACACTTCAAATCACAAGCCATGTAAAAATTGGCTATTAACTCCGCCTCTGTACTTCAAACACCTACACGAAAACCCAAATAAGGAGTATCGTTTCCTTTGTCAACATACTATAGTACTATATTTTCTCACGCCTTTCATCATTTTATATAAATATTTGTGGAGAGAAAACATCTCAATTCAGACATCGAAGTACTATACCTCAAGAAGTATATCACAAATATATGAATATAAATCCATAACACATTATCTTCCATGTTTTTTCTTTATTATTTATTGTGCTTTTTCACTCCTTCGTTTTTCTCTACCACTTCCTGTTTTCCTTCGCTCTTCTTTTTCTTACAGCTTCTAATCCCTCATAATCTTCGAATATCCACTTTCATCTCCAAGTTTCTGAACAATTCCCTGTTTAGTAGCACCTCCAAATGCGCTCTATATAATTTGAACGAATTTCCATAAATAAACATGGCTGCCTGCATCCATCTTGGATGTTACTCTTTCTATGACTAAGTCCGTTAGCAAGCTCTGCATATGTCATATATGTCTCTTCACATCTTGTATTCTATAATTTACTTTCCGCATTCCTAATCGCTCCATTGACTGTAACACGTTATCCCCCTCTCATGGGAGTACGTCCTCAATTCTCAATATTTCCTCCTTCCATGGTGTGCATGTTCCTTGTGGCAATTTTGCTAATGTGAAGCCACACCTATTATGCCACTTAAACAGCCCGCGAAAATGTTACACTTATATTATAGACTTCCCTTTGAAGTCCTTTGTATGTCACAATGACCCATTAAGATTGTTTCTAAGTGACACTGGCCAGTGAAACTGTTACTACGAGTATGAACTAGCTCACTTCACATCGTAACAATAAAGGGACGATTCATCTATATCAGCCTCAAAACGTGTTTATAAATATATGTGTGGGAACTAAACCCATCACTCTTGGTCCGTCCATAATTCTAATTTTCTCAGAAACCACGGGACCCATTTGGCTGAAATTTGGTCTCAATGTGGGATGAGAAATTAGGAACAAAAGTGTCTGTGTGAAGCTTTGTAGTGTTTCGCTGTCGCCATGGTGTTTGTTTGGGTAATGCATGGGGTGAGTGTCGTTCTGATAATGGTTCTCATGGTTCTCATGTCTTTGGTGGTTCTCATATGTGGCTCTCATATGGTCTGAACTAGCCTTTACCGAGGTCCATTCGTACACATGTCATTACTTCCCTGATAGCCATTATATGATCAAATCCATACACTATCAAACGCTGTATTTCAATAATGGGTTTTCTGACTAAATATTGGTTATAGTATACGCATCAGCGACCCCTCTTAATAACGTTCAAACGTGTCGCCCTAAATGGGTTTGGAATAGCCAAACGGGTCAATGTATACCCTATTACATGTATGTTATCGGAATTCAATCTAAAATGTGTACATATAAAGTTAGTGGGAACAATACACTATGTTTACCTAATTGACTATAGACAGTGAGGTAAAGTGGCACCCTATAATGTATCAAAAGTGTATTTCAAGGGTTTTTAATCGGCAACCAATTATTGCATATATTTTTATTTGGAGTAATCATATGTCTATGCAACACTGTGTCTCGTATGAAATATAGACTTCTAGTAAACTAGTGGTTGGTTTAAATCACCGACTCACATATATTCCTAATGGTAAGCTATTTTTAGATATGGGATAAAGAGCGTTTATCTGACTAAATTAATTATAGACGAAGGAACCGAGGTAAATTACACTTTATTATTTAATAATTAACGATATACAAGCTTAAACACCATGGGTTTTTATCAACTTCTTCTGAGTCAACAGTAGCCTATTTGGAGTTTGGTTATGTTCATCAAAATGAACTCGTTACATCTGGCTGTAATGATTTTTCATCAGCGATCTGTGTTGGATATTTATTTTATTACGATCGGGACCCATGTAACTCCTATAAATATAGTCTGTTATGTAAGGAGGCATCGAAACATTGCCAGTGAAATGCCTACTACGTGGACACGTGTCTATATTAATTTCACATATTCTTTTACCGTTTATTCGTATATACTCTAAGTTCTATGTTGAGGCATCAAAACAATGGTCTGGAAAATGTCTACTATGTGGACACGTGTATACTTATTTACTTGATGTATTCTTTAATCGTTCATTTCTCTATGAGTTATGGCTATACATCATACTTAGCCAATCGAAGCTCATTTTCGTAACGTGTTCAGACCTGCCTTTTTCACCACGGATGAATCACCTATGAGTCATGTCTATACATCGTACTTAGCCATTCAAATCCCTTTATTCGTTGTTCAGTAAATTTACGAGTTAAAAGTGCAGGACGGCAAAACGCCGCCGCAAACGCCGCCGTAAAACACCGCCGCCGCAAAACGCCGCCGCACGCCGTCTCCGCAAACGCCGCCGCCGCCGCAAAACGCCACCGCCGCAAAACGCCGCGGCAAACGCCGCCGCCGCCGCCGCAATAACGTCACTACAGGACATATTTAGGTTATAAGGAACATTTGTATAAAGGAAAGCCATATACCCGAGATATTTTAGTCAAGTATAAATGAAGCACCAGTGTTCAATTTGTTCTAGTGAGTATGGGCGGAACCATGATTTGAAAAGACATGTACAATCTAAGCACACTGAGTTTGTCAACCGACACCCACAGCAGCAGCACCAAGCGGTAGCAACAAACATCAGAATCAACAAGCGGCATCAGCCACAACATCAACGACAGCAACAGCCATTACAACAACACCAGTTACTACAACCCCATCAGGGGAAACAGAAACAAAGCGACATAACATCCCGCTTTGATAATCCAATGGCCAATATCCAAGAAGATTTTGTCTTCAAACATCCATTCACGGCATGCGTAAGTGGACCAACATCTAGTGGTAAGACGTACTTCGCGAAAACCTTGCTACAAAAGTCTGCCTCAAAAATATCACCCGCACCTGACAGAATAATATGATTTTATAAATATTGGCAGCCCCTATATGACGAAATAAAGAATACCGTCACCCCTCAGGTCAACTTTATACGAGGAATACTAGCAAACTTGGATACTCTTATCAATCGCCGGTATAAAAATCTAGTTATACTCGATGACTTGATGCAAACTTCATCAAAAGACCAGAGAGTTAATGATTTGCATTCCGAAGGAAGTCACCATTTGAACTTATCTATGATAAGTTTGAATCAAAATTTCTACTACAACAAAGATCCGACGCAACGACGAAACTGTCAATATTTGGTATTGTTCAATAACCCAGTTGACAAGGGTTTGATTTCAACATTATCCAGACAGATGTATCCTGAATGCCCTCAGCGTATGATGCGAGAGTTTTCGGAAGCGACGAGTGAACCGTATGGTTACCTACTGGTGGATTTAAAAGCCACAACCCCAGACACATTACGTCTGCGACAAAATGTGTTAAAAGACAACACGAACCAACATATGGGTGAATGGAATGGCATGAAATATAATCTCCATAAGGACAGCGAGTACTCAAATGAACACGATGGGGTGAAATATGATGACAACAATAGCCCGGATCAACGGAATGAGATGAAATACGATGACAGAGAACTCACTGGGCAACAGAAGGGCATGATATATAATTATATTGTGCCCCAAGGTAAACATAATGGCTATACTAAAGACATAAGGCCACCTGGTGAGCTTGATGAAATTAATAAGGAAAACCGTCAAAACATAGACATTCGAGAAGACATGTCGTACCCTTGCAATAACTGCGGGCTTTTGTTCGAAGATCAGCATGATGTCCAGAAACACGTAAAAAACTGGTGTCAAGAAAATAAATTAAAACGAAAACTAACTGAGGACACGGATGATTGTCAGGATAAGAAAATTAAATTGAATGAAGATGAATACTTCAAAAGTGTGTGCGATGAGAGTAGAGATAAAACACAAGAAGAATGGAGTGATAAAGTGGAAACATATACGGAAAATGGCTCAACAGAAAAAGAGGCAAAAGTAAAAGCTGACAAGGACCTTAAAAGTAAAGACATGATGCAATTTATGAATGATTATGCTAGGACAATATTGGAGTATCTGCAGCTGCGCAATGGGACTCTGCACAACAGAGTCATGAATAAAGTCGACAAATATTTGAATAATGGTTATGAAGATCTTGATGCAGTAAAAATGTCAATATTAAAGTACAAACCGTTGCTAGAAAAATTCATGGACGAATCAATTCACGCTTCTGACGAAAGTTATGACAATTCGGACGAAAGTGACAGTGATGACAAAGCCGGTGAAAGTGACAGTGATGACAAAGCGGATGAAAGTGAATAGTTAATATAATAAAAAAATGTAGTATGTACCACATGTTATTATGCTCCAAAAAAGTAGAGGTTCCCTCGCCATTGGTATTGACGTTATTGCGGCGGCGGCGTTTGGTGGCGGCGGCGTTTGCGGCGGCGTTTTGCGGCGGCGGCATTTTGCGGCGGCGGCGTTTTACGGCGGCGTTTGCGGCGGCGGCGTTTTGCCGTCCTGCACTTTTAATTAACTCGTAAATTTACTGAACAACGAATAAAGGGATTTGAATGGCTAAGTACGATGTATAGACATGACTCATAGGTGATTCATCCAATGGTGAAAAAGGCAGGTCTGAACACGTTACGAAAATGAGCTTCGATTGGCTAAGTATGATGTATAGCCATAACTCATAGAGAAATGAACGATTAAAGAATACATCAAGTAAATATGTATACACGTGTCCACATAGTAGACATTTTCCAGACCATTGTTTTGATGCCTCAACATAGAACTTAGAGTATATACGAATAAACGGTAAAAGAATATGTGAAATTAATATAGACACGTGTCCACGTAGTAGGCATTTCACTGGCAATGTTTCGATGCCTCCTTACATAACAGACTATATTTATAGGAGTTACATGGGTCCCGATCGTAATAAAATAAATATCCAACACAGATCGCTGATGAAAAATCATTACAGCCAGATGTAACGAGTTCATTTTGATGAACATAACCAAACTCCAAATAGGCTACCGTTGACTCAGAAGAAGTTGATAAAACCCATGGTGTTTAAGCTTGTATATCGTTAATTATTAAATAATAAAGTGTAATTTACCTCGGTTCCTTCGTCTATAATTAATTTAGTCATATAAACGCTCTTTATCCCATATCTAAAAATAGCTTACCATTAGGAATATATGTGAGTCGGTGATTTAAACCACCCACTAGTTTACTAGAAGTCTATATTTCATACGAGACACAGTGTTGCATAGACATATGATTACTCCAAATAAAAATATATGCAATAATTGGTTGCCGATTAAAAACCCTTGAAATACACTTTTGATACATTATAGGGTGCCACTTTACCTCAATGTCTATAGTCAATTAGGTAAACATAGTGTATTGTTCCCACTAACTTTATATGTACACATTTTAGATTGAATTCCGATAACATACATGTAATAGGGTATACATTGACCCGTATGGCTATTCCAAACCCATTTAGGGCGACACGTTTGAACGTTATTAAGAGGGGTCGCTGATGCGTATACATATATAACCAATATTTAGACAGAAAACCCATTATTGAAATACAGCGTTTGATAGTGTATGGATTTGATCATATAATGGCTATCAGTGAAGTAATGACATGTGTACTAATGGACCTCGGTAAAGGCTAGTTCAGACCATATGAGAGCCACATATGAGAACCACCAAAGACATGAGAACCATGAGAACCATTATCAGAACAACACTCACTCCATGCATTACCCAAACAAACACCATGGCGACAGCGAAACACTACAAAGCTTCACACAGACACTTTTGTTCCTAATTTCTCATCCCACATTGAGACCAAATTTCAGCCAAATGGGTCCCGTGGTTTCTGAGAAAATTAGAATTATGGACGGACCAAGAGTGATGGGTTTAGTTCCCACGCATATATTTATAAACACGTTTTGAGGCTGATATAGATGAATCGTCCCTTTATTGTTACGATGTGAAGTGGGCTAGTTCATACTCGTAGTAACAGCTTCACTGGCCAGTGTCACTTAAAAACAATCTTATAATGGGTCATTGTGACATACAAAGGACTTCAAAGGGAAGTCTATAATATAAGTGTAACATTTTCGCGGGCTTTTTAAGTGGCATAATAGGTGTGGCTTCACATTAGCAAAATTGCCACAAGCAACATGCACACCATGGAAGGAGGAAATATTGAGAATTGAGGACGTACTCCCATGAGAGGGGGGATAATGCGTTACAGTCAATGGGGCGATTAGGAATGCGGAAAGTAAATTATAGAATACAAGATGTGAAGAGACATATATGACATATGCAGAGCTTGCTAACGGACTTAGTCATAGAAAGAGTAACATACAAGATGGATGCAGGCAGCCATGTTTATTTATGGAAATTCGTTCAAATTCTATAGAGCGCATTTGGACGTGCTACTAAACAGGGAATTGTTCAGAAACTTGGAGATGAAAGTGGATATTCGAAGATTATGAGGGATTAGAAGCTGTAAGAAAAAGAAGAGCGAAGGAAAACAGGAAGTGGTAGAGAAAAACGAAGGAGTGCAAAAGTACAATAAATAATAAAGAAAAAACATGGAAGATAATGTGTTATGGATTTATATTCATATATTTGTGATATACTTCTTGAGGTATAGTACTTCGATGTCTGAATTGAGATGTTTTCTCTCCACAAATATTTGTATAAAATGATGAAAGGCGTGAGAAAATATAGTACTATAGTATGTTGACAAAGGAAACGATACTCCTTATTTGGGTTTTCGTGTAGGTGTTTGAAGTACAGAGGCGGAGTTAATAGCCAATTTTTACATGGCTTGTGATTTGAAGTGTAAAACACTTAGACTGGCCGATAAATATATTTAGAGTGATACAGTACATTTGAACACGTATACATACATGAATGGATGTTTTGTTTATAATTTTTGCTTTGGATGGTTGACAATATATACACATGTAATATGGTGAGCGAAAATGTTAGCAATACACATATCTTGGTATAGATATACTCTGAAAAGTTGTTGGAATAATTGGTGAATTTATGGGATGACAGTGGCCGAGAGTTCACAGTGATGAATAAGTGGTAATATTTTCGATAGTGTGTGGGTGTTAAGTGGATTACCGTATACTGTTTCCCATTTAATTGATAATTATCTGCATTAAATTACAATATAATACTATGGGGTTTGAACTATTACCTGTACAATTAGGACTAATAATTACCTGTTATGGGTTTCCGTGGAATCCCATGTGTTCACCAATGATTCCAATAAGTGGGGGTCAGCCTGTAGGGTTGACCGAGGGGTCAAATTGCATTGAGCAGGGGAGTCGGGAGTAGGGGGTTCCAATGACTCAGGCGGGGACCCTATTGTAGGATGCGTGGGTAGACCACTGGCCCTTAGAAGTGGGAGGGGATCTTATTCAAGGGTTTAGAGACGTGGGCTGAATTTTTGTTGTTATAGACAAGGTGTACCTGTAATAGGTGGAACTTAGACCCTTAGAAGTGGGAGGTGTTTAAGGGACCTTATTCTAGGATGCGTGGGTAGACCACTTGCCCTTAAGTGCGGACCCTTAGAAGTGGGCGGAGCTACAAATATTAAAAGACACGCCCTATACCCCCTGCAGCCCCCTATCATCAAACAGATAGATCAATATATTATATACATGCATGCACTCTATATTTAAATATTCACTGATATATTTAATATTGAATAGTTTGCAAAAAGTCTGATTATCGACTTAATAGTAGTTATATGCAACAGTCGCATAAATCGAATTTCTAATGCAATCTATGTTGTGCAGTGAAAAAAAACAGTAAATTTATCTTGATTTCTTGCATGCATAGCTGCACCATGTAAAAGATCAAGTTAAATTTACTGTCTTTTCTCGTGTAAATTACCTACAATTGCGTTCTATGTGACCGGCTTCACAGACTCGTACATATGCGGTGATATATACGTCAATTCATAATATGTATCAAGTGTTAATTTCCATGGTTCTCACAAAGCGCGACTTTGGTAATAGAGACCTTTCATACCCGGATACGTATACGGATTGTATATAATTAAAGCAAATATATCCACCCATTCTGATCCATTACCACCAAAATCTCATACACAGGATTAGGTGAACCTTAAATTTGACCTTTATATACATGGATAGGTTTGTCAAAACACATAAAATCACTTTGTGAGTAAAATATCATACTCATTGCTGGGTCAGGCGGAATAACCCAATACTGATCAAGTGCACCGAAGTCGTGGATAGTCACCATTTTAGATTGAACATGCACACGAAATACCGTATATTATATATTATAAACATCTTTAAAAGTAAGTCCCCCTAATATACCAGGCCATATCTCCAAAGCTACTGGTCAGATGACCAAGACATTTCAGACAGACATGCATATTTGCCACGATAATGGTAACAAATCATGCCGATTTTGATCATGTGGATTTAACTTTTGATGCGTTATCGTTAAATGACAGAAAATATGTTTAATTAACAAATCATAAACAATATTTTGGAACACAATGCTGATTTTCAAAAAGAATGCGTGGGTCAGCAAGTTGACAATCATACCTGTACATCCAGGTTGGTGTGAGAAATGGATTAATTTCGACATTTTCTGGCTGCAGATACACAGTGCCATGATGGTTATACTCTAGCATATCGTAACCAATAAGGTCAAAATGTTCAAGATTTATCAACATCGTCATTAAGGTGATGTCCGCCAAATTTCACCCAGATTAATTATATACTCCGGGCTGTAATATCATGGGGGGGGGGGGCTTACTCTTTGTGTGTTTTTATTATTCGAATCTCACAAACATAAACAAACATTGAAATTATAGAAAATAACAAAATAGCATAATAACAGTTATCGATGGACTAAATGTTCGCACTTGGTTCGTCATATAGTAAGTCTTGTTAAACTATAAAGAACACTTTAAGATAATTGTGTACGTGGATGTTTTAGAAAAAGTGCATTTTTGGCATATCATTCACAAAAAACAGCTGTAGTTTTATGTACAATCAACCGAGCAATTCGAAAGTTGATAGGCTCACAAACAATATACATAAGAACACCATCGATGTTTGACTTGACTAATTTGTTTTCAAACTGTACTTTGATGACCAAAATTAGCTAGAAAAATGAACATGTTGTACTTTCACGAGAACGCAAAATTTTTGAATCGCACAAATATAATTTTTGTTGAATATCAATGCATATTGTCTCGGCAATGTTCAAGGAGCCATGATTTTTTTTGATTTGCCTGACCAACTCCGCGTAATTTCTATTTATTTGCAGTGACCCTCCATTTTTTTTCACCAAATTTGACCAAAATCTATCAAATTTTTAAATATAGCTGAAACCAAGCATTTTATGGACAATTAATCACTCGTTGCCTAGCTAAGATATATAACTAAAATATTATTAGATCTCGGCAAGTTCAAAATGATTTAGTTTTCGGTTCTCGTGCAAGCAAGGACTGAAATCATACAACTATCAAAGTTCAAATTATGACACAATCATGGCTGAAGTTTATTTTCACTTTTTGTAGGTAAACATGAAGTATATCATTAGAGGAACGTATAAGCATATAAAATTTGCAAGCCATTTGACAACCTATATATCAATAAAAGAGAAATGAAACCATAAATTTTTAACTATTGTGACAGGTCCGGCTTTGTTACCTCTACGTACACAATTATCTTAACATAGTATATATCACGCCATGCATAATCACGACCCCTTGCACACCCAATGAGTCGTAGATACAATGTTAGACACAAAAATCACACACATATTGGTCTGTGGCCTTGCTGACCGATGTGCATAATTCATGCGCCCATTGCTTGCAATCTAAACATTGTATCCATGACTCATTTGGCCTTGAGTCATGATACCACTCATTACACATGAGGCATTGACAATCCTGTGTCTTCTTTCCTACTGTTGTCTTCTGTCGTTTTTTGGCAACTGCTACATTTTCTTTCCTGACTCGAGACCTCTGCCTTTTCCCACGGCCCATAGGAATTTGTGAGTCAGAGTTATGTCCATCAATTTCGACATTTAGATTACTTTAGGCACGTTTGTTAGCAAAGATAATAGCCGGTATATCACACTAGTTGGTTTGAACGACGAACCAGCGAATTCATAAATAACAAATATTTGGTGACTAATATTTCAACCAAAAACCAAAAGGATACACAAATAAGGGGGTGTAGTGACACGGCGTGCATACTCTCCTCAAATAATATATTGGTTGTTTTGAATAATTTAAAAAAAATAACTCAGGAGAGCACGACAAAGTCACGCTATTTATTCATTTTCGATTTCCGTGTTTGGGGCGAGCTGGCCCAGGTCGACTGGGGCGAGTGGGCCCTGGGGCGAGTGGGCCCGTTTCCAAAAAATATAACAACTACAACAGCATATTTACATCTCTGATCACCCGAACACGATATACAAGAAAACTAAGATGCATGCATCAGGTCGGCCGTGAACTATCTACCATATAATTGTTGTAGCTATCGATTATACATTTTGGAGCACCTGTCTGTATGTATGTGTGTATGCATGAATGCATGTGTTATAGACTCTAACACTGCTCGACTGATCCGACTCGGATTTGGTATTTAACGTGTCAACTTGACCTCGCTCATAGGCATGTTTCTGGACCTTGACCGATCCGACTAAAAATTTGTGTGTAGGACTACTTCGATCCCGGGAGCAATATGGACGGGTCCAATTTCACGTGGGACCATGTTCTCGAACGTGTTGATATAGGCATGTTTCTGGACCAATTGAACAATAGTTTGGCCAGACGCTGTATATACTGGGTACTGTCCAGATGGAGGCGATCACAAAAAATCCCTAAATAGCCCGAACGAAGTAGAGTACATCAGCTAGTTTAATATATATTTTGGACATTTGTCTGTCTGTTTGTCTGTTAGCTATGGCCGGGAAAACTGCCGGACAGATTTGACGAAATTTGATACCTAGGGGGAATTATCTCCAGGGAGTATTTTGGACGGGTAAAATCTTGATCCCGACCTGACTTTGACATTCAAAAAGATCAATTCAAGGTCAAATCTGGTAAAACGGAAGTATTTCAACGAAATTTAATACCTACTGTTACTTTTGTCCCAGGAGTGTTTCGGGTGGGTCAAATCATGACCCTGACCTGATCTTGACATTCAAAATTGTCAATTCAAGGTCAAATCGGGTAAAGCCGGGCGGATTTCGACTAAATACCTGTATATTGTACAAAGAAATGTTTGACAAATATATCTGTATCAATATTACCATACGGGTCATTAAAAATAGATACGACGAAACAAATTTGGAAGGGTGCATGTATCAGGTAAATTTTTATATTTCAAATGATGACAGGAATGCGGAAAGTTGAAGTACCTACGTAATACTGGCTATCCGAATGAAGAGATATACATGTATATATAAACCAAAATAGAAGATGACTGCTGGCGACAATGTTTTCCAAAAAAATTCAAAGCATTCGATAGCTCCCATCTAGTTGTCAGCCCGAAGATCAATATGAAGTTTGGTGACTATCAGATGAGGGATATGTCTGTACAGTTGCTAAACAATTCAGTCATGCAAAAGAGGATCAAAGAGTAAGATACCAAATTGCTGCCTGTGGTAATGTTTTTTAACGAAATTCGGGAAAATTAGATTACTCTCACCCTGGTTATCCAGAAGATCATTGTGGAATCTGGTGACGATCGGACAAGGGGTGTCGTCTGTAGGATCAACCAAATTGTTTAGCCATAAAAATAGTAAAATTCAAGATCACCGCTGGCAGTGATGTCTTCACAAGGACAGTTTGAGAACAAAATATGGCTCACATCTAGCGGTGACCCAAAATATCCACATGAGAAAAAGTTCTCCAATAAAATCTGGCTGCAGGGTGCGCCAATTGATTCAAATTCGAAATTTAGCAGGGTGTACTGCTTGTGGCCATGTTTCCCCCGCAAATTTGATAGACTGATGGACAAAACCACTGAATCCGTTGAATCAATATACATGTATACATGGATTAATTTATATGCATTGTTATACACAGTACTGGTATATAAAGGTACTGAAAATAACAATATTATTAGTATACACAAAATAAACCATATATCATGGCTATGGGTTCTAATATCCGAATATGACAGCTGAGAACTTGGTGTGAATTGAAGAGTGGTGGTGTCTCAAGTATATCTAACCATCCACGTTAGAAACATGCCATTAAATGTCATAAGTATAATCTAGCTTGAGGACAGAAGTTATCCATAAAACCCCCTTAATTCAACCAGGTCCTCGCGCGATGTATGGTCGATCACATGATGATCTAGGGGGGGATTAGAATTGTTGTATAAAAACAGCACTGCATGTAAATATAAAATAAAATAGTGCTACATCTTATTACAGATTATTGCCATATATAATCAGTGACTATACAGACAGTCTGACAAAATAAAGTTTCAGTGACACTCTATCCGAAGAGGGGAATAATTCCATCTGTTACAGTCAATGGAGCAATTATGAATCTGGAAATGTTAAATTTCTAAGTAATACTAGATATCGACATGACGCGATAACATATAACGTAAATGCAATATGGCCGCTGGCGACCATTTTTTCCTATAAAATTAAAAAAATATTTGATAGCTCTCATCTGATAGATCAATATCAAGATAAATATGAAGTTTGGTGATGATCGGATGAGTGAAGTGGACTGTGCTAAACGGTTTAGTAATGCTTTAAAAGATTCTTACCTTAATATTTTTATGTTCACTTTATAAACTTCACTGAGTCATCTTTGTCATGTATTGAGTTTTATATCTTTTGTTAACAGTTTATAAATCATGTATGTCTCATGTTTGTTATTTTAATTTATGTGTTTATTATCATTATATAAAGTTGCATTCCTTAAAAAGATTCTTACCTCAATGTTTTTATCATCACTTTATAAACTCCACTGAGTCATCTTTGTCATGTATTGAATTTGATATCTTTTGTTAACAGTTTATAAATTATGTATGTCTCGTGTTCGTTATTATATTATATACACTTTATGAATAAAATCAACAAATTTGTAAATTTAAAAACAATTCAAACGTTGTTGTATTCCATGTCCCATCCCGGACATATACACCAAATTTCAATAATATTCATTGAGAAACAACGGACCAAACGCCATATAGCACCCCGTATACATCTTTTATTCCGAGCTGGCCTTTTATTCCGAATTGGCACACGTCGATTGGGGCGAGTTAGCCCTGGGGCGAGTACGCCGATTCCGATATCTTCTCTATTTACAGCAGGTATACGTTTACGCTGATTTACGCGTAATTTAATTTACAAAGTTCCCCAATTGGTATCGTACATAGAGCGACCTTATTTGACAGAGAATGCCTCTGTTATTGATTATCAAGTTGCTATACATTAAAAACGACAAATTCACATGCTCGTTCAAGCGCAGTAGTCTATTTTCCCCATGTTGAAGGACATCCACAAATACAAAATAACGCTAACCTACTGCGAATGTTTGACACGACAACTGTTAACATATTTGGGCTGAATTCATCTGACGCGGTATTATTCCTCAAAATAAACAACAAAACCATCGTTACTTGGAAATGTAGTTTGGGCTAACATTTACATAAATCCTCCACATTATTTATCCCGACACACACGTCAGATGAAAAACAGCCATGAAGTAAACGGCCAAATTGGCCGAAATGATCCCATTTTTGTCAAAATCGCAGAATGCACGACAATATTACAACGTCGACTTATATATCAACATAAAACAAAATAGGTGTTGTCGATAAGTATTATGTTCTCTGTTATAGCTTATATGCCAGTTTAAAGTGGTATATTCAACACAATCAACCACACCGTATTGGAATGTTTCAGTTTAACCAGAGTGCATTACTTGTGATAAATACACATATATAGTGAAGATTCTAGTACCAAATGCATTAACGTGCATGGAATGAAACAATGACCTTTGATATGAAAAGGGTCTAACTACAATCAAACAACAATTTCACGGGAGACGACAATGACAATATATAACGTAGTTTGGTTAGACTGTTTGACATAATTTCCATTCAGTAATTACGCCACATGGTGGTGTATCTAGTTTCGGTGATTTTGATATTGTGTGGTGGACTGGACGAATGTATTCTTGGAGATTTTTTTTGTACCTTACTCAATCGTACCAATAGAATCACGTATATGCTGAAATTGTAAAGTTAACGGCACCGGTGTATAATATGTTTTTGAAAATATGATAAATCGTATCCATAGGGTCAGGACAGGCTGAAATTGTAAACTTAAAGTCACCGGTGTAATAATATGTTGTTGCAAATATAAATAATCTGATAGCCTGAAAATAATATATCACCCATTGGGAGCCCCTGGTGTATTCTTGGAGAATTTTATTTGTACCTTACTCAATCGTACCGATAGAATCACGTAGATGCTTAAATTGTAAAGTTAACGTCACCGGTGTATAATATGTTTTTGAAAATGTGATAAATCGTATCGATAGAGTCAGGACAGGCTGAAATTGGAAACTTAAAGTCACTTGTTGTTGAAAATATATATAATTTGATAGACTGAAAATAATGTGTAACCCATTGGGAACCCCTGTTGTAGTGAAGTGAATTGTGGGTAGTTTCATTGTGATTCTCCGCCATCTTTATTTTCTGGAATTATCACCAAGATTTATCCACTCGATTCTCTTAAAATGCACCCGAATCATCGGTCAAATTATTTTGATAATTCTATCTAAATACATCTTAGCTACTATTCGGATCTGCTTTCCCGGTCGAAAGGGGTTTAGTTTGACCAAAATGGCAATTGACAAAAGCCTGTTTACAAAAGTCAAAATGCGTCTACTCGATGACCCCGTCCACGGTCCACGCTGTAGACTGTAGTGTAGTGTAAATTTATTATCGAAAACAAATTCAATTTCTTCCATCTAAAACATAATTACGCGCTGAACTCTGTCATTTTAAGAATATAATATGATTACGTCAGTACGTATGGACAACCCAAAACACGTACGTCCATCTATAAAATGATAAATGTATGTTTCATAGGAGTGCCTGTATTTCTGGCCAACTTGTGATATACGATCACGCCAGTGCGTATGGGCCGTAGGACGGCGACATGTCACTCTATGTCCAAAGGTTCGCTATTCCCAATGTTCATTATACCGAAGTTTCGCTATTCCCAAGGTTCTCTATATTCCTCAATATTCAGAAGGTTTTTATAACTTGTTATTTTGAAGTTTCATTCTATTATCCGAGGCTATATTCTAAAGTATTGAGAGGGTTCTTTATCATAAGACTCTTTTTATGAAGGAAATAACTTAAAGGGGCAATTTTGTTATCAAAATGTGTAATTACTAAACCGGAAATATTTACTCTATAGACTATATATAACTCCAACGATACCGGTACACTTCTGTTACACGAACTATAGTGACCTTTGAACTTCCCATGATTCTCTTGGATTTCCCATAATTCTAATATCGGGTATAAAAAACTTTTCGCGCCGAAAACATTCACTCGATTGAGTCGATTTCGAATTCTTCCTCATGGCACCAGGGGGGGGGGGGGGCGAATTTTTTTTAAGAGACAGGAGGTGTGGGGGGGGGTGTGTGGGTACACGAGGCCGGAAACAGTTTTTAACCATCTTTTTTGCATTTTTTTTTCATTGACATATTTTCAACTGTTTTAAACATATTTGTTTATATGTTGTGGCTTGTTGCAATATGAGAAGCACTAATACATTCAATATTGTTTTAATTACCCCCATAAGTTGATATAAAATGGGAAAATAGTGAATATTGTGGGGGTGGGTCCCAAAATTTTCATTGATTTTTTTTGCGCGCAATATTTTTTTATTGTGTCCGTTTCAGCTTGCTTAGTAGTTTTTATATTGAAAATTTTCTAGTTCACGGTGTAGATCAATAAAAAAATACTTCAGATAGCTCTAGGGTAGGGTGAACTTAATGCAGTTTGACAATATCAGCTAACAACTCATGACAGAATATTACAATAATTCTTATACTTCATGACATTTGCTTAACTCATACAGTTAGTTGATGCATGAGTGTAATGTATGAACTAAATATTTGTATCAGTGTTTGTATACTATATTGATTTTTAAATATACTTTTGTCAAATAATTATTTGAATTGTCAAATTATTTGTTTCAGTGTTGTTGACAACCATCAATAAGTAAATAAGTAGACATGAAATAAAGTTTTAATAACATTTATTGAAAGAAAAAAAAATATAACCTTCCTTGGATAGTCTTCTGAAAAGTATAAAAATATTATTTAAATAGATGTGAAGAGGGGCCATGACACATTACAGTTTTGTTCACATTGTAATTATTATATCCCATAATTACCTGCATATACTAGTATGTAAATGACACTTAATGTCTAATTCAGGCTAATTTGAAAATTATCAAAGAAGAAAAATTAATTTACTTAATTAGTGTATATTTATAAGATGATGTGCATGCAAGGTGGTCTAGTTTGAAGGCACACATAAAGGTCATGTACAGAATGTGTGTGAATTTCTTATTGCACATGAACTCCATCCAGTACATGACCGAAGTTCAGCTCTGATTGTCCAAATGAATCTCAGTAATATACAACCGTGTATATGGATTTGGCACTAAATTGACCATCAACGTTCAAACTCAAAGGGTTAAGCATTATTTTAGGCCTAGTTCTAAGTCGTAATGCGAGGTCGGGTCGGTGGTCATGCAGGCATACATAAAAGTTAATTCGTACACTGGTTCATATGCACATTTTCCTTTTTGGTATTACTATATAGGCTCTACGCCTACTAGTTGATGCTGGTTGATG
This sequence comes from Siphonodentalium dalli, assembly GCA_032622095.1. Taxonomy (NCBI): domain Eukaryota; kingdom Metazoa; phylum Mollusca; class Scaphopoda; order Gadilida; family Siphonodentaliidae; genus Siphonodentalium; species Siphonodentalium dalli. Next base: position 121,318,598 of record CP136063.1, read on the forward strand.
TCTGAAAAAAAGATAAATTTAAGTTTGTGTAATTTTTTATTCTACTGTAGTCCCTAACACTGGCCCTAGTTATTTTTTGTTGTCATTCCAGGGGATTCAACATATTTTTCATCTACTCACCAGCTGTACTCACACAGATGAATAGGCTGGGTTATAAATTTACCAATATAATCACATAATATTCTACCTTTGTTGATTGCTTAGAGTTCAATTTTGCACATGTTTGTTAACAGGAAGTAACATTTAATTTGGTCTTTCAAAGAAGGGACCAATATAGAGCGGTTGGTTGTTGTTACAGAGGGGACCAACATAAAGCTTTGATGTTTTGGGGTGGGTGTCTAAAATTTTCTGAAAAAAAAAAATGCAAGAAAGGGTGGGTGGGTGTAAAAAAAATGGAAATGTAAAAAAAAAAGACCCCCACGTCTCGCAACTTTTTTACGGCCCCCCCCCCTGATGGCAATTCGATTAAGTTTTCCCACCCACCCTATTCCCCTTTTTGAACCCACCCATCAAAGCTCAGAGTAATTAGATATCGATCTTTGCAGTTTGCTATTTTTATTGTTTCTGGGCCTAATCGTGCACTGCAGGACGAGGTCAAACGGGCGGTCTTCCAGATAAAGATGGATAACTGTAAAATCGTGGTAATAATAACTACTTGGTATTAGAGTTGTCCATCTTTTCTGGTTAAATACGCCCAGAATAGCATACCTTCAGAATAGCGAACCTTCTGAATAAGAACCTTTGGAATAGCGACCCTTCGGAATATGGAACCTTCGGAATAATGAACCTGATCCTGTATGAAGAGCCCATGACACGTCCATCAATAAATGTATACATGTTTCATGGGACTGTTTATATATACATATATAAGACTGGAGTAAAGTTGAGACCAACATGTCTTTGTTAATATTGGTGCTCAGATTTCAACGAAATTTGGTGTGGTGACTCAGGGTGCCCTGGCAGAGTGTGTAATAGCGTTAGTTTTTCTAAATTTTTATTTAAACAAATTTAAATAAATACAAAAAATATGAACATATGTGATTATTTATGTACAAATAAACCTATTTGCACGAGAATATGTTGCAGCACCAGATATAGAGGAATGTGGGAATGTGGGCCACAGTTAGACATGGGTCAGAGTGAGATATTGCCTCTAACATTTCTCTAATTTCCAGACCAATATCAAATGGCGCCAGTCAAGAGATATTAGCCATATAGCACATGTTACTATATTTATTCAAAATGCAATCATCAGGTGAAGGTTGAATCTGGCCAAGCAACCAATTTTCAAGGCAAAATTATTTAATTTAATTTTTGCAATCTTAAAGGTACTCAATCCGAATTAACCCTCGCAGATTACTATTTCCATGACTTCGGAGGTGAAACATATTTGATTCAAGTCGAGGAACCCACAACATCAAAGCTCAGAGTGATCAGATACCGATTTTTAAAATCTATCATTTTAATTTTACGTGGCCCAGCAAACAGCAGACGAGAATACTTTCTCTGACCAAATTGCAGATGGAGATGGATAACTCTAAAATCAACTGGGTTTTTTTGTGTGTGTCAGATGTTTGACAAACCAGCAATATTCGTTGAGCAAAAAGTTGATAAATTACAGGTTTTTGTCAATTTTATGCCATAATTGACTGCAGTTAGCATTATTTTCGAGCAATTAATTCTGTCAACTGAAGCGGCATTTCAAAAAATCTTCTTGTTGTTGGAATCTGATGATATGGGGACTATTGATTCGGATTGAGGACCTTCAAGGGAAAAATATATTTATTGGATAAATTTACATATCATACTGAAAACATTTTTATGAAAACGGGGATTTATTGCATATTTCACATAGCCACATCGGATTTATTGATAGAGGTTTATGTATGATTGACTTTCAGCGATTTACATGGATGGGACACAATGACTCAATGAGACATAATTTATGGCCCTGGTAGGATCCAACTTCAGTAGATGACAGGCACTTCGAAAAAGAATGAGATAATTTGCCAAATGACTATTGTTTTGGGGCTAAATAATTTAGATCAAACAAACTGATGTCATTGTGCAATAGTGGTATGTTCGGTGTGTTTCCTATACGGTTACTACTTAGGGGTGACCCCTTCTGTGAAGTAGATGATGAGAAACAAGTATTAAGGGTGGTCCCAGCTCGAGATTGCATGCTTGTTCATGACTTTTGTGAGCTTATATCGTACGCTCATATGTCTAAGCATTGTGATGGTCAATAATAGTGATAGCGGAGACCTAGACTGAAATTAACAATATTGATGGAAATTTAATTCTATTTAATACTATTTCAATTTAATTCTATATATGTCTCTATGCGAAAAAACTTAATGATCGTTGATAATTTTATCTGAAATTACTAATCATGCGGCACATGCTGACACTATTGTTAGGCATCTGATAGTATATAAACATTTTAATAATTGCCCAGGAGGAATGACATTAGTATAAGGGACACAAAGGAAAATCCACCACAAAGTCATTTAAATCTTGCCATTTCAAAGTTGGATCTTCACATTCTATGACACACATTATTAATGAAAGGTACTTCATAATTTATTAAATGTACTAGTTATATACTTCCCTATCGCAACAGCAAAAACTTTGTACTGGTGGAATATATCATTCTTAATGGGCATAGATACATAGATATTCATGGCATGGTCTGAGAAAATGCTACTAGATTAAACATTTATATGATTGCCTCATTAGTCATGTACATGTATAACAAGAATGTCGTGACAGTTCAACTAAGTTGGCCTGGAATTATTATATTTAGCATACATATTATTCCAATCCCAATGTGTCAAGTCGACAATAGCAAGTACGCAGGGCTATATTTAATAATTTTTCCACAAATAGCCACTAGTTAATATATATGCTAGCCATGCTGGTCAAGCTCCCGCTTAATGCTTAAGGTTTAAATCGAGAACACAGTGTTAAAATCATGAATTATTTAATATGTGAGAATGCTAAAACTAATCACCGTGCATTATAATTATTATATTTAACTTGATGTGTCCATCACAGGAAACAGAATTCATACACACAGATGGAAAGTTGGCCCAGAAGCATATCTTCTCACCAGTCACTGCATGAACTCTGCAGTGTGCCGAGACCAAGTGGGATTGGGAGATGTTCTTCTTTTCCTTCACTCAACAAGAAGATAAACGACTCACTTTGTTAGTCACCAATTCAATGGGCTTTACATGTTTGTTACATCTGTGTGTTGACTAGCTGCTCTGTATATGGCTAGAATTGAATTTTGACCTGAGTCACATTCACAGTGAGTGGGTGAGGCTGAGCCTGAAGTTGTTGATAACTAAATTTACTAATCTGTGATCACTAAATTGACTAATACAATCCTAATATTATTAGATTAGAAGGCCACATGACCGCTTTCACCGAATACTGCTTCCACGAGTTCCAGCTACGCGCTACGTTCAACGGTTCATGACTGAACTATACTGTCTATACTGAGTAAATGAGTAAATCATTATCAGTCAGCTCTAAAATGTCCATTTTCTGATTTCCTTTACCCAAGTTGAGGCTTGACCTGACAGTGTTAGATATTAACAATTAAATGTACTATTTAGAGAAGTAGTTAGTAGACTGAACAATTTGCCGCTTGCAATTGCAGTTGCAACTCTAACTAAGTAAGTCTAACCAGTCCAGGTGAAAACAGACTTAAAATTGAAGAATAACAGAACAAGTCAAATCGCCGTGGTGATCAGTCTGCACAGACCAGTCCATATTTCACTCCAGTGACCTTCATTTTCATATTTTTTTCAGTCACAGATTCGTCATTGAGTTTCTTTCCGACTGACTGATTTTCACTTTTAAACTTCCGCTGCAGAGAATACAAAACTGACAACATTTTGAAATGTAAGCAGGCTTCAAACTCATCTTATCCAAGAAAAACTCTGGTTACATAAGAAATTTGTGTATAAGGTGTACGTGCATTTGTTGCGTTAAAAACCAAAGGTTCCAAGTCAAGGTCCAAATCCCCAACACACTGTTGTGAGGTTTAACTCCATCTACATACAGTAATGTCCAAAGTAAATGATCACTTAACCACAGCAAAATTATGGGTATTTTTTCATGATTTTAAATCCTGAAAAATTACCCATAATTATGATGTGGTTAAGTGGTCAATTACTTTGGGCATTAGTGTAACCAATATAAGGATTTGAGGTTTAATGATAACTCAATCCTCATACAGTAATGTTCAAAGTAATTGACCACTTAAGCACAGCAGAATAATGGGTAATTTATCAGGATTTTAAATGCTGAAAAAATACCCATAATTCTGCTGTGGTTAAGTGGTCAATTACTTTGGGCATTACTGTAACCAATATAAGGATTTGAGGTTTAATGATAACTCAATCCTCATACAGTAATGTTCAAAGTAATTGACCACTTAACCACAGCAGAATTATTGGTAAATTTTCAGGATTTTAAATCCTGAAAAATTACCAATAATTCTGATGTGGTAAGTGGTCAATTACTTTGGGCATTACTGTAACCAATATAAGGATGTGAGGTTTAATGAGAACTCCATCCACATAGCTAATAAATATGTGTGAAAATTAAAACAAAACAAAATAAATTCCATGATGGCGTCCAATATGGACTGCCTAATTCTGCTCCAAAACATGTATATTGAATATATGGATGTTTTTTGGGGGAAACCGATTATTTCAATGATATTTTCATTAACTGGGACCCAATACCCGACTTACGGGAGCGTGCTTCGCGCGCGACTGTATCTTAAGCATATGTGCATATTTAATAAGCCAACAATTGGAATCCCAACAGAGAAGATTGGCGTGGGTCCCTTGTGCGATCTGTCCATCGAAAACTAATTAGACATCTCAAGACACGTAAGACCCAATAACTTAATATACAGAATAGATACATCTATTGCCTGAGTGACTAATATTTATATTTGTTACAATGAGGTCAAATAGTTGCGAAGCCAGCACCACAATTCTTTCCCTCCATAGTAAATATTAAAACAACTTCTAAAGAATTATTAATTTACCTTATATTTGGTATGGAGCGTCCTTAGTTTACTGGAGTTCAGATTTGTTAACATCACGTCACCAAGTTAATTACTTGCGAAGCCACAGCCATAACTATTTCCCTCCATAGTAATTCTCAAAACAACTTCTTAAGAACAATTGACCAGGTCAGTCGCGCAATTATTGGAAGAGCCACAGTCAATCATTTTATAAAAACCAAATGTTACATTTAATTTATTGCTTTATTTAACAAACAAACAAAATTAAATGGGAAAATTAACTTTTACTACTTGCTAAATTTTATTTTTTAATTATTTCATTTAAATTTTAGTATTTACAGTATACTAAGTCCAAGTCTTTATAATCTGTTGAGTGACCCCACAGTCGTTTACTTGCTTTGTTAGTAATAATTTGAAGGATTACTTGTTTAAACGCAATTGTTATCAAAATATTTTATGTATTTTTTATAATTTCTATTTATATGTAATACTATAATCTTGGTGGCGTTACCATTTCTGACTATGGTTTTCTTGTATCTTACTGTGCTGGATCCATCCAGAGCAGGCCGTTGTATTCCCGATGATACAGTTAGAACAAGAGCATGACAGTCTTCTTGCACTTAGGGTCTGCGTAGTGATGTCCGCTGTGACTGCGTGCTTGACCATGGTGTCTGGGATTGCCTTAGCGTGGAACTGTTCCAACGTTACCCCAGCATCATCGTACTCTGCTGACGAGTAGTAATACGAATATATCAATTGTTCGTTTCTCCGTGCCCAGTTGTAAAAGTCCTGTGCATCTTGAATGAATTCTTTGCCTTGCTTGATGGACTACCCCGTCATTCTCTTGATGGTGCCACCAATCCCGGCGCACGGTCCTTGAAAAAAAAAATTCATACGCTGTATACCATAGTTTGACATCAAATAAAATAATCAGAATTAAATAATCTTCAGCGAGGAACGGGTAGGGATGGGGGAAATATGCCAGACTGATATATGACTTTCATGTTTAACTTTTACATTAAATATATATAGAATATAATATATAATGTTTCTAAATAACAAATTTAATCCACGGGTGGGATTGGTGATTTAGAGCATGGGCTTCAGCAAGACTTAGTGCTGTAAATAGTCAATCTCCCAAGTGGATTAAATTTGTCACTTAACAACACTACGCATTATATTTTGTTCATACCACGATCATTAGTATTGTAACAATCATGCATGGATTGCTTTTAAAATCGTCATCAAACGATTATATAAAACTATTAAAAATCCCAGGACCCATGTAATATCCGAATTATCTATCTACTGTCCGGTCCCGACACTAACGTCAAATTCTATGATGATTTATAAAAAATATTATACAGGGGCCCTTGATGATACATGGGGAGAACGACACCCGAAAAGCCATGTGCTTACTGTCGTTCTCCCTTTCTACCAGATATATCACATATTACCATATCCATTATATCAATTCCTTGTGTATTCCCTTGTTCAATGTACATTATGTAACTATTATATATTTGGTGGATAAATAAACAATGATTAAACCAAAACTATTAGCAATTGACATGAGTTTCGGGTTTCTTCAGTGTTGTATGTTTCAATAGCTTTCGATTCCCCATAGATTTATCTATAAACTGCATTTAGAATCGTACGTGTATACATGTATATCTAAGATTGACCACAGTTATCTGAAATGAAAATTCAATAATGGTTACATTCTATATTTGAATAATATAGTTATTATGCATATACATACCCTTGCCATGTCCTGCTTCAAAATAGTACCATGCGGCCCCAGTTCCAAATAGTTCCTGGTGTTTTCTAACCACGTGGAAGATGCTGCGATTCCTGTACTGGGATGTTGGACCGTCCGTCCAATAGTGGATCCTCTCCAAGCCAGGCACGACTTCCTTCAGCTGCGGGACGAGAATCCTCAAGATTGCTAAGACGGATTTCGCGTTGTGGTTTGACACATCAGAAATGAACGTAAAGTTCTGTGCACTAGATCTTGATTTATATCGTTCTTATAATAGGCAATTGCGGGGTGAATGGTTACAGATGTCGAATTCCAGTATGCCGATTGTATCTCGTCCATGGAATGGCATGTAAAGTTCTCCGCATGGTCCATTTGCACGATGACATGTTTCGCGGGCAACCGTTCCTTGAGTTCTCGCATAGCTTTGTATTGGGTGGCTACTCTGTCGCAGTGCTGCAGAAAAAGTTCATATTTCTCGATGGCTATATCTTTTAACTCAGCACGGGTACATTTAACATCAACGAGTCGCATCCTTTTCTTTCCGTCGTTGTAGACGCGTTGCCATTCCTTGTAGAGAACTTCGTCCTGTAGAATACTGAAACGGGTAGTTGAAGCAACCAAGGAAATAATATCATGCATGATGTGAGAAATAATACTGAATGCACAAAATGATGAATCACTGCCATAAAATGACTTATTACTCAAATAAATTTGGCAATCCTTTATATTTTATATATAGGGTTTCTTACTATTTGATATTAAAAAAACAAGTTCACACATGCACCGAAGGGACTTTACAGAGTAAAATATCTGTGCCAGAACTTTTCATAACACTTAGCTGGTTGGAACAAAATTTTACACCCCAAAGTAATTAATTACAATTACTCATATTAGTTGAGAAAATGCTGAATTACAAATCACACCCTTGGGATTGCTTGGAAAATCCAGTAAGGCCACAACAATTTAATTAGTCGGTTTACGAACTCTCCTGCAACTTGTTTTTACCAAAACCAAAAAATAAATTGAATAAATTTGTTATGGTCACACCATCACAGTAAGGTGAGGTAACTTCTTGCTTGGATCTGAATATATCCCTTCAAACCAATTTAGTCATCTTCCAGTGTTACAAGGTATAAAAATAGTTCATATATATTGAACAATATTATCAATAATTAAATGGTATAAATATCGGGAAAAGGTTTTTCCCTCTCCTCCATCTACTGATTTTTTTTGCCTCATGTTCGTAAACCAAATAATTAAATTGATGTGGCCTAATTTGTAATTATATTATAGTTACAATTACCCCAGCCCCGCCCAGTGGTTGCAGCTTCATCCTTAGATCGGCTGTTGGCATTTCTTTCCATGCTGCCTCTGTGTGTCTCTGGATTTTGATGCCAAGGTCTTTTATAGCGTTCAATTTCAGTGCAATGTTTTGACATCTTGTGCATAGACATATATTTCTGGAGAGCAAAGCCGTGTTTTTGACGTGTTTTGACGTCGCGATGGACTCGAAAACTGCCAAGCCGATTTCGATGAAACTTGGTATGTGGGGGTACTTTCGGCCGGGGAGTGGCATGGGCCTGTTAATTTGCCCGTGCGACGTGACATTGACCTTGAAATCGGGTCATTTCAAGGTCGAACGCCCGAGTATCACGGGATTTCGATGAAAATTAGTGTCTGGGGATACTTTCGTATGGGAAGTGCCGTAAGCTTATTCGTTTGCCCGTGCGACGTGACCTTGATCTTGAAATCGGGTCAATTCAAGGTCAAATCGCCAATTTGGATGGGATTTCGACGAAATTTGATACGTGGGGTTACTTTTGTCCACTGGGTGTTTTGGACGGGTCGAATCGTGACCCCGACCTGATCCTGACCTTCAAAATGATCAATTCGAGGTCAAATCGGGTAAAACCGGATGGATTTCGACGGGTACTTTTGTCCGGGCAGTGTTTTGGACGGGTCAAATCGTGAACCCACCTGACCTTCACCTTCAAAATGGACAATTCAAGGTCAAATCGCGCAATTCCCCGAAAAGCAGAGGGGAAACAGCCCGGACGAAGTCGGGTCCACCTGTTAGTGATATATATAAGGTGGACCCGACTTCGTCCGGGCTGTTTCCCCTCTGCTTTTCGGCGAATTGCGCGATTTGACCTTGAATTGTCCATTTTGAAGTCACGATTTGACCCGTCCAAAACACTGCCCGGACAAAAGTACCCGACAAAAGTACCCGTCGAAATCCATCCGGTTTTACCCGATTTGACCTCGAATTGATCATTTTGAAGGTCAAGGTCAGGTCGGGGTCACGACTCGACCCACCCAAAACACTCAGTGGACAAAAGTAACACTACGTATCAAATTTCGTCGAAATCCCATCAAAATTCGCGATTTGACCTTGAATTGACCCGATTTCAAGGTCAAGGTCACGTCGCACGGGCAAACGAATAGGCTTACGACACTCCCATACGAAAGTATCCCCAGACACCAATTTTCATCGAAATCCCGTGATACTCGGGCGTTCGACCTTGAAATGACCCGATTTCAAGGTCAAGGTCAAGTCGCACGGGCAAATTAATAAGCTCATGCCACTCCCCGTCCGAAAGTACTCCCACGTACCAAGTTTCATCGAAATCGGCTCGGCCGTTCTCGAGTCCATCACGAACACACACACACACACAGACAGATTTCCCAAAATATATAATAGACTAGCAGGTTAGCCCGCCACTGGCGGCATTCGTCCCATGGCTTTGTTCGAAAAAGCAATTGAAACAGGTTCCGAGACACTTGTGCTGCATTTGTTTTATTATATTTTTAGTTATTTTTGTTTTTTATTTTTTAATATGAATTTAATGTTTTTTAAATTTAATATATATTTTTTAGCAGGTTAGCAGGTTAGCCCGCCACTGGTTAGCAGGTTAGCCCGCCACTGGCGGCAATAGTCAGAAACATGACAATTTTTTAATTAATTTTTTTATTAATTTAATTTTTTGTTTTTCAATGAGTTAATTTTTTTGTTTTTCAATGAGTTAATTGTGCCTTTTTAAATCGATTTTTTTTTGGTTTTTCAATGAGTTAATTGTGCCTTTTAATTTTGTTTTTCAATTTTACCCGATTTTTTTTTTTCAATGAACCCGTCCATGACACTTCCCGTATTTAGCAAGTTTGAGCTCAATCGGTTCGAGTCTATAAAGGACACACACATATATATGACACTTCCCGTAGGTAGCAAGTTTGAGCTCAATCGGCATTCCCTGGAATATGACACTTCCCGTAGGTAGCAAGTTTGAGCTCAATCGGCATTCCCTGGAATTTCCCAGTCACCAACGCGGCGTAATTTTGGTACATATATAGAGACCAATTGTCCATCGGCTGTCATGTGTAGTAAAGATGTCTTATAAGCCGACATTGCCGTGGGGATGCCCGTTCCTACACGCGTTTTCGATTCTATGAAGTACCCACATATATACACACACACATATATATATATATATATATATATATAGCTATATATATATATATATATATATATATATATATATATATATACGGAAGTCTCAAATTATATAGTAGACTAGCAGGTTAGCCCGCCACCGGCGGCGTTTGTCCGAAACATGACATTTTAATATTTTTTTATTGTTTTTTAAATGTAATATATTTTTTTTCTGAATTTTTTCCGAAACATAACAGAAACATGACATTTTTTTAATTACTTTTTTTTTATTTATATTTTTTTTTAATTTTAACATGACATTTTAATATTATTTTAATGTTTTTTAAATGTAATATATTTGTTTTCTGAAATTTTTCCGAAACATAACAGAAAGATGACATTTTTTTAATTATTTTGTTTTTATTTATATATTTTTTTAATTTTAATATTAATTTAATGTTTTTTATATTTCATTTATGTATTTTTTCAATTTTTTAATATTTAATTCTTTTTTTATAATTTAAGTGTTTTTTTTATTGTTAAATTTTTTTTTTTTCTGGCGGAAAAATCCGATGAATCCCCCTTCCTAGGAACGACTTTCAATGAGTTAATTCATGGTACCCGTCCTAAACATTTCGAGCGATAACGTTTTGTTGAATCCCGTCGTGAAATCTCACAGCAGAAGATATATCCATGCAGGTTCATATTAATTCGGTCAATGGTGACGTATCCACCGAATTCGAAATCGACATGCGTTCGGGCGGTATTTTAAGGATGGAATTATGAAATGGACATATGAAAGTGACAATCAACAATGATTTGCAATTGCTTCGCCATCAACCGAAGTGCTCCCCCAGCGTTACTATCAATAGCGTTATTATTTGGCTAATTTCAGTAATATTCTCCCAGTTTACATTCAATAAAACAAATTTGTCTCCGCATTTAAAATTCTTTGATATAGATCGTCTGCATAATATTTCGAGCTATTTCGAGCGGGTCAATGAAATCCCCCTTCCTAGGAACGACTTTCAATGAGTTAATTCATGGTACCCGTCCTAAACATTTCGAGCGATAACGTTTTGTTGAATCCCGTAACGTTTTGTTGAATTGTAAACATGTCCCTCATTCCTAGGAACGACAGGCAATCTCTCTGCATAATATTTCGAGCTATTTCGAGCGATAACGTTCACGCTTGATGTCGAATCCGGTATTGCATTGAAAACAAACGCTTCTCTCTCTGCATAATATTTCGAGCGATAACATTGCATTGAATTGCCCGTCATACAGATAAGTAGATAGCGAAAACGACGCTCTTTATATAGACACTGCGGAAAACTAACGCTCTTCATATATCAACGCTATTAACCCCGAAGTGCCGATTGCGATACGAAATTGTGAGTGTTGGTTGGTAACCGGGATTTCTGAGAAGCATTATGCCTATAACTACCCCCCTAAGCCCTGACCTAAGTGTCATACATACTATAACAATGATGTTGTAAGAGTATGGCATCCAATAAATCTCCCCGCATAGGAAATGCACTCAATTTTCCCGTATAACTCTGCAGATGCTAATAACGTTGAATGGGAAACAGACGCTCTTTATAGCGATGCGTCAAAAACAAACGCTCATTAAATAATCACTTGATTAACCCCCGCCGTGCCTTTGCGGTGATTTGGGAGTGGATAAAGGGTGCTCTGAGCTTCTCAAAAACGCGACCACGGCAGTGTCGGAGGGATTTTACACTTACATACGAAATTTGAGCTCAATATGTACACGCGTTTTGGATTCCATGAAGTACACACACACACACACACACACACACACACACACACACACACACACACACACACACACACACACACACACATATATATACATATATATATACGGAGTTCTCAAAATATATAGTATAGAAGATTGGCAGATTCCAGTAGCTTTATAACGGTATATCTGGGGAGAAATCTGATGCTATATTCGTGATTATCTGGGATGATTTCGGTATATACCAAAGGTATATACTGTAAAAACAAAGCGCGCCATCCGTGCTCGCAGGGTTAGTCAGAAACAAATGTTTAAAAAAATTTAATTTATGTTTTTTATTCTAATTGACACGGGCTCGCTATAACTCCGGTATCACTAACGTACGCGGCATTGGAAGGGTCATGTTAACTTCCGCCTGGACCCACGTGGCGTGACGTAATTCACAACCACGTGTATTTACCTCGCGACCGCGACACACACAATGGCCCGATAATGGGCACACGTTCCCTGCCATTTCCCAGAAGATATTCATGGGGAGGTCAAGTGACCAATTTTGAAATTTGCTGGTCGCATTCGTCTGTATGTCTGAGGAATTCTCGGCTAGATATTGTTACCAACATGACATATTTAAATTAATCCCGCCGTGTACCCCATCACCAACGGCAACGCGACATGTGCTGCGTTCTAAAAATATTGCAGTGGATTCGTACAGATGACGAAATATGAGTGCGACAGATAATATTGATTTGAATTAATACGTCGCAAAACTCGCCTTGATGTTGGCTAATAGATATTTGTCCCTGCTAGGTGTTGGGAATGTCGTCACACAACACGCTCATGTCTGCATACAGTCTTACACGCACACGCCGAGACCCAGACGTAAGAATGACATTAGGCATATACGCTCTTTATCAACTACAATGCGATAGGAACGCTCTTTAACTATCAACTCGATTAACCCCCGCCGTGCCTTTGCGGTGATTTGGGAGTGGATAAAGGGTGCTCAGAGCTTCTCCAAAACACGACTACGGCGGTGTCGGTGGGATTTTACACTTACATACGAAATTTGATCTCAATCTGTACACGCGTTTTGGATTCTATGAAGTACACACACACACACACACACACACACACATATATATATATATACGAAGTCTCAAAATATATAGTATAGACTACCCGATGAGCCCGACGTTGTCCGGGCTATTCAAAAACCAAATTTCACGGGCTCGGCGACCCGATAAAAATCGTATCCGGGGCAAGATACATTCACATAGCAAATTTCAAGTCGATAGCTCCACCCGTTTCCGAGATCTCGTCTGCGCATGCGCTGCACAGGCGTCCTACGGGCTCGCCAATACGACAAGGACGACCGCCTGGTCAAACTACACACGTACCAAGTTTCGTCCCGATCGGTCGAGAATCGTAGATTTGTATAAATGACATACATACATACAGACAGAGGTCTTCAAAATATATAAGAGAATAGCCGATGAGCCCGACGTTGTCCGGGCTATTCAAAAACCAAATTTCAAGTCGATAGCTCCACCCGTTTCCGAGATCTGGTCTGCGCATGCGCGAAGCTTGCGTCGCACGTGCTCGGCGACCCGATAAAATTCGTATCCGGGGCAAGATACATTCACACACCAAATTTCAAGTCGATAGCTCCACCCGTTTCCGAGATCTGGTCTGCGCATGCGCGAAGCTTGCGTCGCACGGGCTCGGCGACCCGATAAAATTCGTATCCGGGGCAAGATACATTCACATAGCAAATTTCAAGTCGATAGCTCCACCCGTTTCCGAGATCTTGTCTGCGCATGCGCTGCACGGGCGTCGCACGGGCTCGCCAATACGACGACGACGACCGCCTGGTCAAACTACACACGTACCAAGTTTCGTCCCGATCGGTCGAGAATCGTAGATTTGTATAAATGACATACATACATACAGACATACAGACAGAGGTCTTCAAAATATATAAGAGAATAGCCGATGAGCCCGACGTTGTCCGGGCTATTCAAAAACCAAATTTCAAGTCGATAGCTCCACCCGTTTCCGAGATCTGGTCTGCGCATGCGCGAAGCTTGCGTCGCACGGGCTCGGCGACCCGATAAAATTCGTATCCGGGGCAAGATACATTCACACACCAAATTTCAAGTCGATAGCTCCACCCGTTTCCGAGATCTGGTCTGCGCATGCGCGAAGCTTGCGTCGCACGGGCTCGGCGACCCGATAAAATTCGTATCCGGCGCAAGATACATTCACATAGCAAATTTCAAGTCGATAGCTCCACCCGTTTCCGAGATCTCGTCTGCGCATGCGCTGCACGGGCGTCGCACGGGCTCGCCAATACGACGACGACGACCGCCTGGTCAAACTACACACACGTACCAAATTTCAAGTCGATAGCTCCACCCGTTTCCGATATCTCGTCTGCGCATGCCCGACGTTGTCCGGGATATTCAAAAATCAAATTTAAAGTCGATAGCTCTACCCAGCCCGACGTTGTCCGGGCTATTCAAAAACCAAATTTCAAGTCGATAGCTCTACCCAGCCCGACGTTGTCCGGGCTATTCAAAAACCAAATTTCAAGTCGATAGCTCTACCCGTTTCCGAGATCTTGTCTGCGCATGCGCTGCACGGGCGTCGCACGGGCTCGCCAATACGACGACGACGACCGCCTGGTCAAACTACACACACGTACCAAATTTCAAGTCGATAGCTCCACCCGTTTCCGATATCTCGTCAGCGCATGCCCGACGTTGTCCGGGCTATTCAAAAACCAAATTTCAAGTCGATAGCTCTACCCAGCCCGACGTTGTCCGGGCTATTCAAAAACCAAATTTCAAGTCGATAGCTCTACCCAGCCCGACGTTGTCCGGGCTATTCAAAAACCAAATTTCAAGTCGATAGCTCTACCCGTTTCCGAGATCTTGTCTGCGCATGCGCGAAGCTGGCGTCGCACGGGCTCGGCGACCCGATAAAATTCGTATCCGGGGCAAGATACATTCACATAGCAATTTTTCAAGTCGATAGCTCCACCCGTTTCCGAGATCTCGTCTGCGCATTTGCGAAGCTGGCGTCGCACGGGCTCGGCGACCCGATAAAATTCGTATCCGGGGCAAGATACATTCACATAGCAAATTCAAGTCGATAGCTCCACCCGTTTCCGAGATCTCGTCTGCGCATGCGCGAAGCTGGCGTCGCACGGGCTCGGCGACCCGATAACATTCGTATCCGGGGCAAGATACATTCATATAGCAAATTTCAAGTCGATAGCTCCACCCGTTTCCGAGATATCGTCTGAGCATGCGCAAAGCGGGCGCCGCACAGCCTCGCCAATACGACAACGTCGACCGCCTGGTAAAACTACACCCACGTACCAAGTTTCGTCCCGATCGGTCGAGAATCGTAGATTTGTATAAATGACAGACAAACATACAGACAAACAGTCAAACAGAGGTCTTCAAAATATATATGAGACTAGCTGATGAGCCCGACGTTGTCCGGGCTATTCAAAAACCAAATTTCAAGTCGATAGCTCCACCCGTTTCCGAGATCTCGTCTGCGCATGCGCAAAGCGGGCGTCGCACGGGCTCGCCAATACGACAACGTCGACCGCCTGGTCAAACTACACACACGTATCAAGTTTCGTCCCGATCGGTCGAGAATCGTAGATTTGTATAAATGACATACAGACATACAGACAAACATACAGACATACAGACAAACAAACAGACAGAGGTCTTCAAAATATATATGAGACTAGCCGATGAGCCCGACGTTGTCCGGGATATTCAAAAACCAAATTTCAAGTCGATAGCTCTACCCAGCCCGACGTTGTCCGGGCTATTCAAAAACCAAATTTCAAGTCGATAGCTCCACCCGTTTCCGAGATCTCGTCTGCACAGGCGTCCTACGGGCTCGCCAATACGACAAGGACGACCGCCTGGTCAAACTACACACGTACCAAGTTTCGTCCCGATCGGTCGAGAATCGTAGATTTGTATAAATGACATACATACATACAGACAGAGGTCTTCAAAATATATAATAGAATAGCCGATGAGCCCGATGTTGTCCGGGCTATTCAAAAACCAAATTTCAAGTCGATAGCTCCACCCGTTTCCGAGATCTGGTCTGCGCATGCGTGAAGCTTGCGTCGCACGGGCTCGGCGACCCGATAAAATTCGTATCCGGGGCAAGATACATTCACACACCAAATTTCAAGTCGATAGCTCCACCCGTTTCTGAGATCTGGTCTGCGCATGCGCGAAGCTTGCGTCGCACGGGCTCGGCGACCCGATAAAATTCGTATCCGGGGCAAGATACATTCACATAGCAAATTTCAAGTCGATAGCTCCTCCCGTTTCCGAGATCTCGTCTGCGCATGCGCTGCACGGGCGTCGCACGGGCTCGCCAATACGACGACGACGACCGCCTGGTCAAACTACACACACGTACCAAATTTCAAGTCGATAGCTCCACCCGTTTCCGATATCTCGTCTGCGCATGCCCGACGTTGTCCGGGCTATTCAAAAACCAAATTTCAAGTCGATAACTCTACCCAGCCCGACGTTGTCCGGGCTATTCAAAAACCAAATTTCAAGTCGATAGCTCTACCCAGCCCGACGTTGTCCGGGCTATTCAAAAACCAAATTTCAAGTCGATAGCTCTACCCGTTTCCGAGATCTTGTCTGCGCATGCGCGAAGCTGGCGTCGCACGGGCTCGGCGACCCGATAAAATTCGTATCCGGGGCAAGATACATTCACATAGCAAATTTTCAAGTCGATAGCTCCACCCGTTTCCGAGATCTGGTCTGCGCATGCGCGAAGCTGGCGTCGCACGGGCTCGGCGACCCGATAACATTCGTATCCGGGGCAAGATACATTCATATAGCAAATTTCAAGTCGATAGCTCCACCCGTTTCCGAGATATCGTCTGCGCATGCGCGAAGCGGGCGCCGCACAACCTCGCCAATACGACAACGTCGACCGCCTGGTAAAACTACACCCACGTACAAAGTTTCGTCCCGATCGGTCGAGAATCGTAGATTTGTATAAATGACAGACAAACATACAGACAAACAGACACACAGAGGTCTTCAAAATATATATGAGACTAGCCGATGAGCCCGACGTTGTCCGGGCTATTCAAAAACCAAATTTCAAGTCGATAGCTCTACCCAGCCCGACGTTGTCCGGGCTATTCAAAAACCAAATTTCAAGTCGATAGCTCCACCCGTTTCCTAGATCTGGTCTGCGCATGCGCGAAGCTTGCGTCGCACGGGCTCGGCGACCCGATAAAATTCGTATCCGGGGCAAGATACATTCACACACCAAATTTCAAGTCGATAGCTCCACCCGTTTCCGAGATCTCGTCTGCGCATGCGCTGCACGGGCGTCGCACGGGCTCGCCAATACGACAACGACGACCGCCTGGTCAAACTACACACACGTACCAAATTTCAAGTCGATAGCTCCACCCGTTTCCGAGATCTCGTCTGCGCATGCCCGACGTTGTCCGGGCTATTCAAAAACCAAATTTCAAGTCGATAGCTCTACCCAGCCCGACGTTGTCCGGGCTATTCAAAAACCAAATTTCAAGTCGATAGCTCTACCCAGCCCGACGTTGTCCGGGCTATTCAAAAACCAAATTTCAAGTCGATAGCTCTACCCGTTTCCGAGATCTTGTCTGCGCATGCGCGAAGCTGGCGTCGCACGGGCTCGGCGACCCGATAAAATTCGTATCCTGGGCAAGATACATTCACATAGCAAATTTTCAAGTCGATAGCTCCACCCGTTTCCGAGATCTGGTCTGCGCATGCGCGAAGATGGCGTCGCACGGGCTCGTCGACCCGATAACATTCGTATCCGGGGCAAGATACATTCATATAGCAAATTTCAAGTCGATAGCTCCACCCGTTTCCGAGATATCGTCTGCGCATGCGCGAAGCGGGCGCCGCACAACCTCGCCAATACAACAACGTCGACCGCCTGGTAAAACTACACCCACGTACCAAGTTTCGTCCCGATCGGTCGAGAATCGTAGATTTGTATAAATGACAGACAAACATACAGACAAACAGACAAACAGAGGTCTTCAAAATATATATGAGACTAGCCGATGAGCCCGACGTTGTCCGGGCTATTCAAAAACCAAATTTCAAGTCGATAGCTCCACCCGTTTCCGAGATCTCGTCTGCGCATGCGCGAAGCGGGCGCCGCACGGGCTCGCCAATACGACAACGTCGACCGCCTGGTCAAACTACACACACGTACCCAGTTTCGTCCCGATCGGTCGAGAATCGTAGATTTGTATAAATGACATACAGACATACAGACAAACATACAGACATACAGACAAACAAACAGACAGAGGTCTTCAAAATATATATGAGACTAGCCGATGAGCCCGACGTTGTACGGGCTATTCAAAAACCAAATTTCAAGTCGATAGCTCTACCCAGCCCGACGTTGTCCGGGCTATTCAAAAAACAAATTTCAACAAGTCGATAGCTCCACCCGTTTCCGAGATCTGGTCTGCGCATGCGCGAAGCTTGCGTCGCACGGGCTCGGCGACCCGATAAAATTCGTATCCGGGGCAAGATACATTCACACACCAAATTTCAAGTCGATAGCTCCACCCGTTTCCGAGATCTGGTCTGCGCATGCGCGAAGCTTGCGTCGCACGGGCTCGGCGACCCGATAAAATTCGTATCCGGGGCAAGATACATTCACATAGCAAATTTCAAGTCGATAGCTCCACCCGTTTCCGAGATCTTGTCTGCGCATGCGCTGCACGGGCGTCGCACGGGCTCGCCAATACGACGACGACGACCGCCTGGTCAAACTACACACGTACCAAGTTTCGTCCCGATCGGTCGAGAATCGTAGATTTGTATAAATGACATACATACATACAGACATACAGACAGAGGTCTTCAAAATATATAAGAGAATAGCCGATGAGCCCGACGTTGTCCGGGCTATTCAAAAACCAAATTTCAAGTCGATAGCTCCACCCGTTTCCGAGATCTGGTCTGCGCATGCGCGAAGCTTGCGTCGCACGGGCTCGGCGACCCGATAAAATTCGTATCCGGGGCAAGATACATTCACACACCAAATTTCAAGTCGATAGCTCCACCCGTTTCCGAGATCTGGTCTGCGCATGCGCGAAGCTTGCGTCGCACGGGCTCGGCGACCCGATAAAATTCGTATCCGGCGCAAGATACATTCACATAGCAAATTTCAAGTCGATAGCTCCACCCGTTTCCGAGATCTCGTCTGCGCATGCGCTGCACGGGCGTCGCACGGGCTCGCCAATACGACGACGACGACCGCCTGGTCAAACTACACACACGTACCAAATTTCAAGTCGATAGCTCCACCCGTTTCCGATATCTCGTCTGCGCATGCCCGACGTTGTCCGGGATATTCAAAAATCAAATTTAAAGTCGATAGCTCTACCCAGCCCGACGTTGTCCGGGCTATTCAAAAACCAAATTTCAAGTCGATAGCTCTACCCAGCCCGACGTTGTCCGGGCTATTCAAAAACCAAATTTCAAGTCGATAGCTCTACCCGTTTCCGAGATCTTGTCTGCGCATGCGCTGCACGGGCGTCGCACGGGCTCGCCAATACGACGACGACGACCGCCTGGTCAAACTACACACACGTACCAAATTTCAAGTCGATAGCTCCACCCGTTTCCGATATCTCGTCTGCGCATGCCCGACGTTGTCCGGGATATTCAAAAATCAAATTTAAAGTCGATAGCTCTACCCAGCCCGACGTTGTCCGGGCTATTCAAAAACCAAATTTCAAGTCGATAGCTCTACCCAGCCCGACGTTGTCCGGGCTATTCAAAAACCAAATTTCAAGTCGATAGCTCTACCCGTTTCCGAGATCTTGTCTGCGCATGCGCTGCACGGGCGTCGCACGGGCTCGCCAATACGACGACGACGACCGCCTGGTCAAACTACACACACGTACCAAATTTCAAGTCGATAGCTCCACCCGTTTCCGATATCTCGTCAGCGCATGCCCGACGTTGTCCGGGCTATTCAAAAACCAAATTTCAAGTCGATAGCTCTACCCAGCCCGACGTTGTCCGGGCTATTCAAAAACCAAATTTCAAGTCGATAGCTCTACCCAGCCCGACGTTGTCCGGGCTATTCAAAAACCAAATTTCAAGTCGATAGCTCTACCCGTTTCCGAGATCTTGTCTGCGCATGCGCGAAGCTGGCGTCGCACGGGCTCGGCGACCCGATAAAATTCGTATCCGGGGCAAGATACATTCACATAGCAATTTTTCAAGTCGATAGCTCCACCCGTTTCCGAGATCTCGTCTGCGCATTTGCGAAGCTGGCGTCGCACGGGCTCGGCGACCCGATAAAATTCGTATCCGGGGCAAGATACATTCACATAGCAAATTCAAGTCGATAGCTCCACCCGTTTCCGAGATCTCGTCTGCGCATGCGCGAAGCTGGCGTCGCACGGGCTCGGCGACCCGATAACATTCGTATCCGGGGCAAGATACATTCATATAGCAAATTTCAAGTCGATAGCTCCACCCGTTTCCGAGATATCGTCTGAGCATGCGCAAAGCGGGCGCCGCACAGCCTCGCCAATACGACAACGTCGACCGCCTGGTAAAACTACACCCACGTACCAAGTTTCGTCCCGATCGGTCGAGAATCGTAGATTTGTATAAATGACAGACAAACATACAGACAAACAGTCAAACAGAGGTCTTCAAAATATATATGAGACTAGCTGATGAGCCCGACGTTGTCCGGGCTATTCAAAAACCAAATTTCAAGTCGATAGCTCCACCCGTTTCCGAGATCTCGTCTGCGCATGCGCAAAGCGGGCGTCGCACGGGCTCGCCAATACGACAACGTCGACCGCCTGGTCAAACTACACACACGTATCAAGTTTCGTCCCGATCGGTCGAGAATCGTAGATTTGTATAAATGACATACAGACATACAGACAAACATACAGACATACAGACAAACAAACAGACAGAGGTCTTCAAAATATATATGAGACTAGCCGATGAGCCCGACGTTGTCCGGGATATTCAAAAACCAAATTTCAAGTCGATAGCTCTACCCAGCCCGACGTTGTCCGGGCTATTCAAAAACCAAATTTCAAGTCGATAGCTCCACCCGTTTCCGAGATCTCGTCTGCACAGGCGTCCTACGGGCTCGCCAATACGACAAGGACGACCGCCTGGTCAAACTACACACGTACCAAGTTTCGTCCCGATCGGTCGAGAATCGTAGATTTGTATAAATGACATACATACATACAGACAGAGGTCTTCAAAATATATAATAGAATAGCCGATGAGCCCGATGTTGTCCGGGCTATTCAAAAACCAAATTTCAAGTCGATAGCTCCACCCGTTTCCGAGATCTGGTCTGCGCATGCGTGAAGCTTGCGTCGCACGGGCTCGGCGACCCGATAAAATTCGTATCCGGGGCAAGATACATTCACACACCAAATTTCAAGTCGATAGCTCCACCCGTTTCTGAGATCTGGTCTGCGCATGCGCGAAGCTTGCGTCGCACGGGCTCGGCGACCCGATAAAATTCGTATCCGGGGCAAGATACATTCACATAGCAAATTTCAAGTCGATAGCTCCTCCCGTTTCCGAGATCTCGTCTGCGCATGCGCTGCACGGGCGTCGCACGGGCTCGCCAATACGACGACGACGACCGCCTGGTCAAACTACACACACGTACCAAATTTCAAGTCGATAGCTCCACCCGTTTCCGATATCTCGTCTGCGCATGCCCGACGTTGTCCGGGCTATTCAAAAACCAAATTTCAAGTCGATAACTCTACCCAGCCCGACGTTGTCCGGGCTATTCAAAAACCAAATTTCAAGTCGATAGCTCTACCCAGCCCGACGTTGTCCGGGCTATTCAAAAACCAAATTTCAAGTCGATAGCTCTACCCGTTTCCGAGATCTTGTCTGCGCATGCGCGAAGCTGGCGTCGCACGGGCTCGGCGACCCGATAAAATTCGTATCCGGGGCAAGATACATTCACATAGCAAATTTTCAAGTCGATAGCTCCACCCGTTTCCGAGATCTGGTCTGCGCATGCGCGAAGCTGGCGTCGCACGGGCTCGGCGACCCGATAACATTCGTATCCGGGGCAAGATACATTCATATAGCAAATTTCAAGTCGATAGCTCCACCCGTTTCCGAGATATCGTCTGCGCATGCGCGAAGCGGGCGCCGCACAACCTCGCCAATACGACAACGTCGACCGCCTGGTAAAACTACACCCACGTACAAAGTTTCGTCCCGATCGGTCGAGAATCGTAGATTTGTATAAATGACAGACAAACATACAGACAAACAGACACACAGAGGTCTTCAAAATATATATGAGACTAGCCGATGAGCCCGACGTTGTCCGGGCTATTCAAAAACCAAATTTCAAGTCGATAGCTCTACCCAGCCCGACGTTGTCCGGGCTATTCAAAAACCAAATTTCAAGTCGATAGCTCCACCCGTTTCCTAGATCTGGTCTGCGCATGCGCGAAGCTTGCGTCGCACGGGCTCGGCGACCCGATAAAATTCGTATCCGGGGCAAGATACATTCACACACCAAATTTCAAGTCGATAGCTCCACCCGTTTCCGAGATCTCGTCTGCGCATGCGCTGCACGGGCGTCGCACGGGCTCGCCAATACGACAACGACGACCGCCTGGTCAAACTACACACACGTACCAAATTTCAAGTCGATAGCTCCACCCGTTTCCGAGATCTCGTCTGCGCATGCCCGACGTTGTCCGGGCTATTCAAAAACCAAATTTCAAGTCGATAGCTCTACCCAGCCCGACGTTGTCCGGGCTATTCAAAAACCAAATTTCAAGTCGATAGCTCTACCCAGCCCGACGTTGTCCGGGCTATTCAAAAACCAAATTTCAAGTCGATAGCTCTACCCGTTTCCGAGATCTTGTCTGCGCATGCGCGAAGCTGGCGTCGCACGGGCTCGGCGACCCGATAAAATTCGTATCCTGGGCAAGATACATTCACATAGCAAATTTTCAAGTCGATAGCTCCACCCGTTTCCGAGATCTGGTCTGCGCATGCGCGAAGATGGCGTCGCACGGGCTCGTCGACCCGATAACATTCGTATCCGGGGCAAGATACATTCATATAGCAAATTTCAAGTCGATAGCTCCACCCGTTTCCGAGATATCGTCTGCGCATGCGCGAAGCGGGCGCCGCACAACCTCGCCAATACAACAACGTCGACCGCCTGGTAAAACTACACCCACGTACCAAGTTTCGTCCCGATCGGTCGAGAATCGTAGATTTGTATAAATGACAGACAAACATACAGACAAACAGACAAACAGAGGTCTTCAAAATATATATGAGACTAGCCGATGAGCCCGACGTTGTCCGGGCTATTCAAAAACCAAATTTCAAGTCGATAGCTCCACCCGTTTCCGAGATCTCGTCTGCGCATGCGCGAAGCGGGCGCCGCACGGGCTCGCCAATACGACAACGTCGACCGCCTGGTCAAACTACACACACGTACCCAGTTTCGTCCCGATCGGTCGAGAATCGTAGATTTGTATAAATGACATACAGACATACAGACAAACATACAGACATACAGACAAACAAACAGACAGAGGTCTTCAAAATATATATGAGACTAGCCGATGAGCCCGACGTTGTACGGGCTATTCAAAAACCAAATTTCAAGTCGATAGCTCTACCCAGCCCGACGTTGTCCGGGCTATTCAAAAAACAAATTTCAACAAGTCGATAGCTCCACCCGTTTCCGAGATCTGGTCTGCGCATGCGCGAAGCTTGCGTCGCACGGGCTCGGCGACCCGATAAAATTCGTATCCGGGGCAAGATACATTCACACACCAAATTTCAAGTCGATAGCTCCACCCGTTTCCGAGATCTGGTCTGCGCATGCGCGAAGCTTGCGTCGCACGGGCTCGGCGACCCGATAAAATTCGTATCCGGGGCAAGATACATTCACATAGCAAATTTCAATTCGATAGCTCCACCCGTTTCCGAGATCTCGTCTGCGCATGCGCTGCACGGGCGTCGAACGGGCTCGCCAATAAGATAACGACGACCGCCTGGTCAAACTACACACACGTACCAAATTTCAAGTCGATAGCTCCAACCGTGTCCGAGATCTCGTCTGCGTCTGCCCGACGTTGTCCGGGCTATTCAAAAACCAAATTTCGAGTCGATAGCTATACCCAGCCCGACGTTGTCCGGGCTATTCAAAAACCAAATTTCAAGTCGATAGCTCTACCCAGCCCGACGTTGTCCGGGCTATTCAAAAACCAAATTTCAAATCGATAGCTCTACCCGTTTCCGAGATCTTGTCTGCGCATGCGCGAAGCTGGCGTCGCACGGGCTCGGCGACCCGATAAAATTCGTATCCGGGGCAAGATACATTCACATAGCAAATTTTCAAGTCGATAGCTCCACCCGTTTCCGAGATCTGGTCTGCGCATGCGCGAAGCTGGCGTCGCACGGGCTCGGCGACCCGATAAAATTCGTATCCGGGGCAAGATACATTCATATAGCAAATTTCAAGTCGATAGCTCCACCCGTTTCCGAGATATCGTCTGCGCATGCGCGAAGCGGGCGCGCACGGTCTCGCCAATACGACAACGTCGACCGCCTGGTAAAACTACACCCACGTACCAAGTTTCGTCCCGATCGGTCGAGAATCGTAGATTTGTATAAATGACAGACAAACATACAGACAAACAGACAAACAGAGGTCTTCAAAATATATATGAGATAGCCGATGAGCACGACGTTGTCCGGGCTATTCAAAAACCAAATTTCAAGTCGATAGCTCTACCCAGCCCGACGTTGTCCGGGCTATTCAAAAACCAAATTTCAAGTCGATAGCTCTACCCGTTTCCGAGATCTGGTCTGCGCATGCGCGAAGCTGGCGTCGCACGGGCTCGGCGACCCGATAAAATTCGTATCCGGGGCAAGATACATTCACATAGCAAACTTCAAGTCGATAGCTCCACCCGTTTCCGAGATCTCGTCTGCGCATGCGCGAAGCGGGCGCCGCACAACCTCGCCAATACAACAACGTCGACCGCCTGGTAAAATTACACCCACGTACCAAGTTTCGTCCCGATCGGTCGAGAATCGTAGATTTGTATAAATGACAGACAAACATACAGACAAACAGACAAACAGAGGTCTTCAAAATATATATGAGACTAGCCGATGAGCCCGACGTTGTCCGGGCTATTCAAAAACCAAATTTCAAGTCGATAGCTCCACCCGTTTCCGAGATCTCGTCTGCGCATGCGCGAAGCGGGCGCCGCACGGGCTCGCCAATACGACAACGTCGACCGCCTGGTCAAACTACACACACGTACCCAGTTTCGTCCCGATCGGTCGAGAATCGTAGATTTGTATAAATGACATACAGACATACAGACAAACATACAGACATACAGACAAACAAACAGACAGAGGTCTTCAAAATATATATGAGACTAGCCGATGAGCCCGACGTTGTACGGGCTATTCAAAAACCAAATTTCAAGTCGATAGCTCTACCCAGCCCGACGTTGTCCGGGCTATTCAAAAAACAAATTTCAACAAGTCGATAGCTCCACCCGTTTCCGAGATCTGGTCTGCGCATGCGCGAAGCTTGCGTCGCACGGGCTCGGCGACCCGATAAAATTCGTATCCGAAGCAAGATACATTCACACACCAAATTTCAAGTCGATAGCTCCACCCGTTTCCGAGATCTGGTCTGCGCATGCGCGAAGCTTGCGTCGCACGGGCTCGGCGACCCGATAAAATTCGTATCCGGGGCAAGATACATTCACATAGCAAATTTCAATTCGATAGCTCCACCCGTTTCCGAGATCTCGTCTGCGCATGCGCTGCACGGGCGTCGAACGGGCTCGCCAATAAGATAACGACGACCGCCTGGTCAAACTACACACACGTACCAAATTTCAAGTCGATAGCTCCAACCGTGTCCGAGATCTCGTCTGCGTCTGCCCGACGTTGTCCGGGCTATTCAAAAACCAAATTTCAAGTCGATAGCTATACCCAGCCCGACGTTGTCCGGGCTATTCAAAAACCAAATTTCAAGTCGATAGCTCTACCCAGCCCGACGTTGTCCGGGCTATTCAAAAACCAAATTTCAAATCGATAGCTCTACCCGTTTCCGAGATCTTGTCTGCGCATGCGCGAAGCTGGCGTCGCACGGGCTCGGCGACCCGATAAAATTCGTATCCGGGGCAAGATACATTCACATAGCAAATTTTCAAGTCGATAGCTCCACCCGTTTCCGAGATCTGGTCTGCGCATGCGCGAAGCTGGCGTCGCACGGGCTCGGCGACCCGATAAAATTCGTATCCGGGGCAAGATACATTCATATAGCAAATTTCAAGTCGATAGCTCCACCCGTTTCCGAGATATCGTCTGCGCATGCGCGAAGCGGGCGCGCACGGTCTCGCCAATACGACAACGTCGACCGCCTGGTAAAACTACACCCACGTACCAAGTTTCGTCCCGATCGGTCGAGAATCGTAGATTTGTATAAATGACAGACAAACATACAGACAAACAGACAAACAGAGGTCTTCAAAATATATATGAGATAGCCGATGAGCACGACGTTGTCCGGGCTATTCAAAAACCAAATTTCAAGTCGATAGCTCTACCCAGCCCGACGTTGTCCGGGCTATTCAAAAACCAAATTTCAAGTCGATAGCTCTACCCGTTTCCGAGATCTGGTCTGCGCATGCGCGAAGCTGGCGTCGCACGGGCTCGGCGACCCGATAAAATTCGTATCCGGGGCAAGATACATTCACATAGCAAACTTCAAGTCGATAGCTCCACCCGTTTCCGAGATCTCGTCTGCGCATGCGCGAAGCGGGCGCCGCACGGGCTCGCCAATACGACAACGTCCACCGCCTGGTCAAACTACACACACGTACCAAGTTTCGTCCCGATCGGTCGAGAATCGTAGATTTGTATAAATGACAGACAAACATACAGACAGACAGACAAACAAACAGAGGTCTTCAAAATATATATAAGACTAGCTGATGAGCCCGACGTTGTCCGGGCTATTCAAAAACCAAATTTCATGTCGATATATCCACCCGTTTCCGATATCTGGTCTGCGCATGCGCGAAGCTGGCGTCGCACGGGCTCGGCGACCCGATAAAATTCGTATCCGGGGCAAGATACATTCACATACCAAATTTCAAGTCGATAGCTCCACCCGTTTCCGAGATCACGTCTGCGCATGCGCGAAGCTGGCGTCGCACGGGCTCGGCGACCCGATAAAATTCGTATCCGGGGCAAGATACATTCACATACCAAATTTCAAGTCGATAGCTCCACCCGTTTCCGAGATCTCGTCTGCGCATGCGCGAAGCGGGCGCCGCACGGGCTCGCCAATACGACAACGTCCACCGCCTGGTCAAACTACACACACGTAACAAGTTTGGTCCCGATCGGTCGAGAATCGTAGATTTGTATAAATGACAAACATACAGACAGACAAACATACAGACAAACAGACAGAGGTCTTCAAAATATATATGAGACTAGCAGGTTAGCCCGCCACTGGCGTGGTTGGTCAGAAACATGACAATTTTAATTTTTTGTTTTTTACTAATTTTTGGTTTTTCAATATTTTACCCGATTTGACCTTGAATTGATCATTTTCAAGGTCAAGGTCAGGTCGGGGTCACAATTTAACCCGTTCATGACACTTCCCGTAGGTAGCAAGTGTGAGCGCAATCGGTTCGAGTCTATAAAGGACACATGCACACATTAGTCGGATTCCTTATGTCATTTTGCATTTTTGGTTTGTTAAAAGCGATCTGAAAACGGATTATGTATGCTTAGTAGGTGTGTTTTCAGGATTCACTTGTTTCCATTCTTGAATTTTGGCGGGTCGGCCTAAATCGGGGTCAACATAATTTAGAGAGCGTTTCGTATTTACAGAAAACGATAGATGGTGCCATCTGGCGTATGGTGATCGATGCGATTTGAAACTTCTTCAAACTACTAGATATGACTGTTACATGTATTTTTGAAAATTTTGATCGGTTCATTCTTGTTGGCTACAGTTGTGATCAAAATTTAACACTGAGCCCTATGGATAATTTCCTGTTATGCTCAAACGTTGATTGTAATATCACTTATTGCCAATCGTGCGCAACTATATATGTAGTCTAACACTCGCGTTTGACCCACTGTAGCTATCCATGAATTAATAGATGCAATACATGATATAGTTATGCCTCAAGATACAGTAATTGGCAAAAGTAAGTGTCGAATGGTTTTGTAATTTCGATAATATGCAGCCTGTTGAATCAAACGAAAATATTCACAACAAGACTGTTCACGATGTGATTACA
The DNA here is from genome assembly GCA_032622095.1 of Siphonodentalium dalli. Classification (NCBI taxonomy): domain Eukaryota; kingdom Metazoa; phylum Mollusca; class Scaphopoda; order Gadilida; family Siphonodentaliidae; genus Siphonodentalium; species Siphonodentalium dalli. The sequence continues at coordinate 121,347,031 of CP136063.1, forward strand.
TATTATATTATTGTTTTATTTGATACGTGTCTGTCTTGTTGTCCATTGACTAGTTTTAAAACCACATCGTTGATCATAACGGGATGTAGTGTCACAAATACACAGGTATATAGATGGTAGTTGTTCGTTGTCATTAACTCAATCGTTGTCATCGGAGTCTATCCCACATGCACTGAGAGAATCTGCGTTTTCGCAGGATTTGTGCTACCGATAAATGGACATTTCGGTGCAGCTGAAATATTTACTATATAGCGGTATAGGCTTTGCTTTCACACTTCCCACGTCAGTTACATTTGGCGAACTTCAGTACAGCGACTGAAACCCAACATTCACCATCAATATTCTGACCACAGTTAATTTCCACGCCTCGTGTATAGCTGTGGAAATCAAGTAAATTCGAATTTCCACTAAAGTAGAGCTTAATGAGTAAAATAGATATCAACCACAGTTGCATGTCCTGCAAATTCCCAGTAGGTGCTTAGTAACCGTTACAAAGGAGCTATCGGGACCGGTGGCAAAGTCTCCCGATCTTATGATGATCAGTGGCCTATGCAGAGCATGGCTGCATAGTTTTAGTCATATATGTGCCCAACTTTGAACAAAACCAGCACCATGTGATTATACACTGACTAAATTAAGGCAATACCAATGAATGATTAGTACACCATTGTGGCATTTGATTAGCAACCGCTGCTAACCTTAAATAAGACATATGGTTCACTTTGACGGCCAGGTATATCTCAAATTTCACATTTGGGTATTAACTGCATCGGAAACGCAAACGTTGAATTATGACCCTATCAGCTACAATTGCAATTTCTAGTGAATTCCAGGTAATTTCCTAGACTAAGTTTCTCGATCTTATAATGATCAATGGCCCATGTGGCACTAACATGTACAGTTTCATATCTGTGTCACCATTTGAACATAACCAATACCATCCGACTATAGACACTATCTAATTTACGGGAAAATGCCACGGCCAAGTATATTATTGGGGGAGAACGATCCATTAAGCCTAAGTCGATGGTTTGTTCACAACAGATGGAGTCATGATACATTATGAAGGGTGATGGAAGGGTCCCCTCAACTTCCACACAGCATTGTCCCCGCACTGTGTCACGTGCATCTTACTGTGTTGTACTATATATAAGACCACGCACACAATGCACACATATATCTTCCTATAAATAAATTATCTCTTAGAAAGTGTCCAGAGATGTCTTGCCTATTTATACTGACAATTTATTTTTATTCTTCGGCAAAGGATTTGAGGGAGTGATTTGTTATGTTGACTAAGGTGTTAATTTAGTATGTGAAACATGTATGTCGGGGGATGTATCGAGTGGACGGAGAAAGTATTTTCTTTATCATCAGATGCACATAATTTAAACTCCCAATTTTCATAAACCCGACCAGGAATTATAGAACAACCATCTGTATATGCCCAGCAATATTTAGCAATACATATGGACATGATAACATTGTTTAACATTTTTAAACAATACCACCCTATCCACATGTATGGCTAAACATATCATTGGCATAGATGAGTTGTTGTAGTTGTTACATTGAAGCTGGTCGGGTTTCTCCAAATTTAATACCAAAACAGAATGATCCATAAGCCACGGTGGCTGGTTTAGAACATGGGAAATTTTTTTTTTTATTTCGTGGCCACGAAATACTAATTCGTGGCAACGAAATACTAATTCGTGACGAATTATAACTGATTGACCTTTGCATATATATCCAGATACCTTTACGGTAGGATAGGATAGGATAGGATATTTTATTTCAATATACACATATTAATACGTAATACATTTGACAAATATTGTATTGTATATTCGAGGGGGTGGCATATAGTCAGGCTACACTGTCTTACTGCCACCCTGCCACGGTATGGTTACACTTGATGTTTTAGAAATAATGCGTACGATCGCTCGCAGAGAAGCTACTATAAACCCCTTGTGGTGTGGGACCGTCCTATATAAACTAGCCCAGAGAGAACGGAGAAACACGGGTCAGGTGGCTCCAAGAAAAACTGAATATTCATTAGTTTTTACCACAAGGGATCGAATGGGAATGACATTTCACTCGGCATATATATTGGCCGATTTAAGTCAAATAAGGGGTTTTGTAAGGTGGGCCCAAAACAAACATAAATATTCACCCCTTTCAAAAGCAAGCTAAATTTTCACACCTTCAGTCCATTCATGTTCTACGCATGACGGCGTGCATAGTGTAACGACGTAGCCTCATAGAGTCAGCGTCTAGTCTAGGGGGTATCTTGAGAAGTCGGCCCAAAACAAAGTCGGCCCCAAGAGAAGTCGGCCCGGAGAAGTCGGCCCCAAGAGAAGTCGGCCCGGTAAATTAAAGATTGGTCAAGAGAAGTCGGCCCCATTATTATTTTACTGCTTGTTACGCCACCGTAGTGTGGTGTTTATTGCTTTTGGTTTTTTTGTATCGCATGGGCGATCGATAATTCACTGGGTGATTGTACATTCGGCAAACCTCGTCAGATTCCGTCACCGTTTCATCGTACCGATAATTACGAGAGTACAACTAAGATTGGCACATGTGTTTACGTCACCGGTGTAATTGTGGGGACATGCTTCTATTATGAAGGTTTGCTATCCCGAAGGTCCGCTATTCCGAAGGTTCTCTATTCCGAAGGTTTTTGTTATTTTTAGGTTAATTCTATATTTTAAAGTATTGAGACTAATTTGAGAGGGTTCATTTTCACAAAGATTCTTTATATGGAGTGTGCGCTCACATCCGAACTGATGATGCGCGCACACCGATACAGATACAGGAGGAAATAACTTAACTTAGAACATTAAATGTGATTTTGTTTTGTTTTCGCTGGTTTTCTTGAGATTTTATGTCATTACGTGGGCCCATACCTTTGAATTCTTGGCATATACTATGAATGTTGTGGTATATATGGACCCTCCCGCATTGGGACATGACATAGGTTCAGTTGACTTAAGTGGTGTTCTGTGTGTGCTCCAATTTGGAGTTCATTATTTTAAGGGCCAAGTTTAGAATTTTATGGGTCCATACCTTTGAACTCTGGGCATATAATATGAATATTGGGGGGCATGGCTCTATTCCGAAGGTTCACTATCCCGAAGGTCCACTATTCCGAAATTTCTCTGAATGTTCGCTATTCCGAAGGTTCACCAATCCGAAGGTTCGTTATTCCGAAGGTTCTGTGTTCCAAAGATTTTTTTTATTTTAAGGTTAATTCTATATTCTAAAGTAACGAGAGGGTTCATTATCACGAAGATTCTTTTTATGAAGGAAATAACGTAAAACATTAAATGTGATTTTGTTTTGTTTTCGAGGGTTTTCTTGAGTTTAATGTCATTACGTATGACCTTATTTCTCATTACATATTCACGCCAAGGAGCCCACACAATTGCTATGTTACGATGCGATTTAATGTGATTATGTGTGACCTAATATCTCAATAATCTGAGGCAAGAGTACGCCTGCTAAAGGCGAATTATAACAGTTGGGGGTATAACGCTCAATAAATACTGGAGGCTATAACAAACTGCGCAGTAGAATATCGCTGAATGGACGAGTATGAGATGAGCCTAAATGCAATTGTGACTTTGTTTAAAGGCCCACTTAATTTTCGAGTCATTAATTTTTTATAGTATATACGGTTTTAATAACAATTTATGCCATAAAATTTGAATAAACTACTATAATTCATCACCATTTGAAAGGCAGAATACTTCTATCTCCTAGTTTGAAACACCTTCAAAATACCGCGTCGTATATCTAGCAATTAGCAACCAACATGTCCTCCTCGGCTTTCCATAGATTTCAACGTAATTTGATACCTATGGGTATTTGTGTCCGGGAAGTGTTTTGAACGGGTCAAATCGTGACCCCGACCTGACCTTGACCTTTAAAACTGTCAATGCAAGGTCAATTTGGGTAAAACGGACAAATTTCGGCGAAATTTGATACTAGGGATACTTTGGTCTGAGGAGAGTTTTGAACGGGTCAAATCGTGACCTCGGCCTGACCTTGACCTTCAATATGGCCAATCAAAGGTCAACTCGGATAAAACGGATAGATTTCGACGAAATTTGATACCTATGGGTACTTTTGTCGGGGGGGGGGGGTGTTTTGGACGGGTCAAATCATGACTCTGACCTTACCTTGACCTTCAAAATTGTTAATTAAAGGTCAAGTTGGGTAAAACGGACGGATTTCGACGAAATTTGATACCTATGGGTAGTTTTCTACGGGTGGGGGTGTTTTGGACTGGACAAATCATGACCCTGACCTGACCTTGACTTTCGAAATAGTCAATTGAAGGTCAAATCGCACCTTTCACCGGAAAGCAGATGTGAAACAGCCCGGGTGAAGTCGGGCCTATCAGCTTGTGTAATAAAGAAGACAGTTTGATGAAAGTAATGTATGCCACGAGAAACGGGAAAACTTGAAATATGGAAGTACGCAAATTTCCCGCATAAAATTTGAAAGCTAGTTTATAGAATAATTGTATTATTATTTATATTTATGGCTAATAATACGATCTTGGTGGCGTTACCATTTCTGACTATGGTTTTCTTGTTAATGCCTGTGGCACAAAAAGATGTTTATATAGTCTACATGACACAAATTTGCAGAACGCGGATCGGGTCAGTTTTTCCGCCCTAGGTGATTTTCACCTCGTCATACACATTGTATTGGCCCGGGTTTGTCGACGTATCTGTAGTCGTGACAATGTTAGAATGTCGTTGGTGGCATAAATTTAGCAGGAACGGTATATTTTACACCACGATATGTTGTTGTCGCAAATCGTCGCGACAGATAAGTTACCAAGTCAAAAGTTGCGCCTTGTCAATAAGTAAAATGTGTATCAGGTTTGCAAGTTGTGTCCATACATCCGTCCCATGGATGTCTTTGAGTATATAATATCGAAAACTTGCTCGACAATTTGTGCAAGAAATGCTAGCGATATATAGCCTCGGCCCACTGAGTGGTACGTTACTTTTTGACAGATACGTTACCAACATTTACTGCCATATCTCAATAAACGTCTTAAACCTTGCCGATTGGTATTTTCTATCATATAATAGGTTCGGCTGGGATCATTTAACAATATAGTTTGGAAGCTTTTAGTATTCACCAATAGCGACAGCTGCTAAAAACGTTTCGGTTCGACATATACGTTACCGCGACAGATACGTTACCGATTATGCAATCGTGTTCGTAAGCCGAAGAAAACATCAATACGACTGTTTGGATTGTTACTAAAAACGTTTCGGTTCGACATATACGTTACCGTGACAGATACGTTACCGATTATGCAATCGTGTTCGTAAGCTGAAGAAAACATCAATACGACTGTTTGGATTGTTTTAATTGACACAGTTAAATGTTCTATTGTTATTATTATAGGTCCTTAGGGTATATCATTCCACATAAATATACAATTAGGCCTACGTGGTCTTTAAAAATTGCGTAGGCCCCGAGGGGGCGGGGTGGGGTCGGACAAAAATTTGCAGACACTTGTTCGTAGGCCCAATGGGGTTAGTGGAGTAGATTAAGTCAAATTTTCAAGGCAATTGTTCAAATTGTGACTAAAGCATGAAACTTTGCACACATGTATATATTCACATACTTATTTATATTAGATATGGGGCCACGCTGAAATTTCACTTTAACCCCTCTTTTAAGGGGTTTTCCTTATTTAAAGAGCGTTTCGTGATTATATAATTTATTAAATGTCGCAATTAATCTTACCATGAAATATGCGATTTAAAATTAGGCACATTCAGTAAGTATGACTCTGACAGATATAATGCCACATTTTTAGGGTAAAATTGGAACTCCCCGTCCAAGATGGCCATCAAAATGGCAGCTGAAAGAGTAAATTTGACGTTTTTTCACTAATATCTTCTAGATCAGGTTCTGCTTTATGGAACTGGTTCTGAAATGTGACATTATTTGGTATTGTGTGTGTTAAGTTATCATTAGAGCAATGAAATATGCCATTCGTGTGATCCCAGTCCCTTCCAATCCCCAATAATTCGATTATACAGAACTCGGTATGAAATTTCACGAAAATCACCGTTAGGATTCTAGTCATATTTTAACAAGAAATTGACAGAACTGTGCGAACTAAGCGAGGCATACAATTAATTATGAATATTTGAACTCAATGGAACAAAAATTGTCACTTTGTCTGACCAAACCTGGAAAATGGTAAATATTGCCCCATCATGCCATGTAATCGCTTACAAGTTGTGATTGGCGAATACAATTGGCTATGCTGTCTTATGTTAACATTTCTGATGCACATTTGTTAAGTGTTACTAATGTAACCACTGACATTAAGAGAATTATTGGATTTTTTTTATCACAAGTTTGGACACAAATCAATATCGGCAAAAAATTACCATTCTGGTTTGGACATTTATTCAAGTAAATGGAACTATCTTTGGTATAAAAAATGTTTGTTTGTTTTTATATGTCTTAATAAATGAGTCACACTAATGTGTTTTTATACAAAATTACTCAAGATGGCTTCCAAAATGGCAACCACATTTGATAAAAAAAGAAGTTTTTTTTACATATATCCAGAGCAGTATTCTCTGTTCCAAAGAGTTAGCAAAAAAAATGTAACACTTAGTGATTAACCATGTTTCTTAATCTACTGACTACTACATGTTTCATTCTCGTTGTCCCTGTATCTTCTGGAGCATGACAAATTCATTTTAAATGATGCACTGTAATATGGAATTTTGCTACTATATAGGTATACAAGGGGTGACTGTGTGGTCATGTGTGAGGTGATTAGCTATACAAGGATTATTTGTATGGTTATTGAAGTGGTTTATGTGTATACTGATAGTAGCAGTATGTTCATATGTGTGTTGTTTATGTATATATATAGTGACTGTATGGTCGTATGTGGGATATACACGTGTACATGGGATATACATGAGTGACTATTGTCAAGGAAGGGTGTATATTTATACATATGATGGATGTATGATCACGTGTGGGACTGTAGGTGTATGAATAAATAGGCAGTGATTGTATATATGCTTATGTGCAATGTGTATAGGTGTACATGGAATGACAGTACGGTAATGATTGTTGAAGTGTATATATTTACATACCCCTAATATCTCTTCCGATTTCCCCATAGCGTTACGGTAGACACGCCCCCTTATTCAATGCGTTCATAAACCTATGAACGTAACGTGACGTCACTTCCAATGTCGTTCATAGGTTTATGAACACATTGGTCCCGGAAATCACCGGGGATTGTCGGACATTACCGAGTGCTTGAGTATCTAGTCGGCCAATACGCCAAGGATTTGATAGCAAACAATATGTAATCGAGGTTCGAAGGATCACGATTGGATGGCTAGTGGCATCTAATCGCGAGCACGGGTGGCACGGGAATGTTCGATTGACTATCATAATGTTGGTTATCATATAATCCCATATCCCATAATATGTCAAATATAGCGAATTATCGAAATATGAAATACAACGAAAAAGCGAAATATGAAAATACAGCGAAATAGTACGAAAAATCGAAATAGGAAAATACAACGAAATAGCGAAATAGGGCGAAATATAGAGCGAAATATAGAAATAGGAAATAATTTTTATAAACGAAATAACGGAGATATTTGAAAAAGTGTTTTTGACGAAATAACGGACATATTTGGAGAAGTGTTTTAAAGAGCGTAAGTATATAAATATAAATAATAAACGGCGGATTCAACGTGGTCATGGGTTTTGACCGCGATAAAAAATCAGCAAACTCCGCATGAACCCCTTCGGGGTTCATGCAGTTTGCTGAATGTTTCTCGCGGTCAAAATCCCATGACCACATTGAAACCGCCGTTCATTTCTTATATACATACCTGGAGTATAGCTGGATTGTCATTGGCGGTGTGTGGGTATACATGGAGTGTCCTTGTGGTCATGGTTGTATATGTGATGTATATTCATTGGTGGATGTATAGGTATACAGAGAATAGCTGTATGATCATGAATGGGGTGATTGAGTATACATCGAGTGGCTGAATTGTCATGGGCGATGTATATATGAAAATCTGGAGTGTACGATTGGTCGTGCGGGATATTGGTATATTCATTGGTGAGGTGTATATGTATACATGGTCATGAGTGGGGTGTATATGTATATCTTGAGTGGGTATATGGTCATGGCACCAAATCACGCGATCCAAATGCTTCAGTTGGTACAAAACAAAGCCCCGAGAATGGCACTGCAAGCACTGTATCACACCCGGATTGTAGATCTGCATACCATCGCTGACGTGGAACCCATCAGAGAGCGCCTGCGCGATCTAGCGGAAAGTACACTGGCGAGAATGGACGGCAGTGACATCACGAGGGAGTGTTTACAACGCAAACAGCTTCTCTGTGGCTGAAAAGACCCGCAGTTCAATAGGCTTATTGGACCGTCCCGGGTTTTAGGATACGCAGCCAAGCAGGCTATGCTAGACCGTCCCGTATCCCGCTTCAGAAAAGACCCGCAGTCCAATAAGGTGTATTGGACCGTCCCGGGTGGTAACAGAAGAGAACACGCAGTCCAGTGGAATCACTGGACCGTCCCGTACTCTCTTAGCAGCCCGCAATCCAATGCCTCCATTGGAAGGTCCCGGGCGTGGACAACCATCTGAAAATGCGCAATCCAGCATCATCGCTGGATCGTCCCGCATTTTCCAAGATGCCGAGACAAGGCAAAGGCAAAGATCAAGGCATAGATCAAGACAAAAGTACAAGGCAAAGACCAAGTGAAGATTCAAGACAAGATTCAAGACACATACGACGCTGACCGATACCGACCTCAAGACTTCTCCACCCGATCCGCGGCCTGACTGTCGAAGATAAAATACCAAAGAAGATTAAAGCCAGGGCGTAAGGACGATCTTCGGATGAGCCCACCACCGTCCTCGTGCCGCCCTTCGGGCGGGCACGCAAATCCTGTTCCTGCCTGCTATTGATGATGATGTGTATATGCATACCGGGAGTTACTCTATGGTTATGGTGGCAGTGTATATGTATATCTTGAGTGGATATATGGCCATAAATGTGTCAAATATATATACAGGGAGTTATTGTATAGCCAATGATGAGGCGAATGTGTATACAAGTGATTGTATGATCACGATTGAACGACTGTATAGTCATGAGTGAAGTGTAGGAGTATACCTGGTGTACCTGAATGGTTGACTCATGGCTGTATAGTCATGTGTGTGGTTTACGGGTAAACCCAAGTGTCATTGTATGGGCGTGGGTGAGCTGTATGTGTATAAAGCGAGTGGCTGCATGGTCATTTGTGTGGTGTTTATGTATATATATAACATGATTGTATGGTCAGGGGAGAGTAGTGCAGTTGGACCTTTGGTGGCTATCACTTTCCATAATAATAAGCATATGTTAATCGATTGGGATGTAATTTCAGAAAGTTCCTCATCTTGGTGGCCTTTTATATGCACAATGGCGGAATCTGTTTTCCTGACATTAGTAAATCAATCTTGATGCCAAGGACTCAGAATTTGATGTTATTAAGCAGTTTTTTTACTCATGTCTTTGTTTGACTTTCTAAAAGGTCATCTGCTCCAGTGACCAATTAACATGAACAATACAAAATAAAGTCACATTTCTGAACCAGTTCTATCCAGAAGAAACTGGTCTGGAAGATATCAGTGAAAAAACGTCAAATGTTCCGCTTACGGCTGCCACTTTGACAGTCATCTTGAACGGTGAGTTCCAATTTCGCCCTAAAAATGTGCCATTATATCGTGCTGAGTCATTCTTACTGTATATGCCTAATTTCAAAGCGCAGATTCCATGGTAAGATTAATTGTGACATTTATTAAATTATATAAACACGAAACGCTCTTTACATTTAAAAGAGGGGTTAAAGTGAAATTTCAGCGTGGCTCCATATCTAATATCAATTGGTATGTCAGCATGTATAAATGTGCAAAATTTCATGCTTTAGTCACGAAGTGAACAATTCTTTTACTAATCTACTCCACTAGGTGTGTGTCCCGCGGGCGGACCTTTTTAAATACCGGTATTTAGAAATATTAAGTTGTTCAATACAGGCCTATAACTATTTGGATACCTACTATTAAGTCGATAATCAGACTTTTTGCAAACTATTCAATATTCAATATATCAGTGAAGATTTAAATATAGAGAGCATGCATGTATATAATATATTGATCTTTCTGTTTGCTTTTGCATCCAATACAAGCTATTTTGTTACAAATATGTACCAAAGGAAGCAAACATACTGTGGCATATTCATGTAGTACAATGCCAGTTTTGAAACTGAGAAAATATAATTTTCTGTTATATAGCTACAGATACGTTACCTAAAACTTGGCCGATGTACCAACGCATATCTTGGGAAAAAATAAAGCTATTTCAGATAATTTTGGTCCGTCCCAGTGTGTGAAATCACATGTAGGCCTACATTGAAACATTTGTCCACGACGCTCATAATAATGTAGGACACACGAACTGTGTGTTATGTTTTCCTGAAATGGTTGAAAATAAGTCACGATTCGCGTAGAACACGAGAGTATATATGGTCCATAAATAAAAAGTATTCCAAACCAGATATGATTTTTCAGTCAATATATGCAACTTGTGGACTGATAGGCCTATATATGAGCATTACATCTTATTGTGCATAGCAGAAATCCTCTTAGATAGAAAAACCGATGTTATCTCGAATGATGCTGTGGTAACGTATATGTCGCACACTGAAAATGCGGGTACCATCTTCATGTAGTCATATTTTATAGGAATATATCATCGGTATGTTAATCACTTCTGTTAAATGTATAATGGATACCCAACTTCACAAATAAATAATGTTGACAACTGTTTACGAAAATTAAATTTTCGATTTTTGTTTTTGCTTTGGTCCCTGCTACCTGAGAATGGCCCTATGAGCCTATAGACCGATCAGTAGACGAATAACATACTTAGTATAACGTACCCGCTTCGCGGAATTATACAGTAGGCCTATGTTATTCGTCTACTGATCGGTCTATAGGCTCATATCAACCGAAAAACGACGTTGATGGCATATATAATTTATATTTATGGCTAATAATATGATCTTGGTGGCGTTACCATTTCTGATTATGGTTTTCTTGTCTGGGTATGTGCGACATTCCGACCACCAATCCCTTCTGAATCCATGTGTTGGGACCTATTCATTATTGCCGAGTCATTACGCGCGCGCCGCGTGTATACTGTCCCAGAGATTCTAGATAGCTGTGGGCGCTGACATTAACATGGGTGTTTTATTTATAGAATGGGAATTTTTGGGATGATTAAAAGTCGAACTTCGTTCGGTAAAATGTGTAGTTGGGAATTTCAATTTCGTTTATTGTCGTTAATTAACGTTATGTCAATAATGTTGATTTTTGGTTTGTGATAAGCTATATATGTCAATTACAAATAAAAGAAATCAAAAGTTAATTTGTAAGTCTTATATTTAAACTTTTATAGACTGTTTTCGTTCTCCAGCCCACTGGGGGTTGTGGTCTGCATCAGTGCGTCAACGGCGTCGCGGATATGTTGCGATGGCAGGAAGGGCAATGCAATGATCCGCCGAACGAAGTCTGTCAACGGCCACTTCACGAATCGACTGCCACAGAGCTGTTTCAAAATCAAGCACAACATTGGTCAGAGCTGATCACTCTGAGCTTTGATGTGTGGGTTCCTCTATTCTAATCAAATATTTGTTACCCCCCCCCCCCCCCCAAGCCGAGGAAATAGTAATTTGCGAGCGTTTATTTGGATTATGCATGAGAGTGAGTTGATGGTGCTATACGCAGTCTCGACTCATGGACGTGCTTATAGTGGGTCTCCGCGGTGAGAGGGGGTGTCCAGCTTCAAATTCCCAACTATACACCCCCTTGAGCGAGATAATTAATGTACCATGCAGTGGTGTCAGTTCCAGTCTGAGAATATATGCGGAATGTACACTTGGCTGTCCGTTGTCAAGCGATTGGTGGTCGGAATGTCGCACATGACTATACCCACATAAGGACAACGTTTACCATTCCATTGATATCTGATTGTTCAGATTCTGGATGTGGTGAGGGAGGAGGTACACATGTGTGCATATATATATATATACCTATGACTCAGATATCAACCAGAAGCATGCTCATTCCAGCTGTTTTGATCTCCAACTCCAAGACCTGCAGTTTTATGCCGGGCAGGAATGGTGTAGTAAGAGTGATCATATGCCTCCACCATCACAAAGCTACAGATGTTTTTGTTGGACTGGAAAACTGTTGCTGGTGGATTTCCGTGACAAGGACGGTGATATTCTAGAAACCCCCATATTCCGTGACCGTGATAGACTATGTCCAGGTTCATAATGGTTCTTAAGACTCGAGATGACGTCAGCTAATCTCCAATAGCTTTGAGTTACACCGGAGTGATATGAACACTGCCTGTCACATCTTGACCTAATTGCATCTGATGTGACGTGCCTCTAGACCAGCATACGTGTTTCCTAGATATACTTTTGATTTATTGGAGATATACCATACCAACAAGTTGCATGATACATGTAGTAATTTCGATATTGATTTTTATTATATGACTACCACTAATCCCTTACAAATACCACTATTGTTTGGCGATAAATTCCGAGCAGTCGAAAAACGCTTGTCTGGTCGTGAGCCGTATCGGTATTCTATGAATTCCGTATCAGTATCCTTTGAATTCCGTATCAGTATCCCGTAAAATTAGGTCACCGGAAGTTGGGAACTATTAAATTGGGAGTTTCGGGTGATGACTGGGAATGTTCAATGGAATACTTTTGCCCGGGTGATGACATGGGATGGTGTAACGATCGAAGTAGTTTTGTCCTTTGTGACATGGGATGAACCAAAAATGTGTCGTATAATAAACGTTTTATCGGTACAGTGAAGTGATATGGGCTGCAGTATCACGTCTCGTTGACGATGTCAGATCGCCGCATCAAACTCGCTGCCTGCGGCAGCTCGTTTGATATATACGGCGATCTGACCCATATAAAAATGTACCTGGGTAAATCTTGGTGTTTACCTAGGTATACCCCGGTACATATAGGTTTTACCCTGGTTCCACCCAGGTCACACCCAGGTTACACCCAGGTAAATCAGGGATTTATATAGATTTACCCAGGTGTTTTCTATATATGTTAGGTATAAACCCCAGTTTACCCGGGTTTTTACGGATTTACACCCAGGTATTTACACCAGGTATTTACACCCAGGTATTTACACCAGGGTTTCGCCCAGGTATTTACTACAGTGTTCACCCGGATATATACACCTGTGGTATTTTGTTAAACTGTATAATCTGCATTGAAGTCACCTTATTAACCCTTTCTATATTACAGCACCATTGGCGTGTAGTTACCTTATTAACCATTTTATATTAAATCGATAATTGACAGGTAGTTACCTTATTAACCCTTTCTATACTAAGTAACATTGGTGAGTAGTTACATTATTAACCCTTTCTTTATTAAAGCACCATTGATGTGAAGTTACCTTATTAACCCTTTCTTTATTAAAGCATCATTGACGCGTAGTTACCTTATTAACCCTTTCTATATTAAAATATCATTGATGTGTAGTTACAATGTTAACCCTTTCTATAGTATAGCATCATTGGCGGGTAGTTGGCTCCTTAACTCTGTATATACCAAAGTATCATTGTCGTATATAGTTACCTTATTAACCCTTTCTATACTAAGTACCGTTGGCGTGTAGTTGCCTTATTAACCCTTTCTATATTAAAGCATTAATTGACAGGTAGTTACATTATTAACCCTTTCTATACTAAGTATCATTGGTGAGTAGTTGCATTATTAACCCTTTCTATATTAAAGCGCCATTGGCGGGTAGTTACCTTATTAACCATTTATGTATTAAAGCATCATTGACGTGTAGTTACCTTATTATAACCCTCTCTATATTAAAGCATCATTATTGCTGGGTAGTTATCTTATTAACCCGTTCTATACTAAGTATCATTGGTGAGTAGTTACAGTATTAACCCTTTCTATATTAAAGCATCATTGACGTGAAGTTACCTTATTAACCATTCTGTATTAAAGCAGCATTGCCATGTAGTTGTTAACCCTTTCTATATTAAAGCATCGTTGACGGGTAGTTGCCTAATTAACCCTCTATATACTAAAGTATCATTGTCGTGTAGTTACCTTACCAACCCTTTCTATACTAAGTATCATTGGCGTGTAGTTACCTTATTAACCTTTTCTATATTAAAGCATTAATTGACAGGTAGTTACATTAAACAACCCTTTCTATACTAAGTATCATTGGTGAGTAGTTACATTATAAACCATATCTATATTAAAGCGCCATTGACAGGTAATTACCTTATTAACCATTTTTGTATCAAAGCATCATTGACGTGCAGTTACCATATTATAACACTTTCTATATTAAAGCATCATTGACTGATAGTTACCATATTAACCCTTTCTATATTAAAGCACCATTGGCGTGTAATTACCTTATTAACCCTTTCTACGTTGAAGCAATAATTGACAGGCAGTTACCTTATTAACCCTTTTTATAATGAGTATCATTGGTGATTAGTTACATTATTAACCCTTTCTACAATAAAGCATCATTGACATGTAGTTATCATAGTAGCCAGTTATATATTAAAGCATCATGGACGGTAGTTACCATATTAACCCTTTCTATATTAAAGCACCATTGGCGTGTAATTACCATATTAACCCTTTCTATATTAAAACATCATTGACGTGTAGTTACCCTATTAGCCCTTTCTATATTTAAGCATCATTGACGTGTAGAACTTTATCTTATTAACCCTTTCTTTATTAAAGCATCATTGACATGTAGTTACCTTAGTAACCATTTCTACACTAAAGCATTATTGACGGGTAGTTACCTTATTAACCCTTTCTATATTAAAGCATCATTGACAAGAAGTGAAATTATTAACCTTCTATAATAAGTATCATTGCCGTGTAGTTAGTTACCTTATAAAACCTTTCTATATTAAGACGTCGATCATTGACGGGTAGTTGTTACCTTATTAATCATTTATGTATTCAAGCATCATTGACGA
Source organism: Siphonodentalium dalli (assembly GCA_032622095.1). Lineage (NCBI taxonomy): Eukaryota > Metazoa > Mollusca > Scaphopoda > Gadilida > Siphonodentaliidae > Siphonodentalium > Siphonodentalium dalli. The sequence goes on from CP136063.1 coordinate 121,362,211, forward strand.
GTAGTTACCTTATTACTTGAAGTTTATTATGACAGTATGACAATACACTACCCCGGACAAATGAAGCAATATCATACTTTATCTAACAGCCTAGCTATAATTAGTGAACATTAAACTGACAAACAGACAATTTTCAGGGCCATTATTTAATATTAAAGGGATACAAAATAAAGAGATTTCTAATTATCAGTAAGAATTATTCTCTAAGTGATACTTATTATTTCAAATAAATGATTGCATATACTATAGTAGACCATATACCAACAGGAAAATATTAGTGAATACAATTATTGTGTTTCAAAATTCGTTTCGTTTCGTTTCTGCAGCCAAATTACAATCTTAACTTTTAGTTATCGTTCTTCAAAATGAAGCGGGATAATTCTTTGTGGTATTTTGAGTTAATTTTGTCGCGAATCAACGCGGATTGACAGAAGGAAATGGTGTATTGGCTACAAACGGATAAACTGTGGACTTATATATAAGATTCGCCGATTTCTCCCCATGGATGTGCGCAAATATCGAAAAAGACTGAATTTCATGTGACAAAAAATATTTCAATTCCCGGAACAGTAAGAATTAAGCTGCGATAACGAAACGGATCAACTATAGTATTGAACAGTACCTCAGCTACCTGGCCATAACCAGAATATTTTCTCAAAATTGAATTTGTGGTACCGGTACAATCATGATGTAGTGCCAGTGGCCTGCTCATAATGCACCTGTCCAGAAGAAGAAGAATTGAGAAGTTTGAAGATCATGGACTACGCAGACACCATCTGGGACCCCTACCAACAAAATCACATCGACAAGCTGGAAAGAATCCAGCGTAGAGCAGCCCGTTTCATTAAAAGAGACTATAAGAGCAAAGAAGATGGATATATGACCAAGATCCTCTACGAGCTAGATTTACCAACATTGCAGAAACGGCGGAAAATAAATCGGCTGGGATTCATGAGTAAGGTGGTGGGTGGATTGGTCCCGGCTATACCACCTAATCAATACTTTACACCCGAAACAAGGCGTCTTAGATCGCAGAGCAAAGTTCTGACAGGCTGCGTCACCAGCCAAATTCCTCGGCACCTAATTTAAAGGAACAACAGTCAGTGCTACGAGGCTATACCATACGTGTCAGCTCAGTTCGCTAATTCCACATTTGTTTGAACTATATGCGACTGGAATCAGCTGGAGGAATCCTTAATCCTACAACAACAGCCTGTGGATTCCTTCAAGAGTGCGCTGAAGGAAAAGATCTGAGACTCTCTCGCCCGCTGCGAAATTACCATAATTGGGATCTGCAGCGTAACCATTCAGATTCAGATTGATCCACGATAGTAAGGGGTCAGTACATGTAGTAAGTACTGATAGTGATAAGCCTGCTGTACAATAATACTACTTTTGCTGTTTTACTGGTCTTAACTGAGTACTGTGTCAATGTGACATTGTTAATTCAGTTCCACTCTAATGTACATTAACTGGCAATGATGCATCTGACGCTATTAAAGGCACCGGTAATCCCTAAATACCAGGAGGACGCGGCGTAGAAACTTGGTACAACAGTTGTTACACGACAAAGAAAATTATCAACAAGCTTAGTGAGCGTCATCATCAAAATTGCAAATTAAAACACGGCAATGGTAAATTGGTAATCCCTACATACCAGGAGGACAAGGCATTGAAACTTGGGACAACAGTTGTTACACGGCAAAGAAATTTAAAACACACTGTGCACAGATGAATACAGTATACGATGCCATACAGTTGTTCCATAACACCTCAACCTTTGGTGGATATTAACAGTAAAACTAATGAAAATGATGAAAGCCAGACTCAACATCAAGACAACATGTGCATGCATAAGTGACGGTTCAATGATTTTGACTCCATCAGATGATATTTAAGCGACACCAATTTTTAAGTCTGGTTTACGATGTGGGGAGAAAAAAAGTAGATGCAGGAGGGAAAAAAATAAAAATAAAAAAGATTGTCCCCCCAATTTATATCAAGTAAATCGTGGAATTTTACATAAATTTTACAAAAATTGTGAAAAAATGTTTTTGAATGAAATTCTGTTCAAACCAAACAAGACATATCTTGTCATGAAATACATGAAAATATGGATCTGTAAATGATCATAAGCAGAACCGGATGCGACAAAAAAAATAAAATAAAATTTCATGAAATGGAAACAAAGTTGTAGGAGGTGTTCGTAAACCAGACTTAAAAATTGGTGTCGCCTTAGGCTCATGTTAACACAGGACCACATATTCTCAAAATAATTGTCTCCCTCAAGTTGGCCTCAACCATACTAGTATTTATATTTGATAGAACCTCAGTGAGACCATGTTGAAAATTACCATCAATGCTGTTCCAGTGTTGACGCAACGCGGTCATGTTACTTCAAACCAGTTGCAATGTTCCTTAGGCCAAAGAAAAAAGATACTATGTTTCCGTACATCGACCGACCCTAAAAATAACCCGCCGACCCTAAACTTTTTATTGATATTTTGAGAAAAAGTCAAAATTTTCGCAATTTTAATTTCCTGAGAGTGGATCTCCTGCCTGCTTTATGTCTTGTTTGGGACTTATGGAACACTATCAACAGACATGGTGGGTGTGTATCTGTATATATACATGTAAAGAGGTTATCACTGCATATATTAGGGGTATACATGTACTAGTAGCTACTGTTTCCAAAAACCAGGCATGCTCGGTGGGTGTACTGGCTACCCCCAGACAATGGGATGTAATCGTCACAATACATGTACGGTATAATGGCGGTATTATTGGTAAAATTCTTATAAAAAGTTAGTGACATCAATTTTGTACCAAGTTTATAGCCAAATTTATGAAAATGTGGTATTAGATATAATAAAAAACATACGTAAGCATGAAGTAAGTTTGATTTTTTATCAATCTTAATGTATATTTCCACTGTGTTGATCAAGTAATACTTTCCCCATGGCACGGGTTGGCATTTTATGTCACTTTGGTCGAGGTAGTTCAATATTTCTGCAGCTGGATAAAAAATATCAAAATAAAATAAAATAAAAAAAATTCCCTACCTACCGGTACCCTAAATTTTTTTACCGGAAACATACAATCTTTTTTCTTTGGCCTTTAGCATGGTAATTCGTGAAAATAAATGTCAATGCAACTTACTCTCAGGCTCCAAATAAAAGTGCAGGCCCAAATAATAGTGCGGGGGGGGGGGGGGAAATTCCATTGAAAGTTAATAAAAGTACAGACCCAAATAATAGTGCAGGGGGAACTCTGAGCAAAACATCAACTGTGGTTAACCAAATAATTTTTATAGCAGGTTCAGGTATACGAGTCAACATGTAGTACAGGTACATGTATGTATCATGTGGTGTTTTTTTGCCACATACTTGAATATGTACTACTCTTGAGTGCCTAATGTACGATTATTAAAATCGAGGTAAAATTCCCACCTGTACGATCGTTATTTGGTCCTGTACGTTTATTAAATTAACCAAAAGAAATAATTCACCAAACTTAAATTGTGTTATTCATATAAGAAATGAACGGCGGTTTCAATGCGGTCATGGGGTTTTAACAGCGAGAAAAAATCAGCAAACTTCGGGGTTCATGCAGAGTTTGCTGATTTTTTTAACGCGGTCAAAACCCATGACCACGTTGAATCCGCCGTTTATTATTTATATTTATATACTTAAATTCATTATGAACTAGGATTGTATGTCTTTCCCATTATTTATTCATCTATTTAAACAAACGCATGGAGTTCAGTTCAGACAGTTCGAATCCTTGTTTTTTGGAAAACCAAACATTTTGAGAATCCGTTCATGGAGAACGGAAGAAACGCAATTTCACAGTAAAGTATAAACATATGACAAAATGTCTTGTTTAGCTAGTAACTAATGTAGACGTGTTGATCATTTTTACATCTGAATCATATAGAAATCTTGAATATGTGCTGATTTAAATTTTCATAGCTTCAAAATATTAATAAACGTGCAGACCCAAATAAGCACTGTGCAGGGGGGGGGGGGGGGGGGATTTCCCAAGAAAAATAATAAACGTGGATGCAGCTGGTGCATGCATATTTATTTGGAGCCCAAGAGTAAAGAGGTGGAGGTGAATGTTACATGTAAGTTGTTATTAACGAAATGGAACGATGCCTTTAATAGGTTCCACCAGCAATAAGTCGCGACTTCTTTATATTGGCCTGACAGATTGGTTTTTGTTGGCGTCATGCCTGTCGACCATTATGATGGCCACATATATTGTCATATAACAGCGATTTACGATCTGTCTTGTTGGCTCATAATATAAATTAAGAAAGTGGCCTTGTGTTCGTTCCTTGCGTAAAAAAATATTTGTTAGTACAAACGTCCTCATTGATTGTGTCCCTCGACTCCTTGTGTAATTGGTCAAGTAACTTACGTGTATGTACATGTACAGACCACTCACAAATTTCTTAGAAAAGCGACCACATGTTCGAATCTACTTTGCGATTTTGGAGCAACGCATTTGTAAATGCGTTCATATTTTAACACATTTACCTTGATTTATTCACAAACAAATGTCTTGATGCAGGCCTTAAAATCCATCAGATTTTTGGCAATAATCAAAATGTTAGTGTTTCACTTTCTACAGGGAATCAAGACTTTTTACTAGAATCAAAATGAGAATCATGATTCTCAGATTCTGATTATAAAACAATTAATGTCAACAGTGTTTATTTATGTTTATTCCATTTTGAATGGAAAACTACATCATGAATGTCCGATTCCGAACATATACATGTACACCAGGAGTGGGAAAATAACACAGAATTATTCAGATGTGAATTTAAATTAAACAAAATTATAACTAAAATTGCAAGATACACTATCGTATCGTTATTTGGGTGTTCATACTAGTATACTTTTTCGGCGCAAAGATCGGTAATTTCAATGCGACTGCGATTATTCCCAATGCAGTACATTTAATTTAAATGCTGTCATTAAGGCATTTACAAAGTGGCGTGACACAATGCACCCTCAATGCATTTTAAATGCAACAACCGCATTTCATTGATCCACGTTGTAAAGGACATTTATTTTTAGAATACATGTATGTACGTGTATATAACCACAAGAATAAAGAACAAATCAACTGTTTTTATTACTTTGTAAACCTCTGATGTTTCCCATACAGTATACATTTGTATATTATAAACCATGTTACAGTAATTCTAGAGCTAATTAATCGACTCCTTAACTACAGCAGAATTATGGGTAACCGAGAGCTTTCCGATGAATGGCATCAACCCATATTTCCGACTAAATCCTGAAAAGTTACCCATAATTCTGCTGTAGTTAAGGAGTCGATTAATTAGAGCATTACTGTATATCCTCTATAACTGTTTATTCAACATCACGTGCTGCAATCCATAAATGCGGTTCAGATTTCGATGTCCGGTTCAACATTATTATCATATGGTTTGATAGCAGAAATACTCAGTTTGGAATGTTATACCATACAAGTTTTACGAGTTGCTCTTGCTCAAGAATGGATAAATTTATAAACCTGATTTTTGGCGCATTAGTTAGAATTATATTTTTGCACAAGAACACACCACAAATACCGCTATACTTAAAGTAATTGACCACCAATAACGTTGTGTCACCCCGTTAATATGGCGGTACTATACCGCGGTATCCTCCAATACCGCGGTACTGATACCGCTTGTTAACGCGAACAAGTATGTGTGATTAAATACCTCCCCTAAAAGAGTTCCATGAAAATCACCGCGGTATTCAACAAAATTAATGCGGTGCCCGCTAAAAGACCACGGTATCATTATCGCCCAATACCGTAACTCCACGCCATGACCATCTCGATACCGCTACCGTTTATTACCGGTATCACCGCGGTCATGACCGGGGTATCACCCCGTTTTTCTGGTCAATTACTTTGAGAATAGCGGTATCGAACTGGACATCAAAAGCAGAACCGGATTGTATCGATTGCATAAACATAAGAAGTTGGTCACTGACCGACAATTGCTATTCTCTGGTGTGGTTTATAGGACTACCGTACGCAATGCCGACTTAAAAATAAAAATTCACATAAACATCGCATGAAGCGGTCTATCCACAAACTCAGGTATTTGGTAATTCCAAATGTATGAACTATCACCATGATATCCCGGTATATCATTGTCAGGACTGTTTGTACAAAAGGTTGTTATTCTACTATGCATAATTTTGCTATATCATTGTACTCGGACTGTATTGCAATGTAATATATCAGTACATGTACCGGTATACTGGGTGCACATTATATACATGTAGGCCTACTTTCACTTTAGTACATGTATGTGTCATAAAAGACTCATGTTGTTAAATTGAAAAAAAACATGTGTGAAAACAGAGAGAATACATGTACATGTGCCGGTACTATATACCTCTTTGTGTGCTGTACTACCGGTACTATTCATGTACATGTACTACACTACAATAAGAGAAATTTTAATTGATTCTGCTGCCCTTGTGCCACAGGCCTCAAACACGCCAAACAAGTATCTGTAGCCAGGCCCACCAGTACCAGGCTACTAGTAAATGAAGTACTGAAAGTGTCACATCATTAATCGAGCCCAATCTTAGTTATACTAGTCTCTTGTGTAGTTTGGGTTACTATTAATAAGATATTTAATGAATGTTTGGAATGTATGGTAGCATTCTTACCTGGATCAACATATGCCATGCACAACGCTGGTCATCATATCATCACCGCTGTTGGCAGTAAACCGCTCATCGGGCTATAACAGTTAGAATTTTCCATACCAGGGCTAATCTAATCAGTTAAAATTAGTCATTTTAGAGGGAATACCAACCAGTGGAAGACGTACAAAAAGTCATGTATATTCAGATATCAGTTTTCGAGAAAAAACCCATCTTAGTCGAGCGGACTTAGAATATCGGGGTAAACTTAAATTTCATTCAGCAACACTTTCACAGCAGAATATAAAAATAGTACATTATAATCACTTACAGTACATGTACATGTAGCCCAAGTGCAGTGCTAGCCTATATTATATACTACCAAAACTTTTGGTCAGTTTCTCGATGACTGACACTTGTAAACGCTTGAACGGGTACTATATAGTACATGTACATGTACATGTGTACCGTATGTGAATTAAAGATCTTATTAGTGACACAACAGGAGGCTAGACATACATTTGTAACTACAGTAATGCTCTAATTAATCGACTCCTTAACCCCAGCAGAATTACGGGTATTAAACTCGGGGAGAGCTTTCCGATGAATGGCAACAAGCCATATATCCGACTAAATCCTGAAAGTTACACATAATTCTGCTGTGGTTAAGGGGTCGATTTCTTAGGGCACTACTGTATCTGTTTTAGTGCACATCAAATGTATTTGTTGTCTTTCCTCTTGTAATTTGTCTTTGGTTGTGTTCGCCATTTCGATGGACAACTACATGTACTGACATCAAATGACTGAAATGAGTCAAAATTTAGCAGTGCAGCCAATTATATAGATAAACAGAATTAAATAGCATCCAAATTCCAAATGAGCATAAATGATAAACAAACTTTATTGAGCACTCTTTTAATACTAGTAATTACAGCTACAATGAAAGCACCTAATAAAAATTCTAAGTTGTAAAGTTTATCTGGCCGTGATGAATAAAACCTATAAATGGGATCATATACATGTATGTTAGATATCATTACATGATTATTTGAAAACACATATCCGTATGGAAAACAAACTATTTTACCACTGGCCAAGTGGTCCTGCTAATATGCTATGATGCTGGTGGTCCTGCTGAATTGCTATGATGCGGGTAGTGCAATTCATAGCAATTAAGCAGGACCCAACCGCATCATAGCACATTAGCAGGAACACTTGAACAGGGTATATTTACAGTGTCAAATCGAATGGGCATCTTTTAACAATATTTTTGAACAATTTCCTAGAAGTGTTCGAAAATTGAGAACTGAATTTAATTATTTTTTTATGAGGTTTCGATTGAAAAATTTCTAACTTAGCTCATCAGGATTAACATTGTCGCACAGCTATATTCTCTTTCCCAACAAAGTGTATAGAACATACATGTAAAATTACAGCTATGCTTTAATTAATCAACTCGCCTTATATTACTCGGGTATTACTGCAGTATTCAGGCGTGTTCATGCGATCAACCGCAGTCAGTTATACCGCCGCAGAATGTGGTCCACCTCACATTTGCAGTTAGGCTGTATTTTTCATGCGACGTTTATATGAATTTTGTTTTAAAGTTGACATTGTAATCACACCAGAATTTTTTTTTATTGTTTCAAAATGTCTAGATAGAATTCAGAATTTTTGTGGTAAAAACAATTAACTTGGTTATCACAGTTAACACATATTACTGTGGTAAGATTACCAGCGGATACCGCATGTCAACAGGGACTGCATGCTCTAATTAATTATCAGGTTTAACATGTTTATACTGGATACAGTTCATTTTAAAGGTACTCAATCCGGTTCGATGATACCCATATAATCAGATTCCAACATCATACATTTGTATTTAGAAAGGCTGCTTCAGTTACGTTATCAGAATTGATTAATTGCCCTAAAATAATGCCAACCACTGTCAACTAAAGTATACAATTGCCTGACATATGTTATTTATCAACATGTTGTTCTACAAAATTTGGCCTTATTATCAACAGAAAGCCTCTTGATTTTAGAGTTATCCATCTTCATCTGAAATTTGGTCCGAGACCGTGGGCCACTATTAATTCTTGATCGTGAAAAATAGTATATTTCAAAAATTGATATCTAATAACTCTGAGCTTTGATAGGTGGTGGGTTCCTCGACTCGTACCAAATATCTTTTACCCCCTAAGTCCAAATAAACAGTAATGTGCGAGCATTAATTCAGGGGGCCCTTAATCAGATTATGCATCTTTAAATTCAAATACAGTTTAAAGATGCATAATCCGATTAAGTGCCCCTCATTTGCTATTTACATATACATGTATATGGAATCGGGGGGGGGGGGGGGTAAAAATATTTTAATCAAGTCGAGGGACCCACCTACATGTATCAAAGCTCAGAGTTATTAGATATCAATTTTTGAAATTTTAATATTTATCACCATCGATACTTAATAGTGGCCCAGAAAAATTTGACGAGCCGACGGTCTCAGACCAAATTGCGGATGAAGATGGATAACTCTAAAATGAAGAGGCTTTGTGTTGATAATAAGGTCAAACTTCGTCGAACAGCATGTTGATAAATATAACGTATCAGGCGATTTTATACTATACATGTAGTTGACAGTGGTTAGCATTATTTTTGGGCAATTAATCGATTCTGATATTACTGAAGCAGCATTTCTAAAAAAAATGTTGTTGTTGGAATCTAATTATATGGAGACCATCGAATCTGATTGAGCACCTTTAATAGTTAGCTATATGAGTTGTATACACATAAGGCGACACCAATTTTTAAGTCCGGTTTACGAACACCTCCTACAACTTTTTTTCCATTTCATGAATTTTTTTTTTAATTTTTTGTCCCAAATGTTTTTACACGCGTACTGATTTTCATGTGCTGTCGCATCCGGTTCTGCTTATGATCATTTGCAGATCCATATTTTCATGTATTTCATGACAAGAAATGTCTTGTTTGGTTCAGAATTTCATTCGAAAAGTTTTTTTTCACAATTTTTGTAAAATTTATGTAAAATTTCAAGATTTACTTGATATAAATTGGGGGGGACAATTTGTTTTATTTTTATTTTTTTCCCCTCCTGCATCTACTTTTTTTCTCCCCACATCAGCCCACATGTTCGTAAACCAGACTTAAAAATTGGTGTCGCCTAATAGACATTTAAACTTTGAAAATTGTAGGTTTCCGGATGATAACTTCAGTTTGTGTGATCATATCTGAACCAAATGTGGTATGTAAGTTTATCAGACCAAAATACAGGTCAAGTTCGAATATAGGTGTGCTCCGCTCATTTTTGCGAGAGTTATGGCCCTTTTTAGCTCAACTTACTTGTAAGTTTGAGCTATTGCCATGGTTTGGCGTCCGTCGTCCGTGTGTCCGTGTGTCCGTGTGTGCGTGTGTTCGTGTGTGCGTGTGTGCGTGTGTCCGTCAACAATTTCCTTTGGCGCGGGCTACAGGTTGTACCTTTGGTCTGATCTTCATGAAATTTGTCATGAATGTTGACATTGACATGTAGATGGGAACGAGTCATTTTTGGGTCATTCGGCCAAAAAACATGGCCGCTGGTAGCCATCTTAGATTTCAAGATTCAATCCATTGGCGCGGCCTACAGGTCGTACTGTTCATCTGATCATTATGAAATTTGTCATTGATGTTAATAATGACATGTAGATGGGAACGAGTGATTTTGGGGTCGTTCGGCCAAAAAACATGGCTGCCAGCAGCCATCTTGGATTTTACTCTTTGCATGACTAAATCCTTTGGCGCGGGCTACAGGTCGTTGTTTTGGTCGGAAGTTTATGAAATTTGTCATGGATGTTAACACTGTCATGTAGATGGGAACGAGTGATTTTGGAGTTGTTCGGCCAAAAAACATGGCCACCAGCAGCCATCTTGGATTTTACTCTTTGCATGACTAAATCCTTTGGCGCGGGCTACAGGTTGTACCTTTGGTCTAATCTTTATGAAATTTGTCATGAATGTTGACATTGACATGTAGATGGGAACGAATCAATGTGGGGTCATTCGGCCAAAAAACATGGCCGCTGGTGGCCATCTTAGATTTCAAAATTCAATCCATTGGTGCGGGCTACAGGTCGTACTGTTCGTCTGATCATCATGAAATTTGTCATGGATGTTAATATTGACATGTAGATGGGAACGAGTCATTTTGGGGTTGTTCGGCCAATAAACATGGCCACCAGCAGCCATCTTGGATTTTACTCTTTGCATGACTAAATCCTTTGGCGCGGGCTACAGGTCGTAGCTTCGATCGGAACATCATGAAATTGGTCATGGATGTTAACAATGACATGTAGATGGGAACGAGTGATTTTGGGGTCGTTCGGCCGAAAAACATGGCCGCCAGCAGCCATCTTGGATTTTACTCTTTGCATGACTAAATCCTTTGGCCCGGGCTACAGGTCGTACCTTTGGTCTGATCTTTATGAAATTTGTCATGAATGTTGACATTGACATGTAGATGGGAACGAGTCATTTTGGGGTCATTCTGCCAAAAAACATGGCCGCTGGCAGCCATCTTGGATTTCAAGATTCAATCCATTGGCGCGGGCTACAGGTCGTACTGTTCGTCTGATCATCATGAAATTTGTCATGGATGTTAATATTGACATGTAGATGGGAACGAGTCGTTTTGGGGTTGTTCGGCCAATAAACATGGCCACCAGCAGCCATCTTGGATTTTACTCTTTGCATGACTAAATCCTTTGGCGCGGGCTACAGGTCGTAGCTTCGATCGGAACATCATGAAATTTGTCATGGATGTTAACAATGACATGTAGATGGGAACGAGTCATTTTGGGGTCATTCGGCCTAAAAACATGGCCCCTGGCAGCCATGTTGGATTTCAAGATTCAATCCATTGGCGCGGGCTACAGATCGTACTGTTCGCCTGATCATCATGAAATTTGTCATTGATGTTAATAATGACATGTAGATGGCAACAAGTGATTTTGGTGTCGTTCGGCCAAAAAACATGGCCGCCAGCAGCCATCTTGGATTTTACTCTTTGCATGACTAAATCCTTTGGCGCGGGCTACAGGTTGTACCTTTGGTCTAATCTTTATGAAATTTGTCATGAATGTTGACATTGACATGTAGATGGGAACGAATCAATGTGGGGTCATTCGGCCAAAAAACATGGCCGCTGGTGGCCATCTTAGATTTCAAAATTCAATCCATTGGCGCGGGCTACAGGTCGTACTGTTCGTCTGATCATGATGAAATTTGTCATGGATGTTAATATTGACATGTAGATGGGAACGAGTCATTTTGGGGTTGTTCGGCCAATAAACATGGCCACCAGCAGCCATCTTGGATTTTACTCTTTGCATGACTAAATCCTTTGGCGCGGGCTACAGGTCGTAGCTTCGATCGGAACATCATGAAATTGGTCATGGATGTTAACAATGACATGTAGATGGGAACGAGTGATTTTGGGGTCGTTCGGCCGAAAAACATGGCCGCCAGCAGCCATCTTGGATTTTACTCTTTGCATGACTAAATCCTTTGGCCCGGGCTACAGGTCGTACCTTTGGTCTGATCTTTATGAAATTTGTCATGAATGTTGACATTGACATGTAGATGGGAACGAGTCATTTTGGGGTCATTCTGCCAAAAAACATGGCCGCTGGCAGCCATCTTGGATTTCAAGATTCAATCCATTGGCGCGGGCTACAGGTCGTACTGTTCGTCTGATCATCATGAAATTTGTCATGGATGTTAATATTGACATGTAGATGGGAACGAGTCGTTTTGGGGTTATTCGGCCAATAAACATGGCCACCAGCAGCCATCTTGGATTTTACTCTTTGCATGACTAAATCCTTTGGCGCGGGCTACAGGTCGTAGCTTCGATCGGAACATCATGAAATTTGTCATGGATGTTAACAATGACATGTAGATGGGAACGAGTGATTTTGGGGTCGTTCGGCCGAAAAACATGGCCGCCAGCAGCCATCTTGGATTTTACTCTTTGCATGACTAAATCCTTTGGCCCGGGCTACAGGTCGTACCTTTGGTCTGATGTTTATGAAATTTGTCATGAATGTTGACATTGACATGTAGATGGGAACGAGTCATTTTGGGGTCATTCGGCCTAAAAACATGGCCCCTGGCAGCCATCTTGGATTTCAAGATTCAATCCATTGGCGCGGGCTACAGATCGTACTGTTCGCCTGATCATCATGAAATTTGTCATTGATGTTAATAATGACATGTAGATGGCAACAAGTGATTTTGGTGTCGTTCGGCCAAAAAACATGGCCGCCAGCAGCCATCTTGGATTTTACTCTTTGCATGACTAAATCCTTTGGCGCGGGCTACAGGTCGTAGCTTTGATCGGAACATCATGAAATTTGTCATGGATGTTAACAATGACATGTAGATGGGAACGAGTGATTTTGGAGTTGTTCGGCCGAAAAACATGGCTGCCAGCAGCCATCTTGGATTTTACTCTTTGCATGACTAAATCCTTTGGCCCGGGCTACAGGTCGTACCTTTGGTCTGATCTTTATGAAATTTGTCATGAATGTTGACATTGACATGTAGATGGGAACGAGTCATTTTGGGGTCATTCGGCCTAAAAACATGGCCGCTGGCAGCCATCTTGGATTTCAAGATTCAATCCGTTGGCGCGGGCTACAGATCGTACTGTTCGCCTGATCATCATGAAATTTGTCATTGATGTTTATAATGACATGTAGATGGGAACGAGTGATTTTGGTGTCGTTCGGCCAAAAAACATGGCCACCAGCAGCCATCTTGTATTTTACTCTTTGCATGACTAAATCCTTTGGCGCGGGCTACAGGTCGTACCTTTGGTCTGATCTTTATGAAATTTGTCATGAATGTTGACATTGACATGTAGATGGGAACGAGTAATTTTGGGGTCATTCGGCCAAAAAACATGGCCGCTGGCAGCCATCTTGGATTTCAAGATTCAATCCATTGGCGCGGGCTACAGGTCGTACTGTTCGTCTGATCATCATGAAATTTGTCATTGATGTTAATAATGACATGTAGATGGGAACGAGTGATTTTGGGGTCGTTCGGCCAAAAAACATGGCTGCCAGCAGCCATCTTGGATTTTACTCTTTGCATGACTAAATCCTTTGGCGCGGGCTACAGATCGTTGTGTTGGTCGGAAGTTTATGAAATTTGTCATGGATGTTAACACTGACATGTAGATGGGAACGAGTGATTTTGGAGTCGTTCGGCCAAAAAACATGGCCGCCAGCAGCCATCTTGGATTTTACTCTTTGCATGACTAAATCCTTTGGCGCGGGCTATAGGTTGCCTTTGGTCTAATCTTTATAAAATTTGTCATGAACGTTGACATTGACATGTAAATGGGAACGAATCATTGTCGTGTCATTCGGCCAAAAAACATGGCTGCCAGCGGCCATCTTGGATTTCAAAATTCAATCCATTGGCGCGGTCTACAGGTCGTACTGTTCGTCTGATCATCATGAAATTTGTATGTCGTAGCTTTGGTCAGATCTTCATAAAATTTGTCATGGATGTTAACAATTATACGTAGATGGGAACGAGTTCTTTTGGGGTCAATTGGCCAAAAACAATGGCCACCAGCAGCCATATTGTATTTTACTCTTTGCATCACTAAATCCTTTGGCGCATGTTAGACATTTCAATTAGCACCTTTCCTATTCCTCCATTTACTGTCAACCATTAAATTATTCCCCTACCTAAGTTGAGCTACAGTGTCATTGACACTTTCATTCGACTTAGAATCGTGTTAATTTCTGGTTTCCGCATCATAATTTTAGTTTGTGTGATCAAATCTGAATCAAATTTGGTATGATAGTTTATTATCCACCATTTCATGGGACACTGGTTGGATTGTTCTGAAATGTAGTATCGGATTTAGGGGACCTTGATATATTTTTCAGACAAGCTGATGCCCCAAAGAAGCCACTTTTTCTCACATTTGCTGAAATAGTATCCAAAACATCAACATATCAAGAGCCATTAGACTGAATTAGATAAAAATATATCACTTGGGTCTGTTTAAGCTGGAAAATATTCAAAATTTTTATAATTTTCTGCTATTATATCTGCATACTAGCCTTTTTGCTGAATCGTGAATGCCGGTTATATTGCCGTGTGAAATCCTAGTACCAGATAACATTGGGTATGTACATGTATATAGCATACCACCTGAAAATGGCTTGAATATCACATACCAAAGCGGGGTGGGGGTGTGTGTGACACCCTCCTTGATCATAGTCTGTATTCTACAGGGTATGTTAACTGTTTCGAGTCGGTGCAATTAATGTGATTGTTTAATCTCTACCATCTGAAATCTATTTATAGCATATTTTGCTATCTGATCAATATTGCTACTTAGTACTGATATAAAACAGGATAAAGATGGTGTGTCTCTTTCCCGAATGTTCTGTTTACATGTACATTTGGGGGTTTATGAGTCAAATAATATCAGACAACATGTCCTTCTAACACTAAGAAATAATATGTTCTTATGAACCAGGACAAAATATGACTATTTCTGGAGCATTACAGCACATTATTACAAATCTATATTTGTAAGCAGTAAGATAATGACAGGAAACATGTCCTCAGACTAAGAAATAATTTTTTGGTGTGTATTTCACACCACAGCTCATGTGTATACTCACATTAGTTTATGTCATTCAAAGGGAGAAACCCATTTAGAAAGTTTAAATGAGACAAAACTACCTCACTGTAGATGTAGTTGCAAGGTACAACATGTACATGTATTCTGGTAAATGACATTGGAACTAAAATAATGATTTTTGTGTCCACCGGTATGTCATGTACCGGTACTAGTATACATTGCAACTACATGTACATGTAACTTGCCTAACATACCATATACATGTATGAAGAGGGACTTTGCAAGTGTTTTTTAATCAAAATTTTAACCCAACTCTTGTTGTCAGTAAGTTTTAACCCATGCAGTTTAATGAGTTTATATATTTATATATTACATGTGTTTCTATACATGTATTTTATCTTTAGTTAGTTTGTTGTCCTTGAATAAACTTGTATTGCTGCACAATCAGTTTCCTTAATGTTCTATTATACTAAAACAACTCCATTGATAACAATACCCCTGCATCCCATCAAAATCTACTTCATTGCCATCCTCATCATTTCACTTTGGTATCCCCACCCAGGTGTACCTTGGTGTTATTCACCCAGGTGTTCCTTGGTGTTTCATACCCATGTGTACCTTGGTGTTTTCTTACCCAGGTGTACCTTGGTGTTTTCTTACCCAGGTGTACCTTGGTGTTTTCTTACCCAGGTGTACCTTGGTGTTTTCCTGCCCAGGTGTACCTTGGTGTTTCCTTACCTGGGTGTACCTTGGGGTTTTCTAACCCAGGTGCATCTCAATGGGAAATCCACCTGGGTAAGAAAACACCAAGGTACACCGGCGTAAAAAAAACACCAAGGTATACCTGGGTTGGAAACATCAAGGTACACCTGGGTGGGGAACACCCAGGTAGGAAACACCAGGGTACACCTGGGTGAATAACACCAAGGTACACCTGGGTGGGAAACACCCAGGTATTAAACACCAGGGTACACCTGGGTGAATAACACCAAGGTACACCTGGGTGGGAAACACCCAGGTAGGAAACACCAGGGTACACCTGGGTGAATAACACCAAGGTAACCTGGATGGGAAACACCCAGGTAGGAAACACCAGGGTACACCTGGGTAAATAACACCATGGTACACCTGGGTGGGGAAACACCCAGGTAGGAAACACCAGGGTAGACCTGGGTGGGAAACACCCAGGTAGGGTACACCTGGGTGTGGTCACCTGGGTAATTACACCCAGGTTTACCCATACCAGGGTTTTTATCCAGTTTCAGGTGGGTAAATCATGGTAAAACCCAGGTTTCGCGGGGTCTTGATGGTTGGTGGATGTCTTGGTAGATAGATTTTTACCTGGGTTTCGGCCCAAAAAACCTGGGTGGATTTACCCAGGTACATTTTTATATGGGGACATCACCAACTCGGCGTGATACTGCAGCCCATATCACTTCACTGTACCGATAATGTGTAGCCTATGTATCACGGACATCATTTTAGTTTCTTTTATTTCATTGAGTGACATATAGACAAAACCTGATGGGAGTTTTATTTTATTTGAACCAAGCCACATAGCAAATTGTCCAAACACCAAGCCGTAGCTTGGTGTCCGTCGCGCTGTGTTCTAGGCAGTTTAATTAGACTTTCGTCCAGCAAATATCATGCAAATAGTATTATTTGGTCATATAAACATCACATATATATATATATATATACATAATAATATATATAGATAAAACCTGATCCATGGAGTTTTATTTTATATGAACCAAGCCACAACGCAAATTGTCCAAACACAAAGCCATAGCTTGGTGTCTGTCGCGCTGTGTTCTAGGCGGTTTATTTGGTCTTTCGTCCATCAAATATCATTAAATAGTCTCATTTGGTCATATAAACATCACATATAGGCCTATACTATGTAGCCTATATACATAATAATATAGAATAAACTTCAATCTTGCTTCTTATTTCCTACGGCTTGGTATGGCTTGGTTTGGCTTGGTGTTTAGTCACACCACAGACCAGCAGCTTAATTTCTTTCAATGTCTGTGCCATTATTAACAACTTATTAAGTTATTATCTATTAAAACGACTGTCATATAATAGAAAAACATTCATATTGACACTTGAACACTAATGAATAGTTTTAGTCCTTTAAAACACGGAAAATCCTATTTTGTCTCAAGTCACCCCAAGCTCTATCAGCGAATCAGTCACTGCTATGCGTTCCTGTTCCGGAGCGCGAAGCATAGCAAAGGGACGCAACTGTATGGAGGTTGAAGTCACCCTGGTGTCTTTGATTGATTGATTTATTTTTGATATAAAGACATACACGTATATTGTTTTAACAGGTTACAAATTTATATAATAAATTACAAGCAAATAAAAAGGAGTTTTTAACATAATTTCAGTTGTTAGGCTATATAAGAAATCGCTAATTTTGAAACAAAAAAGAGGCTGTAAAGAAGTCAAAGTGAATACCAATGGTATGATGGCTGAAATTTAGAAAAAAAAAATCGTAGAGTACATGTACGGCTAGATATCGGGGATGGCACAAAAAGCACTCGAAGGCTTAATTCCATTGTGGTCCCCTGATATGCTACCGGCCACGAGGCAGACAATATAGTTACCACAAAATTCTCCATTTTGATACTAAAAAATAATGGTAATGACATATATGTTAATATATTGATATTTTACATTGATAAAGCCATCATCAATGTGGATAAAAATAATTTATCGATCATCATAAGTGCTACATTTACAAGTAATCTTATGATTGTGAATATGTTTATTTTAAAAGAAATGATCTTTTCACCGACCAGGTGGATGAGACGCCTGGCAGATCCATTTAACATAACAAGTCTGACACTCGTCTCATTCACCGGGTCTATGAATACTGACCGATATAATATTATATTAATATTAATGCTGCTGCAAGAGGTGCCTGTGGGTTCTGTGTCGGTTCGGTGACTTTGTAAATGATGGATACGCACCACGTACTGCATATACGCACCACTGCCATGTATGGCCGGTTTTGGACTGGTCTGTCCATGACCGAAAGATGGAAACCCGAAATACAGGCAACAGTAACAATATATGCAGAGATGAGTAATTGATTGGCAAAATTTTGGTCACAGTTTCAATTCAGTAGTACAGAAAGGGATCTTCCTCTCGGTCCTTCAAGTTCAGTTTAGATAAGAGATGTTTTTTTCGGTACGTATAAAAGCCGAACACAACCGAACACAACCGAACACAACCGAACACAAGTCCAAATAATGGGAAATATCACGAATAAAGTTCATAGGCATGTGTATTCATGTTCACACTATTACTATACGAAGTTTGGTGGAGTTCGGGCAAATAATAAGTGTTTTATTCGATATTTTGTAAAACGCGTTTTGTGTTCGGCATAGAAAAGCCGAACATAAGTTATAATTTTGTCTAACGGCTGTCTAGCTAGGTGATAATTAATATCTGACATGGTCACTAATCCGAAAGGCTTTAATTGTTGTTGATGGCGGTCTCTCACCTATTGTAGTTCAGTGTTTTGACAAATAGTTTCAGTGTTTGATGGCGCCTACTATTATAGAAACAACATGCTTTTGATAGGCCCCGTCGTGAAAGACAACGATTGTAAAAACGTCGAGTGACAAACAAGTTTTCCCGCTAGTACACATACCTTATGCACTCGTCACATGAAGCAAAACTTGGTGTAAACAATATTTATACACAATACAAAAGAAGATGAATATTTTACAAAAATGCTAATGGGTGATTATGGGTGATTGGAAAGGGATGAGACAACAAGCCTGGTGTGGCTTTTTTTGTAATTAAGTCCTCTCCCAAAACGTGACGAGAATAATAATAATTACAAAAATAAATATTTATGTAACTTCATGGAAAGATTACAACTCAAAGTTTTTAACGTTTGACGATACCGCAAAACGGGGCTATTGCCAAGAAGCCATGTCAGACTAAAAGAGTAAAGACATGCAAAACTAGATCAATCAACCCTAGCAAACATCAAAAAGTATCTTGAGCGCAAAATAAATAATCTTTATTCCTTTCATATCACATTCCTGTCATATCAGAGACATATTTGAAAATAAAATAAGATCTTAAATTTCTGCATATCACAGCATATCAGACTTTTAAAAAGATACAATACGAAACGCTCTTTATTCGGGGCGTGTGCTGATATTTGTCCAGTATGATCCATCTAAACAACCATATTGTACGAATGTACTTGTAATAATACCGGGGTGGGGGTAACATTTTAGTGAGAATGCAGACGAAAATGGACAACAATACGTTTTTCTCGCGAATAAAGCCTGCCAAATCCCATCTGGCAGATATTACTTATCACCTATCAGCGGTTAAACTAATCCACGAGACAGCAGTGGGTGCCAATGGTCGCTCTTCTAATCTTCTCCTCATTCATAACCAGCCTCTCGCAGTCTGGAGTGTGTGGCGTCTTCTTGCTGCCCATCCTAACAGGAGTTTGGAACTGAAAAATCTTGCTAGACTTCTAAATAGATTGTTGTTCGAAAACAATGCCCGATGCATGCTGTGTGGCCACACATGCATATAACAATGAAATTGGACATATCACTGACTCGTGCAGATCTGCCACCATGTACAGACTCCGATATAATTACTGGTGTATGCTTATCGATAGCTTCGACATCCAACTATTTAGTTACCTGGATGCTCTCCCAAACGACCATTTAAATGCGCTGTTACTTGGCAGTACCCAGCTTGGTTGTCATATCCCGACTGAGTCATGGGAGCAGCTCATCATCGCATCTGCTGCATTTCTGTATGTTGGTTGTCAACTAATTCGCCCCGGAAGTTAAAAGATGACATTCACATGACATTTGATGCAATATGCCTCTCATGTGGACAATTTTCAACTATGATCTGGCCTCCTTGCCACCCGCATCTACAATGTTTTATCATATACTCGTTTTTACCTTGCTATTCGTACAATGTACACACCTTTCCAATGTATGTATACAATGTCCTTCCTTGTAAATAGATGCTGGTGTATAGTCCACTTACAATGGTCTCGTTACCACATATTTTCTGTAACTTGGAGGTCAATAAACAATAATTGTGTTCTGCTTTTCTATGCCGAACACAAACGCGTTATACAAAACATCTAACAAAACACTCATTATTGAAGCAAACTCCACCAAACTTCGTATAGTAATAGGTTGAACGTGAATACATATGTCTGAAGTTTACAAGGTGTTCGTATATTTAGTAGAGTCTATATAGAGTTATATATCTCAAACGGCAGCTAATGTCACATCATTCTATGTGTTAATTAATTACCGGTGACTGCATGAGTGTCGAACATAAGCTAGCTTGTGTTCGGCTTTTCTATGCCGAACACTAAACGCGTCTTACAAAATATCGATTAAAACACTTATTATTGGCCCAAACTCCACCAAACTTCCTATATTTATAGTGTGAACATGAATACACATGCCTATGATGCAGAACTTTATTCATGAAATTTCCTATTATTTGGACTTGTGTTCGGTTATGTTCGGTTGTGTTCGGCTTTTATGAGCTCCCGTTTTTTAATGCAAAATTTCCGGTACTTGATGTCAATGGGTAGATGTACAGTTTTGTCAAGTCTATTCCAGATCGTGTCTTATTCCTGTGTAGAAAAAAGACTTTTTCCCATAACAACTTACATGAGGGAGGATGAATTTCAGTTTACCTGACCGGGTTTCAGATTGATCAGCCTCATTGTCCGAAACATTTATATCCCCTTCTTTATTTGATCGTTTGAAATGTTCATTAAAATATACTGGGGCTTGCTTATCTGAGATCTGTCCCAAGTCCCCCCCCCCGGTTTAGTCCAGTGCATTTATGAGAAAAAATGCCAAACCCGGAACTAATTGCAACAGAATTTTTTTTTGCTGGAGTAAGTACATAAACCCTCCATAAACAACATAATAAAAATCGGCAAAAATCGGAAAAAGGGAAATTGGTGAATTTCGTGAAATAAATTTGGGGAAATTTGGTCAAATCATCAATTTATGGATTTTCATGGATGTTTATAAACAATCAAATTCACAAATCCTACAAATAGGATGTGTATTGTGTCGTCCTCAGTTTCCTGAACCCAGTACTGAAAACCAGTCACAGATTCATTACGTATTTTTCGAGTTGTGTGCCTTCAAAAATGCAAGTTTACCTGATTTCGGCCCATTTTCGGGGCCTCACTTTCGAAGAATGAACCAAAATGCCTTATTTATGATTAATTATTAAATAAAACTAGAGCAAACTGAAGGGATTTTTCACTGTTTTAGTAATTTCCTCACTAGATTAAGCACAAAATATGATTAATATGTGCATCTATAATTAAGAAGAAGATTATATTCTCAAACAAAATGTGTGTTCCATTGTATGGACTTAGCCAATTTTGCCTCTGACACTGAACGTGTGTGATGAAATGCAATATTTGAGGTCATGTAACTCAATAATTTAATACCCATATGCCATGCGTTTCTTATAACCTTTTAAGTATGTTGGATTGAACAAATTGTAAAGGTATCAACAGGACATTATTTAAGAAAATCAAGTTATGGCCCTTTGAATACTTAGTCTTAGCTTGTTTCCAAAGATGCCAGTTTGAGGCATTTTTTTCCATTCTAAAAGGATTTGGGCCATAAAAACAAAAAACAATGGGTGTTTTAATGTGTAAAATTATTTGAACTTTCCTCCCACAACACTTAAGTGATAAAAAATTAGCCTTACATTGGTTATGCCATAGTATGTCACTAGATTTCTTTCATTTTTCAGGAAACTGACTCCAAATTTTAACGTTGGTATAGGGGTAGGAAAAATCACAAAATGCAATCTTATCACCAAATTACAGCCATTTCAGACACAATGTTGTTTTCTTCCAGTTTGTGTACATTCATGTTGCATTATAAAACTGCTAAATACGTTATCGGACGTTGATTTAGAATTTTATGGTTATGTTGTATAAAAACAATCTCAAAATGCCAATTTGACATTTCACTGCCAAATTATGACAACAAATATTATAGCTCTGTCAATAAACATAAACAAAGGAAATATGAAATTATGCACGAAAGAACAATGTAAGCAGAAGCTGTTAATATAAAGTTTTATGCTTCAAGATGCATAATTTTGAAGTTTTTGTTGATATGCTTTCCCCTACCCCATTGTTCTGCCGTTCAAATTTGGAGTAAGTTTCCATAATGATGAGTGAAATCCAGTGACATTCATTGGTATAACCATTGAAATGCTATTTTCTCAACAAAAAAATGATTTAAGAGGACAGATCACATAATTTTACACAATAAACTTTCGTTAATTATTCTTAATATGCCTAAAATCCTTTTAAAATTGACAAAAACGCCCCACAGTAGCATTTTCGGAAAAGAGGCTAGACTAAGAGTTCATAGGACCATAATTTTATTTTCTTCACCAATGTATTTGGATATTATTTCACAATTTCTTCAATCTAGTATTCTCAAAATGTTATGAGAAAAGCAGAGCATATGGATATTAATTTATTGACTTACATGACCTCAAATATGGCATTTCATCACACAAGTTCTGTGTCGAGGCAAATTTGGCTAAGTCCATACAATGGAACACACATTTTGTTTGAGAATATTTTATTCTCCTTATTCATAGATGCACATATTAATCATATTTTGTGTTTAATCTAGTGAGGAAATTACTAAAACAGTGAAAAAGTCATTAATTTGGCACTAGTTTTTTAAATAATTAACCATATAATACGGCATTTGGCTCATTCTGCGAAATTAAGGCTCCAAAATCAGGTAAACTCGCGTTTTTGAAAGCACACAACTCGAAAAATACTTAAGGAATCTGGGAATGGTTTCCAGTTCTGGATTCAGGAAAATGTGGTCGACAAAATAGGCAGGATATTTGTAGGACTTGTAAATTTGAATTTTTTATATACATTCATGAAAATCCATATATTGATGATTTGACCAAATTTTCCCAATTTTTTTTTCACGAAATTCACTAATTTCCCTTTTTCCGATTTTTGCCGATTTTTAATATGTTGTTTAGGGAGGGTATATGTACCAATTCCAGCAAAAAAAAATTCTGTTGCAATTAGTTCTGGGTAAAACCATAAATGCACTGGACTAGTTTACGGTATCACAAAATCGTCTACAATTTGAACCAAACGTGCCACGTTGGTGGAATATTCGTTTATTAGTTTCGAATAAGAGACGCAATAGCAAACATATTTTTCATTGCGTGACCACATATTATTATATCAAGATTTTCAACATTTTTTATCGTTAGCGGTATAGAACATTATCACAGTTCTATTTTAATAAGCACATAGATTAATGCGAAATTAACACAATAAAAAGGTGGCGCTGCAGTCGTCTCGTAATGAATGTCAGCGAAGAAAAGAACAACAATATGACAAATGTTAGCATAATTTTGATTGTTTCCTCCAGGTGATCGATCTGTTATCAAAACACACTTATGCTTTGAATCCATGAAAACACAATCCACAGGGGTTGAGTTCGTTATTTGTTGATATATATGTCATCCGTGCAAAATTCTTAAATATATTTCGTCTGCATTAGAATTTAGACCACCTTGTCAATGTGTCATCGACATATCATTTTGTCACTATTACCAGCGTGGCTAACGCTATAATTTAAATTAAATGCCATTATAATGAAACGTGATTAAGAATAACATAACTTGTATCATAAACACTACTAGTACTAGTACTATATTTATATCACCATCTGAAATATGTAATTTGTAAATTTTTATGATCATCATCAGATTCATCAACTTGATGATCAAGTGAGGCCGACGGAAATTCCAAAATGTGAAATCCTTGAATAACTCAATAATGTACCGGTACTATAGCTGAAGTGAAGGGGTCATTGAGGGGGAAACTGGGGGGGGGGGGGGGGGGTCCAATCCCAGATTCCCAGGAAATAAATCAGCAAATCCCAGTTCCCAGGAAAAAAATATGCCATTTCCCAGGAATTAAAAGCAAATCCCAGTTCCCAGTAAAAAAAAAGAAGCCAGTTCCCAGGAATTAAAATATTATATACAACTGTAGAGTATCGACAAAACATACAATATTCACAAGTAATGTAGATCAATGTACATATATTGTATTTTTATGCTATGATTGCTATCTTATGATTTACTGGCTACTGTCTGGTCAATTACATCATAGGGTTGGGCGGTATTGACGTTTTTAAAAACCGCGATTTTTCCAAAATAACACGGCGATATACGGTTTTATTGAATATTATTTTACTATTGAAAATTACTACGTAAAATCAAATTTTAAATGAGAGATATAACACTCCGGGTTTTCGTTATAAGGGATGTAAAGTTGTACACACTATCGCCAGGCAGTAAATTATACCCTATTCTCACAATAGCATACATGTGCCCATTCTATAAAGTTCCTGCCTTCTGGAATACGAAACAACATTGAGTGAATTACAGGCGCAAGTTATCCTGATTACTCCATTGTTTACATATCAGCATGCGATGCCCATTCCCGATAGTAGTTTTGAGATGACCCCTTACTACTGTATGAATATTTATTTTTCCACGTGGTCTGGTTCTCCGATTTTGATATTGGCGTATATACTGCAGAGTTAATTTTCTAACAATGATTGCTGAACATGCCTTAATAAACACGGTGCCGCTGTGTATTCTAAGGTTTATTTATTTAGGAAACTATGTCTCATTAACCCTTGGATGAAATTCTTTAATCAGTACGTACATGTTTGTTGAGATACTATACTTGTCAATATATAATGTCATCGTTGTCCGTGTTTTTAAAATTCAGATTCCTACATGCATTATATACCAGGAATTAGGGTTGGGTGGTATTGACGTTTTTAAAAACCGCGATTTTTCCAAAATAACACCGCGATATACGGTTTTATTGAATATTATTTTACTATTGAAAAATATCACGTAAAATCAAATTTTAAACACTCAGGGTTTTCGTTATTAGGGATTAAAATTCTACACACTATCGCCAGGCAGTAAATGATAAACTATTCTCAGAATGGCATGTGTCCTTTATATAAAGTTCCTGCATTCTGGAATACGCAACAACATTGAGTGAATTACAGGCTCAAGTTATCCTGATCAATCCATTGTTTACATTTCAGCACGCGATTCACATTCCTGTGACGTAATAGCTAAGCACGTGCTCATAGGTTGACAGAGGACCTAGTAGAATTGGGCCAAGAAGGTTCATTCTGGGCTGTGTGCAGTTTATCATACACAATGAATTACGGAACATTTTTAATTAACTTTTGAACACGGGAAAGATAATCATAATTAATCATTGAACAGTATTGCAGTTCGTGAGTTTATGTGTCCAAATTCTTGGCAAGGAACACCAACACGTCAACTCTAGAAGGATTGAGACATGTTCGTTCCCTGAGTCAAGTTTTAACCTCTTCGCTGCTATGACGTAAAAGTGCACGCCGTGTGCTATATGGTCTGTAGGTACTACGGACCTCCTTCAGTACACTAGCAGTAGGCCATTATACATAACTGGAACTCAGAGATTGGTGCATCGGAATAACTGCATCTCAAAGTTATAAAAAGTGTATTATGTTCCACGATTGTGAACGATAATATCCTTTCAACTGAGTCAGTTTTATGGTTCTTGTGGTATTCCCGTTATAGTTTCCCATAGGAAAATGGCAATAACGTCAACTGCCCAGCACACGACGTCATAACGTCATTTAGCAGTGAAGAGGTTAAGATATAATTGAACGACAAATACCGCCGAGTCGTGAGTCGGAAAGTTTGGACGAAGTATCGCTCGTGACGTTACACCGCTACCAGGTTGGATTCGGAAGAAGATACTTCATCGCTCTACTTCAGCCCAAAATACAACCATTGCGTCATTGGTTACAATAAAAGACAGTGGAGACTTAAATTGTGAGCGACCGATAAAGGCTGCTTTCAATCAGCGGTCCTCTAAAGTATTCAACTCAGTATTGGATTGTAATTTTAAACCGTCTTTTGAGGTGATAAAATTGCGGTTGCGATATATTGAATTTTTATTTTACACACTGTTTCAATACGGTTTTTCTTTTCCAAACCGACTATAGTCAATATATTTAAATATCGCCCAGCCCTATTACATCATTTTACATGACATAAAATGCGAACCTATATGCAAATCCATTGAACAGAATCAACAGATCACTCTTTACACTGATCTACACCACTGCAAATAAGGTATTCCCTAAATGTCCAGGTGATGTATGCAAATTCATGTGGTCTCAATATATCTAAGACGGTTTGTGGTTGAGATTGTGCCCCATACATGTAACTGGAATGTTAGTATGAAAAACCAAGTCACAAACCAACTGAGAAATAGGAGACAACACGGATGTACACAAGTCACCAGATACAACAGCTTAGACCAAGTGGTAAAACTTGTGTAAATAATGACTTTAAAATTTACTGGATACCAGCAGACTTTGTTGGTAGTTGTTACAGATGCACGGTATCGACAACAGCTGAATACTCCCTACAGAGTTAAATAAATTATATATTTTTAATTTGACCTAACGGTTTAATAAACATATAACTCAAATTTTTTTACTCAATAAACATTTGAACTATTAACGATATATATAAATATAATTTGGCACACTATTCTTGATCACAAGTTTATGTTACAGTTTTACTATCAAAGACCATTCAATATATTTCCAATATATAGACTGATTATGTAAATATCAAATATTGGAAGGACATTTTAAAGATATTTCAGTAGATAAGATAACTATTGAAATCCAAAGATGAAGTTAAAGTATATGAGTTGTACTTAGAATTAAAATTAATATTTAAGAACTACATCATCCCGATTTTCACAGAAAACCTGAAACATTTCATTAAATTAGAATCCAAATCGTGGAATATCCAAGCCTGGACGTTTGAAAGAAAAGAAAAAAATTGAATTAAAAAAAAACATTTTTCTGGTCATTTCATGAACAGACAATCAAATTCGTGAAAAAACTAATTTTGTCACTTTTATTTTAAATTTTGTTTTGTTTTTGTTTTGTTTTTAATCTCAAAAAACATTTTTCTGGCCATTTCAGAACCAAACGATATCATATGAGTGAAATAAATTTTTAGTCGTACATGGGGGGGGGGGGGGGGGGGGGGGGGGGAGATCCAGGGTGGGGGGAAGATATCCTGGGGGGGGAAGATGACGTGTTACACCGGGGTCCCGGTGGAATTCTATTTCTGATTCCCGGAAAATTAAATCTGACGATCCCAATTCCCGAAAAATAAAAAGGGTCGATCCCGGTGTCCCGAATATACCCGTTCCCCCCTCGTCATTGTCACCACATTTTCGTGTGTTTGGTACCCAGCTTTACGAAAAGGTGTTTTGGGTACCCAGCTTGACCTTTGCTGTGTTTTTAGCACACATTTGACATCATCTTGCATCTGATGACATGGCACATGTGTAGCCATTTTTAAAACTGTTATTCCTGCTTCACATTTGTTTTTTATTGGCGACATAATCTATAGAAATTTGATAATTTCTAGAGCATAAACCACAAAGGTCAAGCTGGGTACCCAATTTCTTTTTTTTTTTTTTAGATCAGGTGATCATTTGTCGAAATACTAAATATCAGTTTTTACTCTTAAAGTGGGGTGTCCCACGATTACCAGATACCGTTAATTTCAGCTGAACGTATGAAATTACCCGGATGTGTGCTATAAATAGACTGGATGTGCTCAGCGTATTCTAGGTTTTCTTGAACGATTTCGAATCCAATTCTACACACTATCAATGAGTCATGTGTCTTTAGAACAGTAATGATTGAGTCACAATTAATATTATTTACTCAGCTATAATTACCATGTCCTCTTCAATAATTGGGATGGTTCAAATTTCTAAATAAATAAAGAGGCTATTTTGGCACCAACTATATTTTTCCTCCTTTGATAGAGAGGAAACATTCCAACACATGTATATTATACACAACAGTGAGCACAACAAGAGTGTTCAAACACAACGCACATGCATGTACAACAAAGAACTGAACTCATTAACTCACTCGCATATAAATTCTCTTATTCAAGCTATAGTCATTCATTTTACCCATGATACTCTGATTTTATTAGGGCCCTGCGAAACGATTCGATTCGATGCGATTTAGAATCATTTGTCTGATTTGATTCGATTCGAAATCGGCTGCCCTGATTTGAATTGTATCGAATCTGTCATCACAGGTGCATTGACTGTTTATATAGACTGCTTATATAGACTGCTTACACCATTACGCTTGTATAAAGAAACTTCGCGATACTAGCGAATGCATCTACATAGAGACAACACTGTGGCAAATGATCTGTTAATGGACCACCCACTTATTTAATTAATTATAATCTCAGTAAGAATGACGTTAACCCAATATACTACAGGAGTTGAAAGTCACAATGCAATTATAGCCAAACTCATTCGGAAAACCTCACAAGTTTCCATTCCATATACTGCCATATATAGGTCAAGGAGTTCAGAATGATACAATTTAAATGGCAGTTTTAGTACAACACGGAAATCGTCAAAGTTTGCCAACTACGAAAGTTCGAAAGAACATTGTAAAGATTTACCCCCATCGACCACTCATCGCCGCATTCAATGATTCACACACATCAATATTTATGAGGAAAATGAGATGCTAGCGTGTTGCACAGAAGCAGGGACGTTACTAGGGATCCAATGGGGTGGGGGGGGGGGGGGGTGAGAGACCATAAAACTTCCAACTATATAGGATTTGGTCTAATAAAATTTCCTACTCTATACGATTTGGTTTTGAGTAATGCAAAATTCCATTATTGGCTTAATGGCTTAATAATTTGGGTTTCTATATATTCTTTTTAAGAGCATGGATTTCATTAGATTCCAGTAAGTTAAATGTGTCGTCTATGTCTATTAACTTATGTAACGTCACAGTGATGTAACATGAGAGTTGATCGTCAACGCATTGAGTCAATGGTTAATCACCCGAAGTAGGACAACAAATTGAGTTTGATATTTAATTTCTGAGTTTTTAGAATTCCTCAAATACATCACATGTAGGTTTTAGTACATGGAACTATGTCTTTAAATTAGAAGAAAATTATATCCGACGAATATCACTTTTCTTGACGCCATAATGCACCGAAAATAACCACGAGGAGGCAGAGTTCCAAGAAAAACAAGATGGCGTCTATCCACCCATATAAATCCATATACCCCCAGGGGCTTTCAATATGGGGTTCAGTGTCAAGGTGAACCTAATATGCCTTCATATCCTGTCAGAGGATCTACACTCTCATTGGTTAATCTAATAGGCCAGTATGATAAGTATAAGTACAACTATTGGAATTCAAGCCATGAAATTTCCAACTATTGATCCCACATGTCGCTACGTCTCTGTGCAGAAGACGCATTAATAATTGTTATATATAGGTAATATAAAATCCATTGGTGAAAAGTAATTTTGAATATCTTTCCCGATTCAATTCGAGATTCGATTCGTAATGAAAACCCCCGATTTGCAGGGGCCCAGATTTTATGCACCGTAAATATACAAAAATAGTCGATCCAATTCTACATATTCCTTTTTAAAATATATACATAACTTTTTTTGTATTGGAACAACAGTAATGTACCGTATATAACTATACCAATGTAGAAAGTGTCCCAAAGACTCCGAATTTTGAAGAAATTCTGTAAAATGTTACTAGTGAATAAAAGTGTCAATTAGTTTTGTTGAAGAATTGTGACGATTTTTGGGGCGCGAATTTCTTTGGTATGAGATTAATTTAGCATTGTGCATTTGTGGGTAATTCAAAGGTCAAGCTCATATCCCATTTCCTAGAAGTAGTCACATGATCATCAGTGGCATATTCTATAATTATCTCCGGGGCAAGTAATTACATATTTTGAAACCAAAATAGCCCAATTACCATGTCCTCCTCCATAATTGGGATGGTTCAAATTTCAAGGTAAATAAAGCTAATTTTGTCACCAATAATATTTATTGTGAACACTTCTTTCGTTGATACAGAGGAAACACTACACAAGAGTGAAGTTCAGTGAACACAGTACACATACAACAAAGAACTGAACACATTAACTCACTCGCATATAAATTCCTCTCGCACAAGCTAGTGCCCTGCGAAGCTTCGATGATTCGATTCGGTGTTGACCGGCAATCAGATTTGGGATCGATACTGAATCGCCTCTCAAATTTGTGTATTATCGAATCGGCCTATTCCTTCCTGTTTATGCGGACAAACAACTAAATTGTTTATTTATGGCACTCATTTGATGGTGCAATTGCCACATTGTACTGTAATTTCGCACATGGAGGTCTCACCGCCACCGAATATCATGCAATTTAGAGTTGAAGCTAGACTAGTTACACCCAATTGGATTCTGCCGCTGTCAGTACATGTAACACTGGTGGTTCTTGGAAAATGTTCGGGTAACATATAGTGTATAACTTATAAATGACTATAATCACTATAATACAGATCAAACGGTCTATATAGTATACAATTTTATATAGTTCGTGTCAGCTTTAGTTTCTTCTGACTGATGATCGTGCATTCATACCTATGTTAACTGGCCAATTACTGTGTTTTGTGTCATAACATAAAAAACTATACTACATGTAGTTGCATATCCAACGATCCACCTGTATTAACATGCTACTATGGTCCCTCACATAAATGCATTCCGAACGACAACAAGCCAGATAATGCCATATTTTATTTAATGCAGGGATAAAATGCACATGATTATTACATAGAGTTACCTCTGTCAAATGGAATGCATTATTACAAGTAGAAATCCGGGTACATCTGGCAGTTCATGCGCATCGATATGCTTGTCTATGATACGGCATACATCAGTCCTGAAATCCTTGGAATACAGTCACTGTCATTGGCGACTATCAACTTAATAAACACTATTATATATATGTAGAGTAATCGAGTAGTACATGTATCTTCGATAGAAATTATTCATTTTATAGTCTGTGTCAATGACATACATAGATGACATACATATTATGTGTTATACTGTGTGATATATATAGTTTCGATGTTCGTTCAAACATAAAGTTGAGAACGATGTCAGTCGCCAAAGGGTTGGCTGTGAACTCTGTCTTGGTTCTTTGTTTCATATTCAAAAACATCTCAGCTTTTATGACAAATAAGTGAACAATAATTAGTATGATATCCGATGGTCAGCTATGATTATTCTCCATCCAGTGCTTGTCCTGATTCGATTCAGATTCAATGTCGATGTCGACATCGGACACCCGATTCGTTTCAAGAATCGATTCGGTTGCCGAATTTCCGATTCGCAGGGCCCTAACACAAGCATACAGTCATTCGTTTTAGTGCTGAAATGGTTGACCTATTTTTGTAGCCAGTTAACTGCAACATGTGACCAGATCATAACCGAATATCTGCTATTTTCAACCTATGATTTTACACTCATAATATTTACACCATAATATGTACCAATATATCATCATAATTTGATTTATTAACTGTATGGCAAACTCACTTAATGTTTACAGACAGAGCTTGTATTAAACAAATGTAAATCACCAGACATGAACGGTAAACACCCATGTGTTGACAACTTGACAGATGAAACAGTGAACTAAAACTTGCAGTGTTTATAAATAGATGTGTCATGCTTGATCTGTTTGTATTGCAGTCGCAACTGCTACCCGATATTGCATGACCTATATAAATTTTTGTACATGCAAATCGCGGCAGCTTTTTGTTGTCATTATAGCGATTGTGGGACTAGGCGAATATTACTACTACTATTAATACTACTGGGTGTTCTTCGGCGATTTGAGATGCATAGGATGACTGATGACAGATAAACACAATTATGAAGTTTCATGAAATTTATGTAGTTAACAGATGAAAATAAAAAAATCAGCTGAAAACCTGCTGAAAACAGTGTTTTCTGTTAGAACACAATCAATGCTGAGAATTAGTCATTAGGATGCAAACGTGTCTGACTGCATGGAAACACCACTTCGATGCGAGTACATTGGAACTTCATTCACTGAGATTACTCAAACTCAGTAATGTTAGTATAGACCATGGGTATGTAAATAGGGTTCTACTGAGTCTGAGTTTGCATTCTGCAAATTTCTTTTTGTTTTCTAAAATGCGCCCAGACATCTGATTTATGCATTTCTTGAGTATCCATGATAGTGGATACCGCCTAGTAGGTATCTACTGGTAGTGAGTCGGAGAGTAGATGTCAAATGACCAGGCCATACTTCATTGAAAAAGATTGCATTGATCTCTGCAAACGACTCAGCGCACATATTTTACCAGCCATTGGAACATCAAAGACGACATCATGCATCTTTGATGTTAAGCTGCCAAAGCCAGACTATGTAACTTGCCATCCATGGAAGACTTTTGATCTCGCACCAGATTTTGACTTTTAATATGCATAATTTCGACTGTATATCCCTCCGAGTGATAAAGTTTGTAGCAAAATTGTTAAAGTACACATGTTTATAAGCTACTGTTATCAGTCTCATGCCGATTAAGGACCTGAATATGTTAGTTTTGTCGTTGGCATCGCATGTGTGTATTACATAGCAGTTAACCATTTGATCGTAGTTCAACTGGTTGCCGTCTTTGCCGATGGTAGCCGGTTATCAACCGGGTATCCAGATATCCGTTTCAGCACTAATTCATTTTACCCATGATACTCTGATTTTATCCACCAAGCTGCAGGCCTCCAGAAATTCATACTAATGTCTTTGAATGGGACCCAGACCAGAGGTGTCGTGTGGTTCACACTATCTCCTAAGTGAAAAGGAAGGAATGGGAGAAGACATTGATCAGCATCAAATTCTATAAACAAATCATGAGTCATCATAGGACAATAAATTCAATGAATCATTACTGTCATATTCTATAGTGCAAACAAAGTGAATGGTTTTGACACCTAGTAATATTTATGCAATATACAAATCAGTAAAGGCAAATGCTTAACAACCTGGATAAAAAAGTTAGTTAGTACTGTGGTTCCTTCATAATTAAGATGGGGTACTTGATCATTGGCTGCATACAAATGCCTCATTGGTTTATGACTGTACTTATAGATAGATGATTTGAAAGTTCTCACAAACTTAACCTGGCATACTTTACACATTACAAGTAAGTGTATTATGCCTTAATGATATCAATGACACAATGCTCAGTGGATGAGAAATCTGCTGACCTACATGTACATGTAGGCGCTAGGCATTAGTAATGAAATGATTAATTTACTGAGGCTATAATCTCGTTCAACTGTAATTCAGTTATTGAATAAAGCTACAACCTCATCATCCACTGAATGTGAGTGGATATTATTGTTTGTTCCGCATGAACATTTATTTATAACTAATAATCCCCTTGTTTCTTGTTACTCATGTCAGCTTTCCAGTGGTTTCTCCCGGATGAGGATATATCTCAGTGAAGTTAATTCCTTTGACATATTTGCAGATAGAATGAGTTAGTAATATAACAGATTTTGGTATTTCTGTAATATAAATATCAATAATAAATACATGTACATGTGCCATATACAAACCAATAGGTTTACAGTGACTATTAATTCATGGTATTGTATTTATTATTTAGAATTAAATATAGTTTATACTAATAAGTTTTCAAGTCCAAGTTATAACTGTTCAAAACTCCTGACATTAGTGACCTGTGGTGGATGCTCAGTTCTGAATATATTTCATTGCATCGCTCTTCCAGTCAACATGAATTTGGATAAGATCAAATGATACTCCACATCTGAAGGCCCCAAACCACCCTTCTGAATAAATGTGATTAATAATTCTCAGGTTATCTACTAGTTTTCTTGACAAGTAAAGTTCTACAATAAATTTTTTTGGAAATCTAAATATATTAATACTGAACTCGCGTATACTTCTTGACCAAAAGGATGCGTCCTCTGTCCACCTTGTACTAATTTACACATTTTTGAAGGCAAAAATAGGACAGAGAGGTATTTGTCACAATCTTTCAACACCAGACTTCTGACAGAGGTGAATCGTGACGAAACTAAATTTACCTATATTGTAAATATAATGATTTCCTGGACTTCACAACTGATCCAATAATGCTTTTAATGGATTTTTTTTATTTTGAGCATCAATCTTAGACAATCTACTGGGCCATCAACATCATTGGATATATAATATGTGTACATCTTTGAGCAAAATATAAAATATGATACAATGGCAGAACACACTATTTGTTTAATGCAAGGTTATTATGCGGATGATCCCTGTTTATCTCATTATTGTATATGTGATAAGATATATAATTATGTAAACGTTGAATATATTACTCATGAACTGATCTACATCAGTGCGAATGCAGGTTGTGGGGAATACATCATCATTAAACCTGAATATATGTTCCAATTAGACAATTGGTTCAATTTGATTGAATAGTTAATTTGAAAATATTCTGCTGTAATAACTGAGATATAACACCGACTCAGGCTTCTCAACGGTAATAGTACCGGTACCACAACCCTCGGTACTATGGTCATTTTCATGGTACCGGTACTTAGGGTTGAGTACCGCCGGTACACAGTACTAGACAGTACTCAAATTAGTGCAGTTTATATATGTGTGTAAAAGTGATGGATAACTGCAACTTGCCATGACCAAAACGCATGTCGCAAAGAGTATACTTAATTTGGTCATGAAGTTGGATAATTTAAATAACACACATTGTCGGCGTAATGGTATAGCATTGGGTGTGTTCTCTTAGCGAAGTTTATATGAAATATGGAAACATACACCTAATGTGACCAAAACATAAAAGACAATTACAAATGACCAATCACTCACTGTCGTCGCTGAGCAACATTTCATGATACACATGGCCCTGACTGACGTCACATGCAGTTGAAGCAATATTGAAGGGAAAATACAATTTATATTTCAATTATTCAAAGACATCAAATGACATGCACATGCAATTCGTTTGAAATGATTGTTTTGCAGGTTTCTTCTTTTATGTTCAAATAAGGTACATGGTTGGGCCACTATTAAAAATATTTGTGTTTGTCCACTCCCGACCCTAGATTTTGGAAGTGGGTAGGTAGGTAGGTAAATATTTTTTATTTTTTTTCATTAGACCTGATATTTATACCATGTTATAATTTTCCCATATAATAAAACATATCACAAATATCATGATTCGGCATGCTTTATTTGACTAGTTATGTTGCTGAAACTTGTCATTAGGACTTTTTCTTGGACTCCTCTTTGGGACCTCCTTGTGAATTTCTGCACATTTCTTGCACACTGGCAGCACCACCTTGTATCTCTTTAATATGTCAGGGTCCTTGTGCAGTTAGGCCCACAGCAGTGGCAGCAGATGTCCAGACTCTCTTGCGAAGAATAAAACACAAATTAAAAATGAGCTTCACAAGATTGTTGTTCAATTGACATGTATATCAAGGGTCGGGGCACACATGGCAGGATCGATGCATGTATCCCGGATTTTTAGTCAGAAGATAGGGGCAGTTACATGCATTTAGGTGTGTGGGGTGGCCTGACAGTGTCTCTCAGATTTTATTCATTGAACACATGGTCTTACAACTTACATCCAGTGTGGTGTCATCTGAGTCATCTCCAGTCACCAGCGTAGGAGCATGCCTGCTGCAGCCGTGAAACCTTCAAAATATTCTCAATTCAAGCTATATACAAGCCGGAATTGAACAAGAACTGGGTAGGCATCGCGGTGGGATTGGTTGGGACAGGGTGGGGGAGGAATATAAAGTGGACACCCCATGGCATATTTGTGACATATTCTCAAAGAAAGGTTGGAGTAATAATAGCACAATTTAACTCAATAATTTTTTTAATCATTTTTAATTTATTAATTTTAATAATAATATATTTATCATTAAAATTCATGTTTTCCTTTGTAAGAAACTTGGGCAGAACCTTTTCTTTTGATGTTCCCAAAAGCATATCGAAAGCATTAGTGCGCTGATCCTTCCTGCTGACCTCACCAAAACAAAGTGATCAGTTGGTTTAGCATGTGTTATTAGCAAAAGCTAGAGGGACGGAGACACAAGTTTAAAAATAACTTATGTGATCAGTTGGCAATGCCTCTTTGTAAGATGTAAATTTACACTCATTGTTTAAAACGTCAAAGTGAAGTTCAAACGACAAATTGCCGACTGCAATTGACGTGCTTGTTTTGAAGTGTTGTTTTTTTGTTATGTTAAAAATAAATGATTGGTTAATTGATTGGCGAAATTAATTTGTTTAATTATTTAAAATCCACATTGTTGTCTCCTTCCTGGTGTATTTCATACCTGCCACATTGTATGTTTAACTCACATAAATCCGAGCAGCCACATACAATATTATACCACCTGAGACTATTATTTTGTCAGTGGTGTGCAATTAAAAATTTCAAGGTGAAGAGTCTTGCTTATCTGAGAACCTCCAGCTATGTCCCTGTTTAGAATTACTTGTTTTAAGTGATTTTGACAATTACTGACTGTTGTAGTCTTCAGAGTCCCAGTCTTATCAGTCTTTACAGTCAGGTTAGCGACCCCACAGTCATTGACTGTCTTGTTTGTCAGTCAAGAACTACCTTTTTATACAGAAAAAACGTTCATATCTTTATCGAGATTTATCTGAATCAATTATCTGGATAAAATTAATTCCTCCATATATATTTTAAAACTGTGTTTTAAGTCAGTTAATGGACTCGTGACTACATTCAGAACTTAAATGACTCACCCCATGTCTGGGCCTCGCCGTTATAGTTTATAATATCAAGTAACATTAATCCTGACATAGCTTTGAGAGGTACTCATTTCATAAAACAATTGTTCATCATTATAATTTTATTTCTTTACAGATTATATACTATTATTATTATTTTTATTGGTTCGAAATCATAAATTTTATTCCACAACCGTTGACATGAGGCACATTGATTACGTCTTGTTCATGCTGTTTCCAAGAGCGATGACGTTCATAATGTCAATGGGTATAAGATATATGTACCTGTTTTTCATCAGACTTAAATTACAATGAAGGTAATTATAGTTTCAATGGTTGTCACAGTCGTGCATTGAACTTATCTGACACAAGGGTGTGGAATACAGTTATACAGAACACAACTTGCATATAATCTAGAATCTTTTTTCAAACTCGTTGTGAATGGTGCATAGTCACATTTCACTCAAGCTCAACATTCGTGAAGTATATCCTTGCGCCGTCCACAACTCATTCGATAAAATATTCTTGATTAAGATGCGCAATGTGTTCTGTCTATATATCTACATGTACTGGTATATTGTTGCAATTTTTAATTTTGTCATTTGCATTGCTGGTAATAATCCTGTTATTGTCTTTTCAGAAGTGATGTGTGATATCTTGCTCATAAAGGATGTCAGATAAGGAAGATAATAATGAGCCTACCTCAGAGACTGCTGCCAATGGTGAAGAGTGTAGCTCAGATCTCCAAGGGGCATGTGGTGGTTCTCCTCGAAAAATAGACATCACGTTTGATAATTTATCAGAGTCAGTTGTCGATGATTCCCCTGACAATCTCAGCATGGAGGTGCAATTTGGCGAGGGAAGTTCCCGACATCCAAGTGAATTAAGTTCCCTTTCTTATCAAAATCTTCTAGACGATGTCGATGTTGGTAGTCATGTCTATCAACAGCAAGAAAGTGAAGACAGTGCAGACGAGACTGATCTGCCGGTTGATGAAATAAGTCAGTATGATCAGCCAAGCATGGATATTCCTCATCATTTTCCATGGAAGAAGAAAAGTTCTGAGCATGCAGTCGATGTTGTAAGCACTGCCGATCTTAAGAAGAAGTCATCGGACGCATCAAATCTCGAAGGGAAGGAATCTATTAGTCCAATCAAAGGACTGTCCAAATCCAACTGTGATCTCGCAGATAAATGTGATATATTCATTCCACCAAACAGATGCACAAAAAGTGAGGAGAAGGAATCTTCTGATGAGCCAGTAAAGAAAAGAAATAGTTTTGACATTCGAAACAATATCCCAAAAGTTGGTGAAGTTAAAAATTACATCAATCAGGACTCTGACAGTACCTCGAGAAGCAGCCCTAGTTTTAATGTTCATGGCGCTAAGCCAAAAATAGTAAAGCAGTCCCCAGGACTAGCTCGACGAATTGGTGAGGATGGTCTTGACTTGCTCGATCGTGATAGTTCAAGCTCAGAAAGGGAGCTGGAGAGATTGGTTTCTAAGCGTTCAGAAAACCTGATTAATGGCGTTCAAGATAGTTCTAGAGAGAAATCTCCTAGCAGTTCTATCTCAAGTAAGGGATCTCATATGTCAATCAAAGAAACAAATGATACAAACTCATCAACTCCACATATGAATGTAGACATTCAGAATGAATATGATTATGTAAAATATGCACGTGTGCAGCAGGGTAATTCTTATGTTGGCATGAGGTTAGCTTATTCCAGTTCTAACGATTCTCTGAACTTTAAAAGGAACGATAACTTGAGTAATTCAATAGAAAGTTCCAGAGAGAGCTCACCTGAAAAAGTTTTACAGCAAAAGATTCTTAAAGAGCTTGGCGCTCCTACACATAGTGTAGTAAATGAGGACACACTAACTGAGATACCATTAAATAATGACGTCAATGGACTTGACGAAAAACAAGAGTTTACCCTCTCTCCTGAAAACACTGAATGTGATAGTGTGGAAGTGGAGAGTGTTTTATCTGATGGTGATAAGTCTAATATGGGAATGCCAAATGTTGAAGATGGATTATCGAGCAGTCAAGCTAGCGATGCCGAGGATTCGTATCCTTTAGATAGCAAGAACACACCCACCAAAAGTCGACGTAAACATAAGTCTCAGTCTGATTCTAAAGATCTGAATGGTGTCCAGCGACCAAAGGACATTGATGCTCAAGCTATAATGGAGGATTTGAAATCTAAGCGTGAAGCATTGGATTCTGCTATTCGTGATATAAAATCTGCTATCACTACAAGTAAAGTTGCTCCACCACTGAAGTCTCATTACATCGAAGAACAACCAACATCTCCTGATCCTGTTTGGATTCCAAGGTGAGTACTAGTATATGTCAAAATTACATGTAGGTATGCATATGCACATGGAAGATTAAGTAAACAGATGTCCCACTTAAAGCCTTGGTATTGAACAAATATACTCTATCTCTGCCGTCATATATGGGTCAATATTGAAAAAAGGTACAAAATGGTGTTACTTGGGTTGACATGAACACATGTCAGTTAGCACACTAATAACCTGGAATAATTGTATTTATTTGTGATGGTGGTATCATCAGGGGTTACTTAAAATTGTTATAAGTGAACTTATTGAGATTCCAAATTTATTCCAAGCTCAGTATTAGAGCCACATACCAGTTTTATTGATGTTACTGGTCATACCAACCTAATTTCATGAGAAATTCTCAAGATAAATATATAGCAAATGATAGGTATTTATTATTTTTATTTATCACAAAACTCTGCTCTTTGTGAAATAAATCACAAAAACATGTGACAAGACATCATATTTCAGATTTTTACTTGTTTTGCACCGTTACTGATTTCTGTGTCATTGGTGTTACCATATTGATAACCCTCCTTAATAAGATGATAAGAATCAGTCTAGGATAAGAGAACACCACTGGTTGGTAGAATATTTCAAGGTAATTGCTTGGAAAGTTAAAGTGGTGGCATCAACTGTTTATGTTTTTTAAAATTTATTACAGATTTTCATATATATACTTCCACTTGTTGAAAAAAATGAGGGTGGGTATACTGATTGACCTCTCCATCAGCTCTCCTGTACTCATAGTACACTTGTGCACTGATAGATTCATTTGGGATTTTTGTGAGTTTCAAAAAAAATAATTTATGAGGTGAGTTTACATTGAGGTGTTACTCAGCAGTAGCTCCTTGTAACTAAAGCAGGGTTTCTGCTAGGGATAAAATGTTAGGGCACCTTTTCTTGTGGCTAAGGGAAAAGGGCGATTCTCCCTTTACGTGCGTTACATCTGAACAATTTTTTTGACATTTGAGACCTGACAACTGCCATACTAATATGGAACAATTTTATTTTTTCCAATGACAAACCTGCTCATCTTTAATGCTGATCTTCATTCAACTCAATATCAGCTAATTCTTCAGAGTTATAGCCTGACAATTTTTGTTACGTACGTTACATCACAGAAATGCATTTTTTGGGACCACGTGTCTTTGAATGGATTTTTCTCTGAATTCTCAAAGTGCCAACTTATGAGAGTAATCATGGATCAAGGGGAAGAATAATTATGTTTTGAGGTCATGGAAATAAATGCTATAGAAATAAAAAAGTATTTGTGATAGGAATGATTTTGCAGCGTTACGTGCGTTACAAAAATATGTTACGAGTGTTACATGTTCAAATCAAAGTGATAATTTTGAAATGTTTCTACTTAGAAAAGAAGATTTGCTATATTATTTCTTTGAATAACTCATTCTTCAAAAGATTTAAATGTTTTTAAGTATATAAATGACTGCATTTTCAATAACATGTGCATCATAATTTCTGTGGTTGAATCTTGCACAATACATATAGAGAGATCAGAACAAACAACGCCAGCCTCAGACTGCAACTTATCTGAGTGGTCCAAATGCATCAATAAAATAAATTGAATTACAAGATGAAAAGTAATCATCCAAAGTGTATTCTGGCTGAATAACTTTCTTAACCACAGCTGTTATTACTGTCTAGTGATGGTATTCAAAACTGACCACACTAAATTCACAAGTAGGGTGATGCCTATGCTAAGAACGATATTGAAATTAAATTACCCGACGGCCCGATTCCCCTAGCCAAGTTTTCCCTTAGACAAGTTTTCCCCCTCGCATTCCACTCCCAGACCCAAATTAATGATAGGACTGGCTGGTATGCCGACTGTAGGTATAATTGTCCAGATGCAGGGATGTGCCAATCCCGATAATAGTCCCGGGCGGGAGGGTCATCGGTCCGATTGGGCGACCATGGTTCACCCAATTGGAAGAAAATTTGGATTATTAGCGTCCGCA
Source organism: Siphonodentalium dalli (assembly GCA_032622095.1). NCBI lineage: Eukaryota > Metazoa > Mollusca > Scaphopoda > Gadilida > Siphonodentaliidae > Siphonodentalium > Siphonodentalium dalli. The sequence goes on from CP136063.1 coordinate 121,403,745, forward strand.
AACACGTTTTCCTTGCATTTCAGGTGTAAAATACACCACAAGGCCTCTGACAAATTATCATTAAATAGGGACATTTCATATTTTAAATTTGGGCGAACATAATTTGAAAGTCAGTGTAACTCACCCGGTATAAGAAATAACGAATCCTCTGCATATTCTTTATATAAATCCAATTATTTAACAGGTTAATCCGGTATAGTAAACTGAAACGGCGGCATTATATCAAAGGCTGTCTTGGAGAGAACTAACAACAGCGTCATACGAACACGTGCCAATCATCACCTGAGTACTAATCGCGTCATGTCATATTTCCCACGTGATTCCCTTCTTTTTAATATACACAGTGTCGTCTATTTACAATGTTTGTTTATACCACTTCTGTTACGTCACACTTTCATGGAATGGACTTTTAATCACCTATTCTTTCCGTCTGCCCACAGTTTAACCGCATCGTGGAAAGGGAAATCTTCCAGGGGCGGTCCTTCAATTACTATACGCATGACCGCGTCTAACATTTTCTCCACCATGCGATTTCTGAGACATGATTTGATCAGTTTCATCTGGCTGAAATCACACTCAACGTCTGCGGTATGTGGTGGTACCACTCGATATATTTCAGCCAGGTGTGATGTTATTTGATACACCATTCTCAGTGGAAAATTTCAATAACGACATCGTTTTGGCTTAGGATCATTGAAACTGAGCATTCCAAATTAATCCCGGGACTTTTAACTCCTTCAGTTCAGCACGCGCGGAAAGTATTTGATTATGTCGGCTCTTTGTAATAAAATTCACCGGTCATCGTAGACCTTTTGACACCCCATTAATCAAGGCTCCCCACGTGCTTTATAGGAGGCATTAAAATGCCACAGACGGCAACATGTCCTGGCTATCAGACATGCAAGATGTCGTTTTCATCAAGAGAACTCGGCACAATTTACAATGCGAGTACAGTTGTGATCGTAAAAATGTGCCGGGCGCACCGGTTTGAAAACGTAATGACTCCCAGGCGATCGTTTTGAGTGGTGGGCGCCCCCGCCTGGTGCCGCCCGGCGTGAGCACATCCCTGCAGATGACTCCCGAATGTCGTAATATTAACTCCCGTCGCATCTGTTTCAATTACGACAATAATAAGACCCCATCATCGTGCCAGAAACCAGATAACATTACCAATTACGACAATAACAACCCCGTTGTAACGCTGAAAATTACGTCTCCGGTGCTACCAACCTCATTCATTTCAAAGTATGAAGTTCCGACTGTATTCCCCAAGATGTGTATAATTATTAAAGTGCGAAATGCCATATGTATGCCATTTATCTCATACTATCAACCCAGATCAACAGCTGGGAATACAAATATATTAACTGATGGAGTGATGGTCATGGAAAGCATCGTATATGAGCGCGGAACTTTCCTCGATAAGACGGTGATGAAACGCACCGGCTACGTGGTCGTGATATTAACCGACCACCGGTTAACGAGCGTTTCAAATTCCGCTTTCGAAATCAGATTATATCGCCATTAAGTCAGCACAACCTATTTATTCTGGGCGTGCTGGACAATGTATTTCTGGTGTTGCACTTTTCTAAATTTTCGAGGCAGGTGTTCTGTTTTCCCCTATCTACAAACCGGCCCCATTCCCCTACCCCCTAGCGGAAACCCTGTATAAGTACTACTATTAAACTGTACAATGCAAAGGTTACCCAATGTATCTATAATTTTCAGACAGTCTGTACTACAAATCATGTAATTGTCAGAAAACATGGGGCCATATTTATGAGAAATTTCATTAATGGATGAGATGGCACTATAATTCACAAGAAAATATAATAATTAGATCTTATAATATAAATTTCTTGTTTCTAAAAAGACTTATCCCGGTTTGGACTGTTTATTCAACCTTGAAATTCAACAAGACTGGTCAGAGTGATATGTAACGCACGTAACGTTACGTGCGTTACACATATAGTCAGTGCAGAATCTTCTTTAATTGGGTAGAAACTGGGGTGAAATTGCAAGATATGAATAAGGAATCAAGTTTAGCTTTTAAAAACAGGTTTCGGAATTTTAAGTCTGTCCTTATGACTCACACAGAACAAAATCTTATGAATTGTGTTACGTGCGTTACATCAGATACAATTTAACATGAATCAAATTTTTCCGAATTTATGTTTGAATTTATGTTTTACAATTTATTTATCTGATAAAGTTATGTTACATGTGTTTCAGAAAGTGAACTTGAATAAAATTACAACTTTTTTCTTTTTAAATATTGTAGCGTGCTAAAATGATGCTAAATCTAAGAAAAAAAGGAATTTTGTAAATGCTTGGTTCTGAGGCCCATATATTAATTTCTAGGAGCCAACTGGTTAAATTTCTGTTCAAAATGAATAATTCAGAGACATGCTAAAAAAAAAATTATATAAAATTGTTATATATCAAGATTTAAATTTTTGCCGACATGGTTGACACTTCTGGAGAATTGCCCAAAACACAATTGCCATTGCCTCCAATGTTGATGAGGAAGATACACTTACAAATACAGTATACATGTAACTGGCTTCTAGTATGTTCTACTATGGTTATTTCATAGTTCAAATAATGTGCCCAACGGACTAGCCCATTTTCTTATAGACAGATAATCGATGGCAATGAAAGGTGACTGCTGACAATTTCACAAATTTGATTGACTGATTGATAACCACGTGCTTTCTGCATTCCTCGACCTTGACCTCCAAGTACGGTACAGAGTTTATAGAGGTTTGCCGAGTTGTTTTTGTTAGTAAACACATGGTACAAACTACACGATAGAGTTCTCTCCCTTGCTATAAACGAGTCGATTCATCTACGGTGGGGGTGCTGCTTGCAGTTTGCATGCAATGATCAAGAGTTTAGGAATCCAGAATTTGTGTTGCATATTTAAACATGACTGGTTATAAAATCTAGTGGGTATATGCAAATATTAAAACTTGACCTGCCCATATTTCACTATAGTTTCAAAATAAGAATATGGCTCATACTGTGCGTCATTCAATACTACCATGTAATTTATGTTGGTTACAAATATAGGCTAAAGCATCTAGGCTTGCATGGGACAAGTAGGGATGTTGCTATCGGGGGGGGTTATGTCTCGAAAATGAAAAGCTAAACTAATGTGAACAACCATCATATATACATCATCATTGAGTAATACCCAAAAGAGAGAAAACTGACAAAGAAAAGCCAATAGAACAAAGGGTAACATACAGTGGCTCTGAATATCTATAGGTGATTTCCCGTCTTCAAATTTAACAATCACTCAGCAGTGATGCGCATTTTTTATGAATAAACAACATTAAGCGTTTTTGATATGTTAAAAGTCAAACTTTCTGTAATCGCCTTGAAATTGTCAATTATCTATCCCCAGTCATTCTCGTTGAATCCTCCAAGTGCTGGGTCCATTCATCCTTGGATGCACACACACGATATACATGTATTCTAGAGCGTACCTGAGCTTACTGGAATTTAAACGTGTCATCACACTGATCCGGGCTACATATTTTGGGCTTGACCATTCACATGTATTCACATTGTCGAAGCAAGATGCACATGCTGCATTTTTTCAATGTCTCTAAACACACCAATCAAGATCAAAGAGAATTTAGAGATATCACAGGAAAAACAATCGATGTCCTTAACAGAACGACGTAATCAGGATTAGATTACACATGCATTTAACTCTGGGTGTATGTGATGTCTACCGGTACTTCACATTATATACGAAAGTGATGTATCTTGTATGGATGGGGGTAAATTGAACGAGGGGAAAGGGACCATTGAAAGAACCCACTGCCCCCAAGCGGAAACCCTGACTAAAGTTAATAAAGGATTAATATCAGTCTATTTCAAACGAACACTATCATTAAATTTGAATGCATGCATCTTCCACAACCCACTGGTGTGTGTTTAGCATTACATCACACATGGTTTATAGCTCACCTGACACCATCTCTGCGGTATAGCTATATTCATCACTCCCCTCTTGTTGTCCGTCCATCTGTCAACAATTCTTTAAACATTTCTCCAGACCCATAAGACTGAATTGGTTCATATTTGGGATTGGTTCATATTTCTTCCCTAGGTAGTCTGGTCGTTGAAGCGTTGGACCTAGAACAAAGCTGTTTTTTGTGTCATTTTGTCGGGCAGAATCTGGGGAACAGCATATCCAAAATCCGCTAAAATAAGCTTTGGGGGAAATTTTCTAGAGCAATTTAAAAAAAAGGTCCTATTTGTGGTTTTTATGTTTACCCATACCATAGTATGGTAAACATAGTGTCGTTGCCCGGATTGACCACTCGTCGTTCGTCCGTCTGTCCGTCTGTCTGTCTGTCTGTCCGTAGACACTTTACGAGTAATGCGATAACTCAAACATTTTCTATCCGATCGAAACCAAATTTTGTATACGGGTTTCTCAGCCCAAAATACAGATCGAGTTCGAATTTGGGTTTGATCCGAGATTTTGTAACAGAGTTATGGCCCTTTTTCAACTTAGAATTCATGCATGCTGCCATAACTAAAAAAAATTCATCTCACCGTAACCAAATTTGGTATGCGAGTTGCTCAGCCCAAAATACCGATTGTCGTTCCCGATTATCGGCTCATCACTAATTCTTGGCGAGTAGCTCTCCTATAAAATGTTGAGGCGAGTAGTATCCCAGCAGGAGATGCCTTCGATAGTATTTTATTGAACCACGTGGTCTCTCTGTTTGTTGTGCAGAAATTGTATTGCCGATGTGAATCGGAATCAGTTCGATTTTGAATTAATTCCTCGATCTATTTTAGTAAATAGCACATATATTAATAAAAAGAAAACCTTCGTGTTTTGAGTGAATACCGGAATTACCTCATTCGTGGTCACAGTGAGATACCGGAATCATCACTCATGGCCTAAAGGCCACTTGTGATACTTCCGGTATTCACTCAAAACACGCAGGTATCCTCTATGTATAATAAGTAAAAAAAAGCCATGATAAACTATGAGAAAAGATGAGAATGGATTTTTTTTCATTGCAATTTTTTTCCTCGACCAAAACCGGACCCGCCCCATGGTTTCAACTGTTAAAGGGAGAAATTGTGGACAAAAAATTAAAATATAGAGCACCCCCTCACTTGTATAAGGCTATAGCATGCACTACTATATGAATATGATTGTTTCAATTCATTTTGAAGCTGTAATTTGTCTTAGAAATGATTTTGGAAAAAAATTGCATGACATCAGAAAAAAATCTGCATTCCGGGCTCGGGGACACCCACCCACCCGGTCCTTGTATCCTGTAATTTTTTGCCTATCCCCCCCCCCCCCCCGGCTCAATTTAAAAAAATAAATAAATAAATGAAAAAAAATATATAATAATTTTTTTTTTTTTAAATAATTAAAAAAAAAAAAAAAAATTAAAGTTAATTTTTTTTTAAAAACTAACACTATTATATTACTCTGCCAAGGGTACCCCGAGTCACCACACCAAATTTGTTTAAATCGGTCCAAAATCTTGTGTTATGTACTGGTAAATTTGTTTGGTGCGACATTAAATCCAATTCACCAATTCCATCCCATGCCTTTGGACTACTTTAGCTATTGATAAGGCTATATTATTTTCTGATGTCTCTTTATATGCCAATGTGCAGATAATCTGATAAAGAAAGCTATGGTATCTAATTTAAAATAAAGATTCAACAATACACATCACATGTTATTAACAGTAGACTTGAACATCTTTGCTGCCTTGCACAGCTGAAGATATCACTCTACAGATGGTCTGAGGTCATTATAAATGTTATTGGTTTAATAGAGATGCCAGCTTTCATCATAAACAATTCCTGTGATTTGTTGACAGCTCTGCTATATAATTGATATTAATGGGTCAGCAGTGAGGTGGCTTATCTTGATCTATATTGTTGGTAGAATTTGATACCTTATCATTGTAAACTTAAATTGGACTCTCTTAACCCAAGTATTCCATGTCCAGGTCACCTTTCGCATTTTTAAACCCGAGGCTGTGGTGGTGCAGCATTACAGATCCTATACCAGTGCATTCTATTATATAAATGCGAGTGACCCATAAATTCCAATAATTTGTGTTATGTACATTTGTCTATAATAGTACATAACAGGCCATAACATTGCGGACGCGTCACAAAAAGTCCCTTAAAATCCGAGTTGAGCTTTCTGAGTTACCTAATTTTTTCCATATAATTGAAAAAAAATAAAAAAAATTCACAATCATGGAAATAATTGGATGCTGTAACAATTTTTCAGCCGAAACGTATACAAAAAGCACTCAATATTGTTCGATACACAATTCTCGGACCAAAGACACCCATTCAAAGGGAAATTTCGAATGAATTTCGCATATATGGATATGAAATAAAACACTGAGCCAAAATACTGACGATTTTTAAGGCAAACTGTTGTATTCGATTTCGGATTTCTCAGGCTTCTCAAAACATAGATGCAAGCGATCTATTTTAAAAACTGCACAGACAACACTCCGTCGCTATAATAGGCAGAATTAGCGAGTAAGTGGTAAAAACTTGTAAAAACATAACCCTATACCCCAAAACTGGTTGTCAACGATCTGGGCGTATTTTGCTCTTCTATTTTGTCTAATCTAGTCATATGCATTACGCAGTTATACCAGTCTATGTGAAATACTAGCAGGTTAGCCCGCCACCGGCGGCCTTTGTCCGAAACATGACATTTTCTGACATGTTTTTTTTTTTTTTTTTTGGCTATTCACCCCAAAACATCTCGTTCCCATTTGCCTGCAACTGTCCAATTAAGTCAATTATTTTTAAAGTCAAATGTCATAACGATCGGACCTAATGGTAATGGATTAAATTTTGAAACCCAAGATGGCTGCTAGCAGCCATGTTTTTTTCCGAATAACCCAAAAATGACTCGTTTCCCATCTAAATAACAAGTTTTGGGAAATTTGATACCATAATTGACAGTGGTTAGCATTATTTTGTTGCAATACATCGATTCTGATAACTAAAGTGTAATTTGAAGAAATGTTGTTGTTGTTGTATCTTGATGATATGGGGACCGCCTGATCGGATTGAGTACCTTTAAGCCAATAATGACGCAATCTCCTGATCAGTCACTTGCCACTTCACACAGCCTCGATATAGTCATGATACAGTAAATATAAGGACAATATATGGGGATATGTAGGTTGTGAACTTGTGATTGGAATGGCAATGTTAAGCATACACATGTAGAATCGCTTGGAAATTGTCATGCCTCTCTCACTTTAATAGGCACCACAATGTAAACAAACTAGCGGAAAATTGCACCAGCACTGAAACAACACATGAATTCCATATGGTCTCATCCAAATGTTTTGCAGGGTTTTGCACAGCATTGTTGTCATCTACTTTACAGCAGCGTTTGCACTTTTATGCATTTTTGTGTGACTAGTGGTCCCCTTAGATCGCTGTTTTCTCGACTATTATTGGCTCTTATGACAGTTGGCCAATATGGATACTTATGGATCATTGTGTTAAAATCAGACTGTTTTCAGTGGGAGACAATGTTCAGAAACCATACCCAGGCATTTTGTGTAGCGTTTTTCTCAGAAATAGAAACTAAGGGAGGGGCGAAGAAGCATGCATCTGTTGGCACTAATATCACCCTACAGGGCTGTGGACCGTTTATTGTAATAAAAATGATAATTACCTGTCCATGTAGATATTACTGATTTTTTTCGCCTCGGTCGCTCGAAAAAATCGCAATTTGACTGCCACAGCACCCGTACACTCCAACACAGCAGACATACACCCGCCACAGCGCAGAAACGATTGGTCGGTGTGATACTCTGCAATCATTCTTCCTCACATATTTCGAGCGTGTTGTCACTCTTATAGGACTAGCTATTCAATTATGCATAAAATGTAAATTTCATTCTATTTTGGCCATTTTGGGACATAAATTCTACTTATATGGTTCACAACTAAGCATTGTGTGTATGTATCTCAATGTATTGTGAATTTGGAATTAATTGATCTACACATGACTGCATTCTCATATGGCCTGATGGAAATGCTTCAGAATTTGAACCACTCCGAAAAATCAAGATATCTCAAAAATCTCAACTCCGATTTTAGGGGACTTTTGCCATGTTTTTCATAAACATGTTCTTATTGATCCCTGAAAAAATCAGCTTTCCCAGATTTTTTGCACTTGTGAAACCTAATGTGCCTGGACTCTATATATATAGTAAAGTGCATGTTCCGTTATAGATACAGGCCTTAAAACAACGAGAATCATGATTATTATTATTATTATAGATACATTTAGAGCACATTATAGAATAAATTAGTTTCAATGCGCTTATAATACAAACATGGTACACATCCTAAAATAATAGTAAATAGCGAATGGATAAAATTATATACTAAGAACCTAACTAGAAAATACGCAAACTTAACCTAATTCTCAACCGTAGTAAAGGCAATGTAAATAAATAAATAAATAACATTTTGATTCTCGTAAAAAGTCTTGATTCCCTGTAGAAACGCTATGTTGTGATTCTCGCAAAATGTTATGGTTTTTAAGGCCTGAGATAGATTATTCAATGTTGACAAAACATTGAACACTTGTGAACCTCTGTTCATATTTATCATCAGCTTGTGTAAATACATGGACATTACTTCCCACAACAGATATATGCATAGGTATTGATAACGGTTGTATGTATGTGTCATGAATTAGATACTGTAGGTAGGGTCAAATGTTTCTCTTCTGACACCAGTGAGATTAAAAACTATAGAAAACTTCAGCACTCAGTTCTTGAGACATACATGTATTTGTGATACCGTACAGTAGGACTACAAACTCCTGCTCTCCCAGTGGCTTCCTATGTTTAATAGCTAGGTATTAGTAAAGTATAAAGTCAGGTCCTGGAAAACTTGTATACATTGCAGTTTGCTTTATTATATATGTTGGGTTAACTTGGGTTGATATTTATTGTCATTGTTAACCCAGCAGTGTTGTTCTACAATATCAATGTCTGTATAGTGTATAACAAATACTGAAATAGTCGAAAAGTTGGAAAGGTTTATGGAAATTTAGCAATATGCATTAAATTCACACCTCGACTGTCAGTCATTGTTTCTCTTTCACAATCGCATTGGGGAATCATGTGGTTTCGAGGTTGGTGAGTACCAAGCATTCAAAATGGCCGAGGTGAGTGCAAGTGCACAAAAACATAATATATGAGAAACTGACACAACACATAGCATTTTGACTGTTACAACCATACGCTAGTTTATTTATTAAAACAAGTTGATACCTTATTTGTTCGGAAATTATCAGTCGTTTTCTATAACATTCTGACCAAAGTTTCCAGTTGGAGGTTCTTGGAATACACCAGTCATGCATCTAGGAGAATCCTTTGACTGACAAATTTGGTCAGAATTTTAGAGCAAACAACTGAGTTTGGACACAATTGAGGGATCATCTTGTTTGAAAAATAGTATAGCATATGCTCGTAGCTGCCAAAATACTACGTAATATCATTATCCTAGTTTATTACCTTTTTATGTGTACCCATACCATGTATGGTACACATAATGCTGACGTCCGGATCAACCATCTGTCGTTCGTCTGTCATACCATCTGTCTATCTGTCCGTCTGTCCGTAGACACTTGCTATCCGATTCGATTACTCAAATATTTTTTATCGGATCGTGTTCAAATTTTATGTGCATGGTTATGATGACACACTCCTCACCTGCATAGTTTTTGGTATCGATCGGTTGATCAGTTTAGAAATTATTAACACTTTGCATCCACACATAGGCATGAGCTATCCGATTCTGTAACCAAAGTATTTTTTGTCCGATTGTGTTCATATTTGATATGTAGGTTTATGATGACACACACCTCACCTGTATAGTTTTTGGTATCGATAGGTTGATCGGTTTAGAAAATAATTAACCCTGCACACAAATGCTATCTGATGCATCTAAATCAAACAATTTTCTTCTGATATGCCTCATATTTCTTACCTAGGTCTTTCTTAGCACGTTCTTCATCTGTCATTGGTATTGTTTAGTTAAAGACATATTATGCACTTCTTCGGGTACGTGAAACTGGTAAGTTAGTATGCAGGCACCATGCCAACTGGGGGTTTATAGCATTCTACTAACATAGTCGAAAATCTGAAGCAAATCGATCGTATCACTCCAAAGAAAACATCGTCTGAACTACGCTCAAATGAAAATATTTACTTCTAGATTCGGGATGCGACTAGCGGCGATAAACTTACGATAATGATTTCGCCATCGAGAGTCACTTCATTTCATTAACATAAGATTGACGGAGTGTTTTGTCAATTTGGATATAATATTTGTAAAATATAACTACTTTGAGGAAGATTATTCACCATTTCTATTTGATCACCCTACTGGAGTGTTTAACATCACTTTAACCCTTTCCGCTCTTGTTTTTAAATAGAATTCATTCAAGCTGTGATGACTTAAATATTTTTCATCTGATCAGCACCAAATTTGGTACATATGGTCCTCACCCCGAAATACAGATCAAGTTCAAATTTGGGTTTGATCCGGTATATTTTAACAGAGTTATGGCCATTTAAAATTCAAGTAACTAATAATGTAATTATTAGGTGTACCTGTTTGCCACTGTCAGCTCAGAAGAAAACTTCTCATCATACAGAGACTGTATTCAGGCCTTTACATTAGTCTAATTTGGGGACACCGAACAAACCTGCCGGACCATGGTTCCGGCAGGTTTGCGAAAATTTGAGATTTCAAGTCCACGAAACGCCATTTCCTGGCTTCTCAGACTATAATAAGTATCTATTTCAACCTAATTGTATTGAATTGAATCTTTCATTTCTAGTCCATTTCACATTTTCAGAGCAATATACAAGGTCACATCCAGAAAATTGTTTCATACAGTACCATTTACAGAATTGGATATCAAACTCATCATCCCAAAACACTTTTTGACTTTATTCTTGTGCATAATTCTAATATATTATTAAGTCAATTATTTAATAAATATAATTTTAGTATCTAATTCTTGTTGCTGAATGTGTTCAAAATTATGTGAACTTAAGTGCTAACTTAAGTTATGTATATTGTGACAGTCACAAACTGATGAAAATATAAATAAATGAATTGATTAAAAATTAAATCTAATCAACTTATCAAGAATGAAGTTTATGATGAAATCGTGTATTTAATAATATATATGGATTTTGGGATGATGGTTATTAACCAAACACTAATTTGCTAAATAACCCCTTATTGAACAGAGTGAACAAAATGACTGACAGTCGCCGGTCGGCTCACTTTCGGTTTCAGTGAAATTTTCACTTTCAGTTTCCTTCGTTTTGTCAGTTTCGCCAGCGGCAATGTTTGTAAAGAAGGATGTTATGGGCGCAGTTTGACTGTCTTCCTCTTTTCGTTTGCGTTTGGAAGAGTATGTACCGCTCGTTTTATTGTGAGACTTGCCACTTGTTCGAGGCCTCCCTCGCGAACTCATGATTATTTTCAAAATTTTATTCTAAAATCAAAGCTGAAACATTCGTATCTTTCCAAGACAGAAGAGTGTGATAATTTCAAAGGGGGGTAATTCACTATTAAATTAGAACTCGTATTCCGCGTTTTACAATGTTCCGATTTTGATTTCCGTTTCCGTTTCCGATCGAAAAAAAAAATGTGTTTAGTCTGTCAAAAACATCGATAAAACAATAAAACAAACTCTTATTTTGGGGACTTTGTCGTAATTTGGGGACACCGGTAGTCGGCTTGAATTGGGGGGAATGATAAGGCCTGCTGTATTATTGGCATTGAGTTATGTTTTGCTGGACACTAGATAGCATGGCTGGCAGAGTTTGTTGATAACATCTGTCAAATATAATTAATGGATGGCTCTCTTTTTGTTTTCTGTGCAATATTAAGTTATAAACCCTTTTTTTGAAACCGGTTCATTAATGTACACTCAATAAGACACCTATTCTAAAAGATTAAATTGGAGTGGTCCATTGTTTATTTGTAGGGATGTTATACAGACATTGCTGTTTATAGACATTGTTGTTTACAGACACTGTATCTTAGAAATAAATTAACCCACCCATTCCGTAGTTCCAGCATATGATGTCGTTGAAAATGATTAACCCTCTCCACACATCATATGGTCTTGTGATGTTTTTCATCTGATCATTCTCCTATTCTGCGCCCAGGTTGATGGTGATCCACTTTTCACTTACATGGATTTTGGGATTAAAATTAACCCATTCCATAGGCAGGTATTAAATTATCTCTTTCACCTTGAGCCAGGTTCAGTAAGGATTTCTATAAGCCACCAATTGAATATTCATCATTAGAGGAAATGTCTTATTTTGAAATTGCCTCAATTGCATTTGGGCTGCAGGATAATAATAATGGTGCTGGTATTCTTGAGTAAATACTGGTCTTATACTGGTCAAATATTTTTCTACCCGATCACTTTTATAATCTCATTCAGGTTAATCATGACACATTCTTCACCTGTATAGATTTTGGTATTGATTGAATGGTTTTAAAAATATTAACCCTACATAAAATTTAATAATATTTCTGCTGTTTACAGACATTGTGTCTTTCCAATGATCAGCTTAGAATAAAATTAACCTTTGATATACTGTATGTGATCCAATGTTATGATTCTAAATAGGCCAGACAAATATGGACATAGGTGTCGCCTCGAGAGAGAATTTATGAGACCTACATTTTTTATTAGCGTAAATACTAAGCTTTCGGAATCCGTATGTTGAATTTGTCAGATAGGCGGACTTTTTTCTCACCGCGTGGTTTTCTTGAGGCACCCGATGAAAAAATTGGTAATTTTTTAAATAAAGCCGACATTTTTGATAGAGTATTTTCACACATTTTGAGAAGAAATATTTGTCCAATTTTGTTACCTGAGAGTGGGGCGATAACCAGAGTAGGGTAATACATGTAACCATTGCATCTCGGAAATGCAGTCATGACGTCATGTGACGTCAAATAATATTTTGGGTGAGACAAATATGACAATTCACGCAAAGCGTTGTCTTTCGTTTCTTTTAAATCATAAAGTAAGATGGGTATGCTGCATTGTTTTATACCATGGTGAAACTACTGCCAATTGGCTATATTCTGATATATAATTTATCGCTGCAGGCCGCATTATTTTTTATCAAGAGGCAGCAAAATCAACCCTCCCCCGAAAGTTAAGATGTGCCATGCTGTGGTATAAGGCACAGAACTCATGGTTACATGTCAATAGGCTTAACTAACACAACGGCCGTTGAAAGTTTGCTAAAGAATGTAATAATATATAGGTTTCTGTCCACAAACTCTAACATTAAAGTAGAAACAATATATAATGTACCCGGTCCCCCAGACCCAAAATTTTGATAAATTTCAGAATTTTTCCTAAAAAATGATATAAAACGCCTTTTTTATTTTCTGGGAGGCAAAATCAGAAGAGAATTAGTAAGGGTGGATATAATTGGTGTATACGTCAATTTAATTCCACCTTGGATTAAAAAATGACATACTATTAACCCAAAATGGCTGCCAATATGGCAGCCGCAATATAGGTGGAAATTGGGAAATATGTAAGAACGCACAATTACTTGCTTAAATGGCTTATCTAACAAAGCGGTCGTTGATGAACTGCTAAACTATAGTTTAAGGAAAATATCCCGATCTACAAACTCGAACAACAAAGAAAAAATATTACACAATGCATCTCCTGGCACAAAATTTTGATAAAATTTAGGTATTTTTCTCCAAAAATAACCTAAAGCCATTTTTGTCATCTTCTCGGAAGCCATAAAGCGCAGAATGTAGCATGGCGGGGATGTTTGGTGTGTACAATAATTCAATGTTGTTTTTGGATTACAAAATGGCTTACTATTATATAAATAAACACCAAGATTGCTGCCAATACGGTGGTCAGAATAAATGGTGAAATATGTCATGTTTCACTTTTATCGCCATCATTGCCGCCATCTAATGTCTCATACAACCAAAAGTATTATATTTATTGTATCATGTTACTCCGGGACATCATGATGCGCAATTCTATTTAAAATTGCTACCAGGATGGTGCCCATTATTGACGAATCTTGCATTGCAACAATCTTTTTATTATGGGCTCAATGTCGGCATCTTTATGCTTCCCGTTCCGATGGGATATCAACCCTGATTATTAGCGGTCGGCTATCGGCAAAGCCGACCGTTTTGCCGAGGAAAAATTTATTATCCTTGGCTATAAAATAGCCGAGGACATTATCTGAAGAAATGATAAACAAAATGTCAATAAATGAGATTAATTATCAACCTTATGTCTATCAAACCATCGACGTATATTGTATGGATAGGACACAAAGCAATTCCCGCTTTATCTTGCGATCGGCGTTACTTCGACCGCAGCTGGCGAGAATTGCTGTCAGTGGAAGTTAGCGTAGTAACCAGTGTAAACAATCTATAGCGATTACGCATGTCTCGCGTAATTTCGCTGTTTAATGCAGGTCGATGGTATTAATAAACGATATTTGTGTTACATTTAGTTAGTTGTTTATGGACTTTATTGTTCAATGTCGTCTGTCAGAGTGTTTACAATAATTTCATTGCAAGAAACATGAACTTTCACAACAGTACCATTTATGTTGTTGTGTGTTGGCTTATATTATTATATAATTAATACTCAGAAAGTATTTTGAAATAAAAACAAACATGGTTACACATAGTTGAAGTTCTTAAATATCAGTGATCAAATTATTTAGATGACAATTGATTTCTAACAAGATCTAACACATTCAGTAACATAATTGAACAATTCGCGCTTGTTTTGGACAATTAAAAAAAAAAGCCTAAGAGAATGCTGTTTTTGCCTAGGAGAAATATTTCTCCTAGGCATTTTTTTGGCCTAGGACATTTTTCCTAATTATCAGGGTTGGGATATCACTGATAGTCGATACATCGACGAGGCTTTAATTATTATTTTTATACGCCCTTTTTGAAAAAAGGTCGTATTATGTTATCAGTCTGTCCGTCCGTCTGTTAACATTTTTGGTTTCCGACTGATAACTCCAGTTTGGATTATTTGATCTGAGCCAAAGTTGGTATGTGTATTTCCCAGCTAAAGATACAGGCCAAGTTCGAATATGGGTTTATATCCAGTTATTTTTACATGAGTTACGGCCCTTTTTTAAACTTAGAATTTGACCAATTTCATAACATTTAGGTTTCCAACAGATAACTCCAGTTTTGGTTATTTGATCTGAACCAAAGCTGGTATGTGTATTTCCCAGCTAAAACTACAGGCCAAGTTCGAATATAGGTTCTGTCTAATTATTTTTACATGAGTTACGGTCATTTTTCGACTAAGAATTTGACCGCATTTTGGCATTGAATTTAGGGGTATATCAGATTTTCTTCAAATGTAAGCTCATGTATTATTATGTTTACCCATACCATAGTATGGTAAACATAGTGTCGTTGTCCGGATTGACCACTCGTCGTTAGTCCGTCCGTCTGTCTGTCTGTCTTTCTGTCTGTCTGTAGACACATTACGCATGGTGCGATAACTGAAATATTTTCTATCTGATCCGAACCAAATTTTGTATATGAATTTCTCAGCACCAAATACAGATCGAGTTCGAATATGGGTTTGATCCAAGTTTTTTTTTACGGAGTTATGGCCCTTTTTCGACTTAAAATTCATGCATGCTGCCATAACTCCAAAAAAAATTATCTGACCGGTACCAAATCTGGTATGTGAGTTTCTCAGCCCAAAATACATATCGAGTTCGAATATGGGTTTGATCTGATATTTTTTAATGGAGTTATGGCCCTTTGACATAGAATTCATGCATGCTTCCATATTAAAATACACCATTTCTCAACTGATAGGAACCAAATTTTGTATGTGAGTTTCTCAACTCAAAATACAGATCTAGTTCGAATATGGGTTTGATCCGTTATTTTTTAATGGAGTTATGGCCCTTTTTCAACTAAGAATTGAACAGACAACCCTAGCAGTCTACAATTAATTACCAGTGATATGAAGTTTAACTCCTTAGAGAAGGAGATAAGCAGTAATCTGTATTATGAGAAATAGAGTTATTTTTAGCCATCAGTATGAGGCCTAACCAGAGATACTTTATACCTGTGGAGAGATAAGAGCTCTATGTAATTAAGTTGCCCTGTTAGCCTGGGTTTCTGAGGAGGTCAAGAAAGATGGCTTGCAATAGAAAACTCATAGGGAATAAATTGTGTTTTATCACATAATCTGTCATGTTTTTCCAGTGTTTCACAAAAATCACATACTAGTACATGCCCATGCTAGTGGAGATGGGAAAATTGATACTTACCCACAAATGACTAATTTGTATGTTTACCCATACCACAGTATGGTATTAAATACTAAGAGAGTAATCAATTGGTTTCGATGATTACGTGACATAATTGACGAGGCTACCGGAGTGAATTATGTCACGTAATCATCGAAACCAATTGATTATTCTGTTTATTACACACTTTCAACCACTAAAAGTTGCTAATTCTAAAGAGAAGATGTGACAAAATAAGCCCAGATCAGCTGATTCTCCCATTTTGAACCCCAACGTACAGTTGCGCGTGCAGTTACGCGGATGGACACATAATTTAAATAATTGTGACGTAACGATACCGATTGACCTCATAATTTGATGCGATTCATTTTTTAAAGTTTCGGAAATTTTCTGTAAAAATTGTGTTTATTCTGACCGAACAAGCATGACACTTGGAACGGGATATTGTGAAGATTCTGATGGTGTGTGTAAATAATGTTGGTTCATACAGGAAATGTTTGGAAATCGTGCTAAAAGTAGGGAGATAAGTTTCGAAGTGACGATATTTTAATCATCGACGTAAACAAACTCTCGAAGAGCAACACGTGGAAATTCAGTTCGGAACTGGATAAATTTATTGTTCACATGGAATTGTTCATAGTTCATTTGACTGGAATATATATGACATCGTCCGAATCATCGGAATCGATAATAGGTAAGATTCTTCTTCATTTTACCAGTTTATTAACTGCTTCTGTATCATCGTTAGCAGTTCGTTTCTATTCAACTTCAACCATGTTTGAGCCGCAGTAAGTGAAAATAGTTCCGGCGTAGAGCGGAACTGTCAAAAATCGCGTGCTCTCACCGGTGACGTAATTCACAGGTGTGACATTATCACTTTTAACTCACCAAGAAATCTATATAAATCACGTCTAAGTGTGTTATAAAACATAGTATCAATGTCCGGATTGACCACTCGTCGTTAGTTCATCCGTCCATCTGTCTACCTGTAGACACTTTACGCATGGTGCTATAACTCAAACATTTTCTATCTGATCGGAACCAAATTTTGTATATGAATTTTACAGCACAAAAGACAGATTGAGTTTGAATATGGGTTTGATCAGACTATTTTTAAGTGAGTTATGGCCCTTTTTCCAAAAAAATATTCACTCTTAAAAAAAAAAAAAATTTAGTTTTAATTTCTTGCACAATTTAACATAAAATGAATAAATGAATAAATAAATAAATAACAACAAAAAATAATAAAATTGTTTTTTTTATAATAATTAAAAAAAAAGTAGTAACAGTAACAAAGTATCTTACTATCGCCAAGGGATGGGTTAACATCTGCCGATCGTGATCGGCCTCTCGTTTTATTTTGCGGTAGTAGAATTCGAAATGGCTAAAGGGCGTATTTTGCCACGCCCTAGCGATGCTCTTGTTTTACAATATAATACAAGTTGCAACAACAAACATTTTAGATGAACATCTAGTACACACATTTTAGCGAGTTATGTAGGCCTACCTATAGCCATGCAAGCACATACCCGTCTGTCGTTATTGCTATATATCAGTGTATATACAGTCCGTATGAAGACTTGGCAATATCGCTATAATTTTAGGTAAGTAAAATCGCGATACGTATCGTATCGTGACCTCTATAATGCGATAAACATCGTTGCACCCTATACCCCATATCGTTACACCCCTAGTGAGATAAGGAACATCTCATTGTTCCATCCGATAAATACATGACCACTTCGATAAGAAATGATAATTTGTTCACACTCGTTGAAGCAACCACATTTGAAGCAATGATTTTGATTCTGAGTTAGAGCTTCCATTAATCTGTTAGGCGACACCAATTTTTAAGTCTGGTTTACAAACATGTGGGGAAAAAAAAAGTAGAATGCAGGAGGGAAAAAAAATCTCTCACCCCAGTATATTGGTTAAATTGTGGAGTTGTACCTGAATTTCACAATAATTATATAAATATGAATTTAAAATGTGTTTTTAATATTCAAATTTAAAATAAACAGACATTTCTTGTCATAAAATAAATGAAAATAGAGACCTGTATTAATATAAATAAACAGACATTTATTGTCATAAAATAATAAAAATAGAGACATGTATTAATAGGAAATTAGTGATATACTGTTCCAAGCCAAAAATTGTCTAGCCAGGCATATGCGAATATAATTTAAAAACCCTACCTTTTAGCTGAGTAACGTTGAACTATTATTCCCCAAGCTTAATACTAGTACACATGTGCCTGTAGAAAATGTCCCACCACCGGAAATTAAAAAATATTGTACATGTACATATATGTCTGTATATGTGCTGTATTTTTCACAGTGCGACAATTGTTATAGGCACCTGTATACTAGTGATAAGCATGAGGAATAATAGTTGACCTTCATACTCGGCTAAAAGCTAGGATTTTTGAAATACAATTGACATGTGTCTGACTACAAAATTTATGACTGGAAGCAATATATCACTAATTTCCTACATTTGACTAGAAGCAATATATCACTGATTTCCTACATTTGAGTGGAAGCAATATAGCAGTGATGTCCTACATTTGACTAGAAGCACTAATTTCCAACATGATGATGACATTCAATGACACCAAAATGACATCAACGACACCATCATTGAAATTTTCATCCATGGCAAGAGGACTGTCAAGGGTTTAATGTCACATTCATTTTGTTCTCAGTTTTTTATATTCCTCTTGCCACGGACGACAATCTCAAGACCGGCATCTTTACATTTTACACAAATGGGTCTGACTGTTGTGTACTGTGCCTGGTACCGTTGAATTTCATCATCAATGGCAAAGTCAGGAGATTTGGATACACCGCAATGAAAGCATACAGGTTCAGTTTTTTTTTAGAGTTTTGCTACCATAGTAGGCCGTTTCCATAGACGATTTGCATGTAATCGATTCCCGAACTATAACCGTTTCCATAAGTGAATCTGATCCATGGAATAGAGTAGCGCCACATGTGTACATGTCATTTTCTTTCACAACTTTCAGCGCTTTTATTTCATCTGGTTTTAATTTTATGTTCGCATACACACATCTCGGCTTGTTACATTCTACGCAGTTAATAACATCGCAAACTTTGTTGGCCGTCAACAGTTTGCTATTCGCGGAGTCCGCTTTTGAAGATGTCGTCAGGTTTATCTGAGATGGCCTCTTGAGATCATCGGTTACTTTCCCATAAACTTTGTCGAATAAAAGATAAGAACTTCCGTCTTCGGAAAGTGTTGGATCGGGCACAAAACGAAAACAGAAGTGCCCGGAGTTAACTCCCTTCACGCTAAACTATAAAAATTGGAACTCGGAACCGAACGCGTACGAGTCTGAAATCCGGTACGTAAATTTTTTTTATTTTTTTTCATGGAATGTATCAATCGGCCTGTATTCAATATTCGTATTTATAGGCAACACCGGCGGAAAACAATATGGTGAATAATTCCTCGTCCCCATATCGTCCCGATTGTACAAAGACATATGCATGTATTCCCCACACGCTGTTCAGTAAATACTAAACTATGGCTATCGTGTCCAGTTACTGATTTCGCTCAGCACATTCAGAGTTGTTATGGATGATTTATCGTAGATCAAATTCTGGTCTGCACATAAGTTGTTGCTATATGTCATTTCTGAGATGCAGCGACAAATTACATCAAGACTCGTGATCCCATTTTGTTTTACCCATTTGCACATCAAACACTACCACAATATAATATCATGATATGCACTACACACGGTCCACTCACATCGCGCATAGTGGGATAACTATAGATACATTTGAATTTAACTTTAACACATCTGGCGTTAGATAATGGCGGGTGGGTGGAATTATAATGCTTTAATCATGAACAGCCATAATCAAAATATGGTATGTTTTTAGACATCCTACCTGCTGGCATTTCTAACCGCATTATTTTTGGACTTATCTAGAAAGTTATTATACGCTTCCTGTATCAACCTGTGTATGGCATGTATACAAATATTTGCAATTGTCGTCCTTTTCATTTTGGTGTCATAATGAGCTAAAACTTACACTGGGATACCAGAAGTCCAAAATGTATCAGTCTACATGATAAAACTCCATGCCAATACTCCGATATATATTCTGTTTTCTGAATGTACAGCTTTCCAGAAGGAATCCTACCTACTCATCAGCATAGAAAGATATGGGTAATATGACTCTTTATCTAGCATGGGATAACTGTCCATATTTGGGGTACCTGATAAAGGTGACAAACTACAAGAGGAAAATCAACCAGGTTTCCATCTCCTTGTGTGCGAAATATGTGTCATGGAAAATAATCCGGTACATTTTAATAGAATACAAAATTCAACAAGTCTATTGCGTGATGATGAAACTGAACGAACCTGTATGATGTGACGGTTTGATAATTTGCTGGATATGTCCTCTTGCGGACTGGGCAGCAATTGCTATTGGTCAATGAGATCCATTTATACTTACTTTTAGAACGGTATACATGGGACCCAATGTATCAGTAGCTCC
The DNA here is from genome assembly GCA_032622095.1 of Siphonodentalium dalli. Lineage (NCBI taxonomy): Eukaryota > Metazoa > Mollusca > Scaphopoda > Gadilida > Siphonodentaliidae > Siphonodentalium > Siphonodentalium dalli. The sequence goes on from CP136063.1 coordinate 121,424,680, forward strand.
GTTCTTGTAACCACGCCTCGTTGATAGAGGGTAACTAACGATTTGTATCAACATAAGAGTGCCAAGTATGCTTAACTGTCGTGTTAGATTTAATATAACCTACATAATTCCCTTATTCTTTTCGCAAAGATAGTCAGACAGCCATCCGCCTTAAATCAATCATGTTTATTGTTAAATAATATGCACGACATGCCACCGATTTCGAAGAACAAATCTTACTTGAGCGCGAATGAATGCAAAATTTGTCGATCCTCTCACTCGTGGGTACCAATCTGGTTGTCATTTTATTAGAACTGGCCACTGTTACGTCCTAGTATTGCAAAATTATATGAATATAATAGGACTATTGGTTTTATAAGGCATTGCATGAATTCGATAGAATTGTCACCCCCCCCCCCCCCCCCCCCCCCCCCACTTCCGATCTTTGCCATAACATAATGCTATGTTATTCCACCAGCAAAATAAATGCCTAAAACTGCACAGAATAGGTTAGTTAGATGGTCACATAAAACAGATTTGTAATTTCACACAATCGGTCTTAATTTGAAGTACTCGTTGCCATGGGATAGTTCTTTCAGTTTCGGATTCAGAATCTTTTAGTTTTAATGGCGGAGGAAAGACCGCTTGGTTAATTAATTAATTCGTATTTCTTTGCGTCATCGCTACGCTATAGTCATCAACGTCTTTGTAATAGAGAGATAACTATATCACAATCGATAATGCTAGCTCGTGTGCTTACCTGTCCGCTCTAAAAACTAATGTTGTCCTTATATACTACCAAACGCAGGCAGTGTTCAAAATATAAAACACTTGATTCGCGATTTTCCATGTTTTCCCGTTTACGAGTTTCGGTGGAATTTGCCAAAAGCCTCGACCCTCCCGGTGCGTACACCCCCTCTCTGTTGGACAGGTTACTTTCATAGTAGAGCGGAGATACCTATAGCATATCGGTGAACATATTCATGCATTCGCCTTGCTCCTTGATAAGTCCGTTTGAATTTGCATCAGGAAGATTAAGTTTGAATTTGAGTAATATATATCACCCGTTAACAACGTTACACGCTACCAGGTTTTAATAAACCGTCCACTCTAAAACTTTCAAAAGCGTATTAAACTTGCGTTTGGATACTACTATCCACATCCACTCGTCGAAAAGTTTTTATCTCAATATTTGATTTTCTGAATAATTTTCCCCATTTGATTTTCTTTGGAATTTGCCAAATCTGAACCCACCCGACACAAACTATCTGTTGAATAGGTTGGATTTATAGTAGAGAAGTCAAATTTTGGAGACGTACCTACAGTATACCGGCTTACATGCTCCTGCATTAAACTCGCTCCTTCATTAGCCCGTTTGGATTTGGGGCTAAAAATAGGTTAGTGATAGACTACTTAAATATACATATTTATGTTATATAGCGTTGTCACAAGTAAACCGTTCCATCTGAAAATGAGAAAATCACACTGTAGATGCGCGTGAACACTGCCCATCAGATGTACTCGTCAAAATTTTTTTATCTCGATGTTTGAATTTGTTTCCCTTTGCAATTTTCGTGAAATTTTCCTAAAGTGTCAACCCACCCCGACTCGCATTCTCCGTTGGGCAGGTTACTTTTAAAGTATAGCGGCCAAACTTTGGGGACGTATATACAGTATGCCAACGTACCTGCTACGGCTTTATCTTGCTCTTTAATTAGCCCTTTTGGATTTGGCGGGAAAAATAGGTGCAGTATTTCCTTTCCCCATAACGCGGAAAGGCCTGGTAGAAAACATTTTTAAGCGGTATATTCAGGTCCGAATCACTTTTCTCATTCGGAATATGCGATAAAAAGTTTATAGCGCTGGACTTATAAAAAAAAAACCTCGGTTTATTCATCCTGATGTATAGTGTGTCCCTATTTATGGGCGGTAACTCCTCAGGGAAAGCGCGGACACAAGTTTTGATGCCCGTGGGCAGTAGGGCATATGTGCATACGGTCCAATTTTCAATGTTCTGCTCCTTATAATTTCCGAGATAATAAAATGACATTTTTTCATATAAAGGGGAAAACGCGGACAATATTCTTTATGCGACTAAGGCTTACAACTCTTTGGCCCCAACATACGTACCAAGTTTTATTGTTCTACTCCTTGTAATTTTCGAGTAATAGTGATTACAAAAGTGTCCAGAATAATAATAATGAAAAATATTCGTAAAGGGGCCATAACTCCGTCAAAAACCATTGGGCCGAATTCCGGATACCATTATTTTTAGTAGACCTTAGATGCCTACATTCGCTAGAGATTTCGCGTTCCCACTGCAATTAGTTTCTGAGTATTTCCAAATAAACGGAAAAAGACCCCAATAGAAAAACAATATACTTCCTTGGTTACACCATGGAAGTGTAATAACTCTTATGTCGATGACATCACGATGGTCGCTAACTATTGCTTATTATAGTAAGGTGATAATTGTTGAATATCTATTGTATTCAAATCTTTTATGGTGTGAAGCCAGGTTATATTAGACGGGACGCAGTTAATGACACATTACGTAACCATTGAGTTAAGAACTGCTCTTCTGTAAGGAACAAATCATTTAGGTAATTTATCTAAATTATCTTAGACTGCCTAATCAGCAAAAAATTACATAACCAGTATACATGTACAGCTTAAGCGTTTTGACGATTAGGCTGGTTAAATGTTAGAGATTACCTTTTGCTGTCTCGTGAAGTTTGATTATGTGCAGTTTCAATGTGTAATGTTCCCTTTGTACAGCTGTCACAAATCAATCAATGCCACCGTTACGGTACGATATTTCCGTGATACGAAATACTTGATCTATTCAGCGCTTTTTAGTTAGGGAGCATGTCAAAACCTCTTTCGCATATGCGAAAATATTGTCGATAATGTCGAAAAAGTTTTGACGTAATTGACGTAAATGTGCAAAAACGAAATGTCGGAAATGACGAAAAATAATGCGATAACGTCGAAAGCGACTGGCCATCAAAGTGCGATAACGTCGAAACCACAACAGACCAAAATTTCCGTAAAATGTCGAAACTTTCGACAACGCGAAAGTTGCGACGTCGAAACATTGATCGATATTCGCAAACGATGAAAAGTTAAAACATCCATACGATGTTGTCGCACTTCATAAATCCGCGCATTTATTTTTGCCTTCTGCGTAATCAGATGCCAGCTGAATTTTTATTGGCTGTCATCCAAAGGCCATACAAACAACTCTATGCGGTTAACACACAAGTACAATGACTTTACAGTTCGACTGTTTTGATAGCTATGAGTTCACACAAGGCCTAATTAAACAATAGTCAACCCATTCCAAATGTGTGAAGGGGTGACATTTAGCAAAAGGCTATACAAACATATAGGTCTACTGACATATAATAACGTATATACCGGTCCCTCACAACTGTGCGTGAACTGTGCGACAGTTTTGTTGTTGTCGTGATGTCTTCTCAATTAGTGAACAATGGTTTAACTCGTTGGACAAAAACAACACATCTGATATATAAAATTCCAAAATGAAGCGACTTGATGTCATAATATCAGTTCGATCATGGCTAGAAACAGTGATGAAATCGAATAGATCTATCGGTAGCGGACATATACGCAGTTGGGAAAATATTAGACCAGCAGTTTACACAGGTCGACAGTACGAAGAAGTTAGGGTTTTCACAACCCCAGGTATCACACATCTAACAGAAAAAAGATGAAAAATTTGAAACCAGCTGCACCCACCCACAACGGGAGCGACAACCGTCCATCCACATGATCCAGCATTTGAAGCAATAGGCCCGATATAGAACAAGCCCTCATCACATTGTATCAACGCCAGACATATATAGAGCCATACCCCCTAAGTTCATTGTTTTATAATGGTATGTTATCCATATTTTTATTATTCATTCAATAAAGAATCGAGAAAAACATAACACTCAACTCCTCTGTCAGTCAATGCTACCCACAAACGAAACTAGGATTGGCCTGGGAAATTAGTGCTAAAAATAGCACAACATAACATGATTGTGCAATTCGTGGAAATTCCAAACTATTATATAATATGTTTTGTATTAACTTAACTTTGTCGCATCTGATCGCTGATATATATTGAATAAAATGTGTAGATTTGAAATAAAAGTATAAAAGTCGCCGACGAATTAATAATGATGACGCTGCGCTTCCGATATCTAACAATGATTTCATACTTATATTGCGAAAATTAAAGCATTGTTTACGACTGTCCGACGATGCCGTAAACACCCTGATTTGCGTCCACATTAAAATATGTGTCTGGTCTAGAAAGACAGATTGAAACTGTAGAAATTAACTCTACGTGGCATACAGAAAGTATACTATAAATCGGGGTTGTGGAATAATTTATTGTCGTCCTCGGCTGTATTCTTTTATTCATAATAGTTCGCACAATTAAATGGTGACGGTTAACCCAAAGTGAAGACAAGTTACATAATCATACACAAAAACGATTTTCGAAATCAAAATTTGCATTGTTTACAGTACCACTCTGCAGTATTAATGCGACGGTGTAGCAATTATTGCTCAGGATTTAGGGGGACTTCAACCTGTACTGTAATATTTACTGTAAACCAGTGATGCAATATCACTGCTATAAACCCACGGATTTGCGGGCACCGTGTGACATCAAAACGTAGGAAATGATTGTGTTGGCCTATCCTATTATATAAATTGGGTCTGGGAATAATTTATTTGGGACTTTAAAGGAATTAGTCTGTCAAAAAAATTTTTTTTTTTATCGTCATAATACTAATAATATATGTCTAACAGACCCATTTCGCCAAGAAAATTCAAAATCGAGCAGATAGTATTTTTATTATTATGATATTAAAAAAATCGCGGAAATATCCGAAGTCAGTCACGTGAGTGCGATCACATGACCACAACGCGGTCACATGACCGATCATCTGCATCAACGCTTACCGATGACAGCGGTGGGTGGAGCTTGAAATAATTCCGCCAATCGCGTAACGAGTTGATAAATTACGCTGGTTAATTACCTAAGCCTTTACGATAAATAGCGATTACGGAATAAAACTGTTTGAATGTGCTGAATTATGAACTGGATTTGCTAGAATGTTGGATTATATAACGAATAATGATGGCTAAAATGCACTTTGAGGCGATAAAAGTTGTTTGAAATGATAATGTCGAAAAAAAACAATGTCAATGACGCCACATTTTTCGCATTTTTTTCGCATGTGCGAAAGAGGTTTTGACATGCTCCCTTAGCTTTCCGACTCGATGCTTTCCGTCTCCATTTGGGGTCAAATTTTTTTTTAGCCAAATGAAATTTTTATTAGCCAAATTAAAAAAAGATTGGCCATTGGCTACTGACAGCGCGAACCCTGGTTAAACATCTGCCGATCACGATCGGCCTCTCGTTTCTCCTTTCTGGTCGCATTTGTGATCACCTTGGCCATTTTGAATGCATGATGCATCAACGCGAAACATGACAATGGTTTGTGTCCAAGTGTTGATGTTGTTTACGCATCATTGTACTTTCATTGACCCTTTCAGTGCCAAGTCCAATTTTTGTATCAACCCATATTTCCTTGATCATTTTTCAAATTTATTGATTATAATAATGTGATACATTGATGGAAAGAGCTCTAGTCATAATATTTTCAAAATACCAAGCAATACAGGTATACCATTCAAAGAGGTTGGGCTAGAGTGTCTTTCATACAGCTATTTTAGAATGGGTTACTTTGTCTCCGGAATTTAGCTAGAAGTTTAAAGTTGACAGTTTGTTTAAAGACATATTATGGACTTGTTTTCAAAGCTCACCGCAATGTTGTTCATGTGATGTATGATAGTCCTCATTCTGTTTTAAATTATAGATTATATGGGTAATTAAGACTTCGGTAACAGACGTACTTTAATGAAATGAAAATCCATAGGGTTGTCTCAAGCTCTGTGAAGTGTTCCTAGATAGCCATACATTTTATCTATTAGAGGGTGGACAGGTGTTCTATAAATAAAGCCTGATTTCATGCATGAGTGACCACTATTTCTGCTTTGGTGACCATATGACTCACGGTAAGGGATGTACCATGTTTTGGTTACGGACGTACCTTTCTGAAATGTTGAAACAAAAATGCACCTTCTGATAATATTACTTTATTTTTTGTGGGTTTTCTATCAGAAAATTTAATAGGCTTATACTGATGACAAAACACAAAACACTCATGCATGAGTGACCACTGTTTCTGCATTGGTGACCATTTGAATCACGGTAACGGATTTACAATTGATTTTGGTAACGGACGTACCTTTCTGAAATGTTGATAAAAAATGCACCTTCTGATTTGATTACCCTATTATATGTGGATTTTCTATCAGAAATAGGCTGTTTGCAAATGAAAAAAACTTTTTGTGTTTACCCATACCATAGTATGGTAAACATAGTGTCGTTGTCCGGATTGACCACTCGTCGTTAGTCCGTCTGTCCGTTCGTCTGTCTGTCTGTCTGTCTGTCTGACACTTTAGGCATGGTGCGATAACTCAAACATTTTATATCTGATCGGAACCAAATTTTGTTTATGAATTTCTCAGCATAAAAGACAGATCGAGTTCGAATATGGGTTTGATCCGACTATTTTTAACTGAGTTACGGCCCTTTTTCGAAAAAATATTCACTCTTAAAAAAAAATAAAAAATAATTTAATTCCTTGCTCAATCTAACAAAACAAAAACAAAATAAAATAATTAAATAAATAACAAAACAAAACTAGAAATTTTAAACTTCCAATTGGAAGTTTGATACTTCCATATAATTATCATATATATTCCTATCCAAATCCCCTCTCAATCATTACCTTTCCCATAACCCAAACCTTAATCATAACCATACCTATCGGCAACCCGTACCATGTCCTAATACTAAATGTTTCTATAAGCATAACTATATCTATAACTTTAAAAAGTCATGGAATATAAGTAGTGGCTCACCTTTTCGATCGTAATTTTGTTTATCTCGATTAATCCGTTCCACAACTATTGAAGTATTTACTTAGTTACAACCATGTATACTTCAGACCTTATATTATGATACATGAACATCATAAACACATCAGTTCGCAAAAATAAAAGATGTAGAATGAGGCTACTTTTGAAATTATATTTCTCGTAAAAAGTTACCCCTAGCAGACAGACAGAAATTCGCAAATATACAGTAATGCCCTATATAATCGACCCCTTAAACAAAGCAAAATTATGGGTAACTTTTCGGGATTCAGGAGAGCTTTCGGATGAATGTCAGCAGGCTATATTTCCCACTAAATCCTGAAATGTTACCCATAATTCTGCGATGTTTAAGGAGTCGATTACTTAGGGCATACTGTAGATATAGATGTAAAAATGTTATTAAATTATTCATGAATTCCAAATTAAATCACATGACGTCAGATGTACCTATCCCATGACACTCCACGTGACAATTCACTGTGTGTCCCAATTTTTGTTTGTCATGATCCAACCGGTTGGTCACCAATAGCAGGTCAGACCGAAAAACAACTGAACACACACACACACAGTTCGGTTTTATTAGTATACATACACACATGTGTACAATATATATATTTAATTGGCAACGGGAATAAAGAACATGCACGGGTTCCACATACACGCATGTGTCTATCTCTTGTGCCTATATTCCAAATTAAAGACTTGAGATGTTAAAAATTATAACTGCAATGGGATGGTATATTCTCGTGAAAGATACAGATAGTTATAGTCTGTCCACAATGATGTGCGAAGTTTTAAATCAATGCCGATCTGTAATTTGCCAAGACTGTTAAGTCCTGGTTTATCAGTTTGTCGGGTCAGTGATTTCAACGGCCAGTAATATAAGTGACGGTTATATCTACATGCAGCGGATATATTTATTTATGAAATAATTATGCGGGAATGGCAATCACTCACACAACTGATAACACATGTCTTGATTACGTCTTATTATAAAATTAATAACATGCTAAAAACGAGCCCAAATCACCAGAATGGGACAAAGGCGAATATGTTTTATTTGAAGTTCTATCATGCTCGGGAACGTTCTAGAAAGATCACTGAAATGTCACTATATGTATCAGGAATCAAGCATTAAATATAATTCAGAAACATATCAATATAGCATAACAGGTAATGCTGTCAAGACACGTTATGTCATTACAAACGTTTATACCGATTGTACTGACTGTCCAAGATCGCGAAATTTTCCCCAGCTTGTGCGAATTTTGTATACATTTTGGGTTCAAAGTGACTTATTCGGACAGGTGCGTAACACACTGTGCCATCAGAAGTAGGCCAGCCATGCAGACAATTATATTTTCAAGAGCGCGGATTTGGAATAACTGCATTGTGTGAGAACGTAACATGATTCGCGTACGGTACACCTATATGCATTTCAGTAGGTTGCTTTCCTGAGTAATGGTGCCTTTTTCTGTGCATATAAATAGCACCAACGTGAACATACGCTTTCTCACCAGCAAAATGATAAACAGCCGATGTGTTGGAACTGTAGTATACCATAAACAAACATGGCATGTCGAGCTTGTAAAATAGACGGATATTCTTGTGAATATACGGATACGAACGCGCGTATTTTACCATTTAATATGTTATTGCAAGTCTTCACAAGTTAGCAATCGTTATTCACACACAAACACAATTAAATATGTCGTTCAATGTGATTATTATTTTTAATTTTTTTTGTTTAATTTTTTCAATGTGATTATGCTACATAAAACGAACACCCATTTCACAACAACGAAATAGCGTATGATGACATTAAACTCTCTTTTATCGCTTACATATATCGCGATGTTCCCAACAGTTGAAGGTGTTTTATTTTAACTAATAGATTGTCATGATATGGTAGCATTCTGTGAATGATATATACATGGCAGCTTATACCTACACATTCCATATACAATTCGCTTAATTTTGGTGTGATTCATATTCTTGAATACACGCAGGTGGTGAATAAGTCGGCGCTTTAAGACATATTTGTGTTTATTTTCCGATTAATGGACGAAAGTTCGACGTCGTTGTCGGACTCCTCCTAAGTTATAACACTTTACATTACATCTCGTCCTATTAATGCGAAATATGCAATCAGCGATCTTAGCAAATGGGCAATAAAGTCATACATTTTCACTCGTGCCACATACAGATGATAAAGAGACAGTTTTTAAATGGTCAGATCTAAATTCAACAAACGTATGCAATATACCAGATGGGAATTTAATACCAAACCTTAGATAGTTACGTTCCGAAATTATGATACCAAAATTATCAACATAGGGGTGGAAGGTTGGGGTATGGGACGGTATGCGCTGACACCCATTCATTTAATTTAAAAATATCATATATTAAAATGGTTTACGGGCACATGAGCGGATAGAAAATAGTTTCACTTCAATTGAGAACTGCAAGCGAAAGTCCGCGCATAAGACGGAATGACTGGAAACGTGGTCCATGCGGAGAAGAGGTATAACAATATACGACGGACACCACAGTTCTGTTATTTCTCAAATGTCAAAGTCGAGAATTTTTTTGGTAAAAAATGGGCGTTTTAAAAAAAGTGAAAACAAAACAAACTACTATTTAAAAACTAACGAATTTTGACCGCATCATGGTAAAACTGCAGATTGACAACACAGAGAGCCGACATTGTTTTGAGTGTCACCCGTTAGCCAACATAACAATTAACGCAATTCACCGAACAGGAATGGATGTTGAAATATATCGCCAGTGGTCATTGATGCAATTTTTGAAATTGGCAGTTCCTGGTTTGGTCCAGGGACCAGCCTAGACCAGATTTTCAGGGCGAAATGACTTCGCCCTACTATAAAAATAAGGCGAAGTGGCCGTTCAATAGGGCGAAGTGAGTCTACAAAATTTAAATTGATCAGTACTACGACAGGAATCGCTATAGTATAGAGTATTAGAACGAAAATAGGAGAGATGACATATGTCAATTAAACTTATGAAACAATGGTTGAAATATGGAGTCATTATGTTCACTTCATGACCCTAATAACTATTAATAATACCCAAACATAATTGTGAGAGGATAGCAGCATTTTATATCGTAATTGTGGGAGAATGACAGGATTTTCATATTTTTTTTCGGGTTTTTAAAAATGCCAACAATATATCAAACCGAAACGAAACGAAATCATGAACACTTTTACTGCGCTCTGTTAGTAATCCCGTTTGAAATTTTAATATGCTTCACAAATGAATTTGTTTTAAAGTTTCTTTAACCAAACTCCATAGAGGGAGTGATGAATTGACCCATTGTGAGAGGTGTGAGTTGTAATCTTCATTGTAAGGTGTGGTAATCACGGTAATCTAAAAATAACAACAACCAGATTAACACTTGAGGTCTGACGATGTTTTCACAGGTGCCAGTAATCAGACTCCGTTGTCAACATGCTTCCAGATTGGAGCAATACAGGTGTTAATTGTTTTATAACACCCTGATACACCCTGATAGTGGAGTATTGTGTGCAATCACAGTTGACAGTTGTAAATTATCATAAATTATTTGGGGCATTTTGCCAATTTTCGTCAGTCAACTTTGGAATTTTCAGGGCGACTTGAACTTCGCCCGACTGCAAAAATAAGGCGAAGCGGACGGCGCTAGGGCGAAGAAGTCGCCCACGTCGCCCTCTCGGCTGGTCCCTGGTTTGGTCTTCTGTCTATGTTTAAGACGCTCACATAGAGCAAATCCAGCTGTTGCGCTTCGTCTAGGAGAAGATCTGCGAACAAGCACTTTATACACATGGAATTTATTAGTACATGTTTCGATGTGTTATAACTTGGTCATTTCTCAACCGATTTACAAAATTCTTTCACGAGTAGCATCAGTAGGTCATATAGATACCCGATAGTAAAAATGGTTGGAATCGGTGACAAGAAAAAAATTGACAGATTTTGCACCCCTCCCCAGGTCAACAAATTGTTTTCGGACCTTGGTGAAAATTTCCCCGATTCGTGCCCTTTCGTTAGTTTATAACACGATTACGAGAACCGAATTCAGCTGCTTGACTTCTTATAGGAGAAGTTCTGCGCACAAACTTTTTCCAAATTTTTTTGTTTAAGGGCCATAACTCTGGTAAGCAAGTTAGGACACAAACCGAAATGCTTCATTACCACGCAACTTGGCATGGTGTACATACCTACCAAATTTCGATGCTTTATCTTTTAAACTTTCTGAGATATAAGGGTTTCAAAATATATTAAGAATAATAAATAATAATAATAATAATAGTGAAAAATAAAAAATTGAATAACAATATACTTCCATATTAAAATATGGCAGTATAATAAGAGAATCGCGCGGAATTGATTGCAATGTCGATAGTATGGTTTATTGACATTTCTGTGTTCAGTTGGAACGTTCTGGTGTGACCCCCACCCATGCCTCGAAATTTTATGACGCGGGTAGAAAAGTTGCCATATATCGGCCAATTTTTGAGATATCAAGCTAATTTTTGCGTCATTGTGTTCGTATTTGATGCCCCTTTAATATTTAGCCGGGTTTTGGTAAGGTATTGTGGCGATATTTTACTATGTAGGCCAATATGTATGTTTTTCAGTTCATACATTTTCGAATATCTCCGGACTCCTTCGACATAATGCAGCAAGTAGGTAATCGTTTAAAAGAACTAAAAATTCCCCATCGAATGATATCAAACGCGTCACGATTGGTTGAAGGAATATAAATTCATAGTGCATTCCCTGTAAACTTGAAAAAAGGAAGGAGCCACAATTTCTACATTTGTCAACCGATTCACAAAATTCACTCACAAGGACACTTTATAGTACATCTTTATATAGATACTTCACAACCATTTTGGTTCAAATCGGCGACAAAAAAAATTGACAAATTTTGCCCCTCCCCTAGCCCAGAACAAAATTGAGCGGACCTTTGTCAAAATTTCCTGGTTTGGTCTTCTGTCTATGTTTAATACGCTCACATAGAGCAAATCCAGCTGTTGCGCTTCGTCTAGGAGAAGATCTGCGAACAAGCACTTTATACACATGGACTTTATTAGTACATGTTTCGATGTGTTATAACTTGGTCATTTCTCAACCGATTTACAAAATTCTTTCACGAGTAGCATCAGTAGGTCATATAGATACCCGACAGTAAAAATGGTTGGAATCGGTGACAAGAAAAAAATTGACAAATTTTGCACCCCTCCCCAGGTCAACAAATTGTTTTCGGACCTTGGTGAAAATTTCCCCGATTCGTGCCCTTTCGTTAGTTAACATGATTACGAGAACCGAATTCAGCTGCTTGACTTCTTATAGGAGAAGATCTGCACACAAACTTTTTCCAATTTTTTTGGTTAAGGGCCATAACTCTGGTAAGCAAGTTAGGACACAAACCGAAATGCTTCGTTACGACGCAACTTGGCATGGTGCACATACCTACCAAATTTCAATGCTTTATCTTTTAAACTTTCTGAGATATAAGGGTTTCAAAATATATTAAGAATAATAAATAATAATAATAATAATAGTGAAAAATAAAAAATTGAATAACAATATACTTCCATATTAAAATATGGAAGTATAATAATACAAAAATTTGTTTAAAAATAATTTAAAAAAAAAAAAAATTAAATAACAAAATTTTAAAAACTAACACTATTATAACTTCGCCAAGGGTACCCCGAGTCAGCACACCAAATTTGGTTTAAATCGGTCCAAAATATTGTCATGTACTGGTGAATTTGTTTGGAGCCATATTCACCAATTCCATCCCATGCCTTTGGACTACTTAGCTATTAATATGGCTATATTATTTTCTGATGTCTCTTATGCCAATGTGCAGATAAAAGCTATGGTATCAGCTGATGGTATCTAATTTTTTAAAAAGTTTCAACAATACACAGCACATGCTGTTTAATAAAGGGTTTTGTAGGTTAAGTTACCAAAATGGGCTTTAGAACATTGCTAAAATCATTTAGCTAATCTTGAGATTCAAGTGTCTTTATGCAACTGGGGTTCAGTTATTTTATCAATTTAAATTTAAAGAGAATTCCATAACTTCTGATTTTATATGTATATCCTCTCTGGAATTTTCTAAACTAACTGCCAATTGGGAAAATTAATGAGACATGGGTCAGATTTTAGAACACTGTTGATTGCCTGTTGATAAATGAAACAAAGTGATATGTTTTTAATCACTTCATGTCATCTGCCATGTAGAGAATGATTTGTTTGTTATCACAAGAGCCAGCCAGTCAGCCACTTTCAATGCAAAGGCTATTTAGGCATCTGTTATCAGACCCAACACATCACAACCTAACATGTAACTACCAGAGAAAACTGCACAACTGAGATCTATAAGGATATTTTGCAGAGAACACTTGATCACTCTTGCTTGGATATTCTTGATTCTACATGTTAATACCTGTGTGCAGATTCTTGTCTTGGTTGGATATTCTTGATCATCTTGCTTGGATATTCTTGATTCTACATGTTAATACCTGTTAAGCAATGTATTTATGGTTCCATTCCTTATTTTATGGAACATACGGCGACTTTTATTTAGATTCTAGTGTATGAAATAACACATTTAGAATAAGAAGAGCTACATGTAATGAAAGATGATATATTGTTTGATATCAAATAAATGTTATATCAATTTATTTTATAACGTTTTAATGTTCAAGCTTTTTAATGTTGTTGTCATAATTTGATGTCTGGAACCATGAATACAACTTTAATAATGTTCAAGTGGCTGTATATGCAGATAATATGAAATGTACAAAATGAAAGATACCACTTGAAAATGAAAGATATCTTTTTGGTAACAGACTTACCACTTTAGAATGGTAACATACGTACCAAAACTAAGATGCATCGATCTTGTTCACAAATTCTAAACACAAACAAGGGGCTGAGTTGCTGTGATGGGCTCATCTGTCTTCCTTTAAAAATGTGATTTTTGCCTTTTATATTCTAACCTAAGAACTTGGTTATCCAAAAAAATTCATCATTTTGCTAACAGACATACCAATTAACAAGGTGAGAAGTAATTGGAATATTTTATTCTGAATGCGGGGAGTTATATTTTGTTATATTTTGTCTCCCTACTGGAGTGTTTCACATCACTTTAATGCTTAATCGTGCTATCAACCAATTCATACTATAGATACCTAAGAAATTGAACCAAGAAAACATAATTCTTGACAGTTAATAACCATTAGAATCTTATATATGGCAGTGCACGGAAATTAAGATCTCTACATATTAAAACTTAAAGGATAGAGTTTATTTCATGGACTCAAGACATTTGCATACAAATTAACTGACTGGCAATTAACAGTATAATCCGACACTGCTTCGAATTCAACTGTAACAACTGGGCGAATATTGATCCTAGTCTTCCGAAACGAGATTATAAGTGATCTGGAATGAAATCTACCCTCTCATTCATCACAGACAGAGTTAGAGAAGTGCCTGACGGCCGCAGAAAACTGAGATTATTACGTGCTTATCTTACGTCGGATTAGTTCATTTATGGTTTCAGTTGATTCTGTTAGGGATTTAAGATGAGTGAGGATCTTATGTCAGGTTTTCTGGATCTTCTACAAATGTACATCAAACTGAGGGCAGATATGATGCGTTATAAAAATTATCAGACCTTTCAGCTCACATACAGGTAATAAATTCTCATCCGCATCTAAATGGAACATTAGTGAAATTCAGAAATGCCTCATTGATGCCTTGAATTACTATTAGTCTGTTTATTCCTGCCTTTGATAATTCCCGAATATTGTATAAAGTTGAAAGACTTTTAGAAATATGTGCTTGCATGATTTCATAGTTAAATATGTGATTCTCAGATGTCTAAATTCCAAAGGAATTTTTTTTTATAATTTCCCACAACTATTCCAATTTTCTTTCATCAAGAACCCAGCGGACTACCAGAGGATATAATATATAATAAACATGCAGATGGTTGAGGTTGCCTATGTTTCCATATTAAATGTCTCTACTTATAAATACATTGTTAGGTTACTGCATTTCTTCAAATAAGGGTTGGTATTGATTTGTGGTTTATCCTTGAGAAGACACAGGTTAAGATGAAATCAAAATTT
Source organism: Siphonodentalium dalli (assembly GCA_032622095.1). Lineage (NCBI taxonomy): Eukaryota > Metazoa > Mollusca > Scaphopoda > Gadilida > Siphonodentaliidae > Siphonodentalium > Siphonodentalium dalli. Next base: position 121,439,844 of record CP136063.1, read on the forward strand.
AGTCCAGTGGTTTTTGCTAAAAATTTATTTCTTTGTTTAAAAACAAAGGAGAAAAAAGCTACCCTTTTCATGGTGCTTGTGATTACCGACCTGTTAGAGTTGGTTTGATTTTCCACTTTTGATTAAAATATACATATATCAACATATTCATGTCTAAAAAAATTCTTGAAATGCATGTAAATATTTTCTTTGGTTTGATTTTCCGCTTTTGATTAAAATCTACATATATATCAACATATTCATGTCTAAAAAAAAATCTTGAAATGCATGTAAAAAATTTTTTTTCAGAGATAATAATGTGCAAAAGCTACAGAGAAAAGATGAGATGAGGATGGTTAGAGAAGAGATAGAGAGACAGCACGAAGAGGGACATACACACAAGGACCAAGAACAAGGTACTTTGTACATACAATATAGAATACCAGTACAAGGTGTAACACTTTTAGTCAAATTGATCAGGGCTAAACAGAGACAATTTGAATGCTGTGGTCATAGCTTTTAGGCTATCCATGGCCTCATTAGGGACTTTAAAATTTGTCTTTTTGACACTATCGTCTTTTTTCTATTCTCAAATATATAAATGTTATCAAATGTTGTCCTGAACTGAAATTGACCAAGTACTTTGTCAATTACAATTCACTTTTAAGTGAGGACATATACAATTTTGAAAACTCCCTTGAGCATCAACATGTATGTTAAAGTTGGACAATGTGGTGAACGTTATTGCACAAGTATATTGTGGTGGAATTTTACAAAGAGAATTGTCATGGTCATGATATGTCCCGAAATTTTTTTTATGTGAACTACTGCTCAAGGAGGATTATATAAAACCAGTGATGACCGTGATGTTACGTCATAGCTCATTAGTACACAGGGTTTCTGCCAGGGGAAAATAAATGAGTCCGTATTGGGGGAAAACACATAACGTGATGGGTCACCATGGTTTGTCCCATCGGGAGAAAATTTTGGTATTTGTCCCTGAAAAGTAATCATTTCCTTGCACCTAAGATACCCACAAAGCCATCCAAAACTACGTACATTATGCACGGTGATAATTTCTGTGGGTGCATTAATTCCGTTAATGGTACCCAGAGCATTAATCATGAAATTACAGTCTGATTAAAGACTAAATAAATGAACAAGCTACGAGTTACAGTGTTTACAAACTTATCAGATCCCCACAGGTATAATTAAACACTAAAAAGCACCTCTGCGTTGACCAATAATACCTAGCAAGGAGAATTGAATTAAGTATTTCCAAGAATTTCAACAGGTACATTCCATGAAAAAAACACTGACACTGACACTCCTTACTCAGCACTTTGGCATTCTTTTATGTAATACGATATCACGGGATCTCTGAACGTGAGTAGTTTCATCCACAGAAATATCGTGCACAAAATATCTGTACTCCGCAGTCCGGGATTATTTTTATTACCGCACATTTTCAAATGTGTATTACGCTGTATATAACACCTCTATTTGACTGCACACCAAACATTACATTGCAGTTTTGGTGCTTTTATTTCAAAGGGTTACGCATTACCAGTAACATACTGTGCTCAATTGACCTGCTTTTTCACCAGTATTCTGTTGAACCCCCAAACTCCGTTGCAGCCAGATTATTTTACGACAGATTTCCATTGACTTTAGGTGCATGTATGTCTCAAACATATCATCAGCGAGGGGAATGAGGCCTTTCCATGGATGCTGAGACATAGTAACAGAAATCCTGGCTGAACTAATTCACTTTATCTATTGTCTGATCTCTACAGATGAAAAGTCAATCATAACCTGTCAACATGCCAAATACCAATTTAGTTTTTTGACTTAGAGCCAGCCTAATATAGCTTATCTTGTTTGTTCTCAATTGACATTGTCATTTTGAAGATATTTTAATTGAAACTGGAACAAGGAATCTCTCTGATGAAGAGCCCAAGAAAGTTGGGTGATTAATACTAAGATCTATTTTCAGTCTGTGGTGACATAAGGCTTTTGGCAAATTGTCTGCTAAGACAAACCTGTGAAAATCTGGATGAGAAACATATGATGTCTCCATAGTTTCAATATGTCTGGAGCGAAGAAGTAACATGTCAAGTAGAGACTCTGTCTGCTGCTCATGATTGATTCATGTGTGACTGACATTAATGAAGGAGTAGAAGTAGCTATATATTTCTATATTGAGACTGCTTTTAATTATTCTCGGTGTCTACAACTATGAATGTTATTGCTATCTTGACAACACCCATGCATATATATATATTCAGGAGATACTCGAGCTAGGATTCCTCTTATACCTGAGTTGAGGAATATTCACCCATATCCAAGATGGTGGCCAAAATGGCCACCAGAAATAAAAAACTCGCCGAAAATCGCTGATTTTAACATGTCATGACAACTCCACACCTACTTACTATCGTGATTTGGGAACACTCAGTCAAATAACTGTCCTTATATCGCATCCAAATAAAAGTCTATCAAATCCGATATGGCACCCACAATGGCAGACATATATTTAATAATCACCGAAAATCCCTCATGTATTCACATCATTGTCAAGACATCTCCAAAAGAAGTCGATATTTTCACATACTAATTTCAACTTTTTGTCATGATATTGATATGTATGGACGAAACTGTACATAAACCATCTATTAGTTCAAACTAAAATGTCTCAAAATTTATAACATAGCTCATATCATTCTGGAAAGATGAAAACCCACAATTAATAAAGGTGATGTAGCATTTCGAAATCCATTCTCCACTTAGCACCAATAATGGCCGTAACCGTAAGTGCACTGAATAGTCATATCAGAACGATTACCTGATAACAGATTCTGATTTGCCAAGTCCATAATTATCTGGACCAGCTTCCATTTCTTTGTCTGATAAATCTAGGTTGCTCACACTGACAAAGTATTCAACACTTTCTGGGAGAAGGGTCCCTCTAATCATAACATTTCAAACAATTCATTTTCCCGTGTCTAGCTTACGATTTTAAATATTTGCTAAATATGGGATATGTTCGTCATCTTGAACTAGAAAGGCATATGGTCGATGAGTATACAAGCTTACAGAAGGTCATCTCTATGTATGTATTTCTCATAGCCCATGGGGTTAACCACATGTACACCTGGCGAACTTCCCAGTTAGCTAGTCACTTCTCAATAGGTTGTTCGTCAACTCACAAACTTAGGAATGCATTGGCATATGTGGACAACTTCGGCAGTGTTTCGAGGGTTGCTAGCTGTCTCATTTCCTTGGACGGATTGCTAAGGAGAAGACCATAATGTACCGACTACCCACACTTCTTGACCATGATCCTAAGCAATCTGTGCCATCCAGCAGTCATCTCGTCGAAGAGCTCCCAACAGAGAAGAACAATACATGTGGTGCTAGTTTGTTGACATGCGCCATTATAGTGGGAATGAGATGGGCCACGGTATACACTGGTCACCCCTACACCAGGTGCATATAGAGTGTCATGCGCGTCAGTGTTTTTGGTGTGTTAAGATAGTATTTCACATCCGTTTCGAAGCCGTTCGGAATCAACTTCATCAGATGTATAATTTTGTCTGGATAATACTATGCTAGCCTCCCCAGAACAGTCGGATGGGCTAAAGGATAATGTCTTTATAGAATGAAAGTATGTATTGTTGTTATCCTCTCTGAGGGTTAGTGTCAGTATGTGGGTAGTATTATTCAAGAAAATGTCAGGAACTGTGATGCATTTATTTCACTATGTGTGTTTAAAGAACAATTTATAATCTCGATGGCAATGGCTGTGAACATGGGGGAAATCCTTCAAAGGTCGAACGTGACCTTTATGGTCATATAGCTTTATATATATACAGTTAAACTTCGTTAAGTCGAATCGCAAGGGACCGTTTGATTGCTTCGAGTTATCCATGTGTTCGACTTAACCATTTCGATCATTTGGTGACTCCAAATTCCAACTAGTCGAATTAATTTTTCGACCCGAAAATAATTGTTTTCAACCTTGTGCATGCTATATACTCGCGCTAGATCAATAGTCAGCGACTATGCTGATCACAAACAGACGAGATGATATTTGTTCTGATTATTTATTGAATGCTGTATTAAAACACAGAATATGACAGCAAAATTTAACAAATTCGCGTTAGATATAACAAAAGTATATTTCATTTGACCCGGAAGTGGTTACCATGAATAGTATTTACAAAAATTAGGATCCAGGACTGGAAATGACTGATGATCAAGGACAGTGGTTTCTGCATATATTTAGTCGTTGAATCTTTCTTCAGTTTATCGCTGATTTCCAGCATTTTCATTTGGTCGTCGGCCATGTTTGCTTGCGTCATATATTGCATTACAAGGTCACAGCCATGCATTGCGTCATCTTGCGTTCTTTTGTCACCAATCGCTACACAAAGCCATTCTTCGATGCTTTCAATATCCATTTTTTCTTTCCGTCATCAGACGGATGGGGCATTTCTTCATTTGGAACATCGTTTTCGTTTTGGGAAGACATGACTGAATGAGATTATTCTCTATATCAAGCGGTTTAAATATGATTTTTCAACACTATACTAATCCTCACATGGTGCAAATTGACCCATGCACCTCGTTAATATGTTAAATAAATAATGCATTAGGACAAAGACTCTAAGAAACTTCATAGCTTTTTATGCAATTGAATGGAAGCACACAGAGTTAAAATCACATGGCGATGCATCGTCGACGGCACTTCGACTTAGTATTTAGTGTTATAAGCTGGCTGGTGGGACCAAATTTTGTTTCACCTTAAGCAGGAATTTCGAGCTATCCACCTTCGACTTTATATATAACTAGAAGGTGACCCGACTTCATCTGGGCTTTGACCTTGAATTGTCCATTTTGAAGGTCAAGGTCAAGTGGGGTCAGGATTTGACCAGTCCAAAACACTGACTGCCCGTACAAAAGTACCCGACAAACGTGCCCGTCGAAATCCATCCGGTTTTACCAGATTTGACCTTGAATTGATCATTTTGAAGGTCAAGGTCAGGTCGGGGTCACAACTCGACCCCCCCCCCCCCAAAACACTCAGTGGACAAAAGTAACCCCACGTATCAAATTTCGTCGAAATCCCATCAAAATTCGCGATTTGACCTTGAATTGACCAGATTTCAAGGTCAAGGTCACGTCGCACGGGCAAATGAATAGGCTTATGAGAATCCCCGGCCGAAAGTACCCACACATACCAAGTTTCATCGAAATCCCGTGATATTCTGGCGTTTGACCTTGAAATGACCCGATTTCAAGGTCACGTCGCACGGGCAAATTAATAGGCCTATGTCATTCCCCGGCCGAAAATACCCCCACATTCCAAGTTTCATCGAAATCGGCTCGACCGTTTCGAGTCCATCGATTACAGACAGACAGACAGACAGACACACACACACACACACAGATCTTCCAAAATATATAATAGACTAGAAGGTGACCCGACTTCGTCCGGGCTTTGACCTTGAATTGTCCATTTTGAAGGTCAAGGTCAAGTGGGGTTACGATTTGACCAGTCCAAAACACTGCCCGGAAAAAAGTACCCGACAAACGTGCCCGTCGAAATCCATCCGGTTTTACCCGATTTGACCTTGAATTGATCATTTTGAAGGTCAAGGTCAGGTCGGGGTCACGATTTGACCGTCCAAAACACTTAGTGGACAAAAGTAACCCTATGTATAAAATTTCGTCGAAATCCCATCAAAATTTGCGATTTGACCTTGAATTGACCCGATTTCAAGGTCAAGGTCACGTCGCACGGGCAAATGAATATGCTTATGAGACTCCCCATACGAAAGTACCCCCACATACCAAGTTTCATCGAAATCCCGTGATATTCGGGCATTTGACCTTGAAATGATCCGATTTCAAGGTCAAGGTCACATCGCACGGGCTAGTCCAAGTCTTCTCGTACTAAAACTAGCTAAGATTTTGGGATGGAGATGCTAGTGTTTAGTCCGAGTTCCAGGCCCATGCATTCCTATGACACGACTTAAGCGTTAGTGACCCGCTCAAATAAAACCACAATTATATGAAATAAAATATCACAATTGCTACAATAAACGGATAGTTTCCGCAGAAGACATGCTATTTGATCTGAAACCCACATCGGTTGTGAATTGAAAGCGGTAATTTAATGTGAAAAGAAACTTTTGCCGCAATGTTTACATATTTTTTAAAGTATGCGAACTCAGTTGACCTTGCGAACTGCGTTCGGCATTTTCCGGTGAAAATATTCCGTAGATTTTCAATCAACCACGCACGATGAATTCTCCATTGTAATCGTAATTATACGTGACAATAAATAAATAAATACATAGATTAAATACATATTGAAGATATAAATGTAATACATTAAATAAATTACGGGAATTATAACCATCTCACAGTTTAAAACAGTGTAAACACAATGACCATTAGAATATCATGGGGGCCGCCATTTTGTTTGTATCGAAATTCGTCTCGGCCAAAACAAACACCGGACAATGCCGAAGTTCTTCGGAACCTGAGTTCGGCTTTCAGTTAAGTAAACAAACAGAAAAAACAACGATGTTTGTGGCAATCAACCGGAATATTCTATGTGTAATTTAACATTAAAGTTAGATTATTATACACCATTATGACCATAAGATGTCACTCTTTCCGATGTATATAGCATCATGTATTGCTTTGTTAGTTAAATCGAGTAAAATACACCACAGATTCCCGCCACAGATCCTGGGCGTAACTCGTGTCATAGGAATGCATGGGCCTGGAACTCAAGACTATTAAACACTACCATCTCCATCCCAAAATCTTAGCTAGTTTTAGTACGAGAAGACTTGGACTACGCACGGGCAAATTAATAGGTTTATGCTACTCCCGGTCGAATGTACCCCCACATACCAAGTTTCATTGAAATCCCGCGATATTCGGGCATTTGACCTAGAAATTACCCGATTTGAAGGTCAAGGTCACGTCGCACGGCAAATTAATAGGCCTATGTCACTCCCTGGCCGAAAATACCCCACATACCAAGTTTCATCGAAATCGGCTCGGCCGTTTTCGAGTCCATCGATTACAGACAGACAGACACACACACAAATCTTCCCAAATATATAATAGACTAGAAGGTGACCCGAGTTCGTCCGGGCTTTGACCTTGAATTGTCCATTTTGAAGGCCAAGGTCAGGTGGGGTCACGATTTGACCCGTCCAAAACACTGCACGAACAAAAGTACGCGACAAAAGTACCCGTCGAAATCCATGCGGTTTTACCCGATTTGACCTTGAATTGATCATTTTGAAGGTCAAGGTCAGTTCGGGGTCACGATTTGACCCATCCAAAACACTCAGTGGACAAAAGTAACCCTATGTATCAAATTTCGTGGAAATCCTATCAAAATTCGCGATTTGACCTTGAATTGACCCGATTTCAAGGTCAAGGTCTCGTCGCACGGGCAAATCAATAGGCTTATGAGACTCCCCATACGAAAGTATCCCTAGACACTAATTTTCATCAAAATCCCGTGATATTCTTGCGTTTGACCTTGAAATGACCCGATTTTAAGGTCAAGGTCACATTGCATGGGCAAATTAATAGGCCTATGCCACTCCCCGACCGAAGGCACCCCCACATACCAAGTTTCATCGAAATCCTGTGATATTCGGGCGTTTGACCTTGAAATTACCCGATTTCAAGGTCAAGGTTATGTCGCACGGGCAAATTAATAGGCCTATGTCACTCCCTGGCCTAAAATACCACCACGTACAAAGTTTCATCGAAATCGGCCGTTTTCGAGTCCATCGATTACAGACAGACAGACAGACACACACACAGATCTTCCAAAATATATAATAAACTAGAAGGTGACCCGACTTCGTCCGGGCTTTGACCTTGAATTGTCTATTTTGAAGGCCAAGGTCAAGTGGGGTCACGATTTGACCCGTCCAAAACACTGCCCGAACAAAAGTACCCGACAAAAGTACCCGTCTAAATCCATCCGGTTTCACCCGATTTGACCTTGAATTGATCATTTTGAAGGTCAAGGTCAGGTCGGGGTCACGATTTGACCCGTCCAAAACACCCAGTGGACAAAAGTAACCCTATGTATAAAATTTCGTCGAAATACCATCAAAATTGGCGATTTGACCTTGAATTGACCCTATTTCAAGGTCAAGGTCACGTCGCACGGGCAAATGAATATGCTTATGAGACTCCCCATACGAAAGTACTCCCACATACCAAGTTTCATCGAAATCCCGTGATATTCGGGCGTTTGACCTTGAAATGACCCGATTTCAAGGCCAAGGTCACATTGCGTCACGATTTGACCAGTCCAAAACACTGCCCGGACAAAAGTACCCAACAAACGTGCCCGTCGAAATCCATCTGGTTTTACCCGATTTGACCTTGAATTGATCATTTTGAAGGTCAAGGTCAGGTCGGGGTCACGATTTGACCCATCCAAAACACTCAGTGGACAAAAGTAACCCTATGTATAAAATTTCGTCGAAATCCCATCAAAATTTGCGATTTGACCTTGAATTGACCCGATTTCAAGGTCAAGGTCACGTCGCACGGGCAAATGCATATGCTTATGAGACTCCCCATAAGAAAGTACCCCCATATACCAAGTTTCATCGAAATCCTGTGATATTCGGGCGTTTGACCTTGAAATGACCCGATTTCAAGGTCAAGGTCACGTCGCACGGGCAAATTAATAGGTTTATGCCACTCCCCGTCGAATGTACCCCCACAATCCAAGTTACATCGAAATCCCGTGATATTCGGACGTTTGACCTTGAAATGACCCGATTTCAAGGCCAAGGTCACATCGCACGGGCAAATTAATATGCTCATGAGACTCCCCATACGAAAGTACCCCCACATACCAAGTTTCATCGAAATCCCGTGATATTCAGGCGTTTGACCTTGAAATTACCCGATTTCAAGGTTAAGGTCACGTCGCACGGGTAAATTAATAGGCCCATGTCACTCCCCAGCCGAAAATACCCACACATACCAACACCCTTTATCGTTAACAAGTTTAACTTTTCTATCTACCTCCGGGTTTAGATCCAGACAAATATCCCAATTATTGGGATAAATATTTCCTCTCCCCGACCCTTCGATCTGTTGAAAGATTCCAACCCATTTTCAAATAATATAACTAAATATTCCCCAACTAATATAAGGGGCAATATCAGTCTTATATCTGACTAAAAGTACAAATAGGACATTCTTGGACCTTGGGTTTAAAAAAAAACACTCTTTCCACCGAATATTGATTGGAAAATTTAATTAGCGTAATTGTATTTTTGAGCTGTCATAACAAATTTTCTCAGTCTGAAAATTCCATCTGTTTTAGTCAAAACTCGAAGAAATTTTTGAAAACCAATTTTTGAAAATGTTACCAAAATGAGTCAAGGGAAGACATCAACCCCTTACCACTGTCGCCTCGTCCTTGGTGAATGCAAATCATTATCCAGAGGTCCATCACATAGCCATAACAGCAAGTATAACATAGGCCAATAAAGCGAATGTGAATAACATTTTCTCTATATCATGGAATTTATCATATATCAATTTTGTTGCGGTTGGCTCACCATATATTACCAGTCGATGTGTTTAATTCTACCCGTAAAACAGTTTGTGATTACAAAACGTTTACCGGTACGGGTAGCTACCAGTACCCGTACCCGTACCCGTACCGGTTTGAAATCGCAAACTCGCTATTTGTTCGTTCATCACAATTTTTTCATCTCACGTTTTTCACAATTTGGTTTCCGACCTGCTCATACTTCAGTTTTCACTATGGGGGTATCCCAGCACTAGTGGTGTAACCTCTAGTTTTTTACGTTTACCCATAGCATAGTATACTATTAAACCCTTCTATTTTGACCCTTACATTCCAATAATTTGTGTTATTACTGGCTATTATGAACATGTGTATATACTACTTTAGATCATAACAGTATGCTCTATCATTCAACATTAAAATATTATGATTCCGATCATAACAATTTACTATCGCCAAGGGATGGGTTATAAAACATCTGCCGATTGTGATCGGCCTCTCGTTATTGTTCTGTTTTAGATATTTATTGATTGCTGCTTTCAAATTGAATATATGATCATTTGGTTTCCGACCTGCTCATACTTCAGTTTTCACTATGGGGGTGAGATATCCGCGCAGATGTACAGGTGGATGGACAGACAGAGCACAGCAGGCTAGCATCACCAAATTCTCTCTCTGGGGACCTCATTCTGCTTAGGCCTCATGCTCAATAAGTTGTTTGCTTCTAAGAAATTACTGAGTCTATTCTGTAACAGAGAAGTAAATCATTTTCCTAAGCAGCTGTAACGTGGTCCGGGTTTTTGTAATGACTTCTGGGTAGCGTGGATAATTCTCTTTGCCCCAAACCTCAACGTTACAGGAAATGTATCTGTGGTTGCTTGGAACTTGCTTCTTGAATAATCTGCTGTCTGTTCTTGACCGCTTGAGTCTGTGTCTTGGCTTGATCTCCCTATGTGAAGCCTCGAATCCCTCGTAGGACTATCAATGTATGAGCCCAGGAGTATCTTTAAGTGACAAACAGTTACAAAGCAATGTGATTTATTAGAACAATATCCAAGATTCCACAGAATGATTCACATATATAAAGAATGAAGATATGTTATCACCAAAGCTCTCTTGGGTCTCTTTCAGGTGAGTATGGGCTAAAGCCTAAATGCCCATAAAATAACTGTATCTTTCCGATTCTCAAACGGCCAAAGTATGACCAACAGCCAGCTAAATGGCATAAATTAATCAATTAGGCAATTAGCCGATTGATAACCAACAGCCAAAGACAGGGGTGGCACTCCGAAATCCCCGAAAGTCTTGACAAAATGCCCCCAATGGGTCTTTAAAAGTCAGGTAAAATACTGACACTAGTTCCGTGTTGACTGTCTTCAAAGACTAATTCCGTTGGAGTGCGCACGAGATTGGGTCGGGTTTGTTTATATAGCAACACGACCCTTTCCCATGATATAAACACGACCCACTGAGACTTGACCCGATAACACGACCTAGCGAGACGTAACCCAATAACACGACCCAGCGAAACATTTTAATCTGCCGTGTAACATGAGTGACATGCGATGGGCGGAGCTTAAAGAGTGTCCGCCAATCGCGTAACAAATAGATAAATAGTGAAGAAATATCACAATATATTGCCGATAAATACGTTAATATGCTAAACAATTAGTGATAATTGAATAATAACTGGATGAATATGAATATTATGAACTTGATTTGCTGGAATATTAGATGTTACATGTATATGACAATCAATGATGATTAAAGTGTAATTTGATGCGATGAAATTGGAGTGAAATGACACAAATAATGTGCATATATATAAACTACAGAAACGAAATAGAAGTGTTTCCGATGATGATAATGTGCATCACAAATTATTACAGCTAATTAATCTAACAATGCCTAATATTATAAAACAATACAAATGACAGTTTAACAGAGGGGTACATTGTAGCTACGCTACAGAGCTTTGATTTAGCGCTCTAACCATCATTTTTTCCATTTTCTCTGAAGGTTAAATTTGAGATGCTGCATCTTGTCCACAGTTGTTGGAAGATTTGATCAAAATCCGCTGATAAGTACACATACCATTATTTCAATAATAATATAGACAAGTATGGAAAGCTCCTGTGTGAGATTGACGAGTCGCCATCCGAGATTGTAAAGTCATAACTAATCCGTGCTTCTTATTATAGCCTGTGACTCGGATGGCGACTCGTCAGATTTTCAATTTTTGTGTTGTTGGAAATTCACATTAATAAATGTTGCAGGAAATGCCAAATCATTTCGGATTTGCAGTGTTACTTTCAAGACATATATATAGTTGATTGAGTGGAAGAAATATTTTTACAACTGATACATTTTTTATGCTGAAATAGGACTTGAAACTAGTTGTGGTAGCGGGAGTCCAGTTGACTCTGAATCCAGTAAATTGGCCAGCTTTCCATACTTGTCTATATATTATTATTATTGTAGTAATGGTGTGTGTATTATCATTGGATTTTGATAATAATTTCCAACAACTGTGATCTTGTCTCTCACGAACAGGTCCTGTAAATTCAACCTAATTTCTCGTGATTTTATAATGTAAATGAAAATATTTAAGTGAAACATGTCAGTTTTAGTATGGTGTACAATTTCCCCATGCTTGGTGGGTTTTATACAAAAAATTGACAATTCTGGTGTTATTACCACCATTCCACATGGCCAGATGGGAGAAGAATTAAAAGCTGAGGATCAATAATTTTAATTCCCCACCCAAAGACATTCCTATCACTGTCTTCTCAGAGTGTGACACTCAGTTCATGAGGTCTTCTGGGTTATCAACAAGGATTCTTGATAATAGAATCCAAATTGGATTTGAAACTTAATAGCAAGCTCCCACCTTCTTGGATCCCTTATATGATGAGCCTGAAATCTGTCTGAGTTTCCTGTTATCTTGTCAGCTTAGCCTAGACAAGACATGGATAGTGCTATATTATAGCAGAGTTGAAGCATCAAGCCTCTTTTTCATCCAAAAGCAATTTTTTAGGGGAGCTGTGTCTGTCTATGTTGTCTTACTTCATCTATCTATGTGAAATTATTGATTATTAAACATTTGTTCTGAATTTTTATTTTAATAACTATTAAATCTTCAGTAATAATACATGTAGAATATAAGGTCTTTGAGCTTATTGGTTAGGGGCACAGTTCAAGTTAGTATACGGGTGTGATTTACCCATTTACCCATTTACCGAGTATACCAGGGTGATAGTGCAGATCTTGTTGGTCCTACAATGGATACAAATACAATAAGACATCTTTATTGAAAAAAAAAACATGTTTGCATTATTCAAGTAAATTTTAATTATATAATGAACATTTAAAGACATGTTATGGACTAGTTCGGGTGTGTGAAACTGTTAAGTTAGTATTCATGCGATATGTCAACTGGAGGAATGTAACATTCTACTAACTCGCCGAAAAGTTCAAGCAATCGACCGTACAACTCCACAGAAAACATCGTCTGAACTACGCTCAATTGTAAATATTTACTTCTTGATTCGGGACGCAACTGTCAATGATAAACTAATGAAAAAGATTTCGCCATCGAGAGTCACTTGATTTAATTAATAGATAAGAATGACGTTGTGTGTTGTCAATTTGGATAAAATATGTGTAAACATAACTACTTTGCGCAAGATTATTCCCCATTTCTATTTGGCCACCCTACTGGAGTGTTTCACATCACTTTAAGAAATGAATGTACTATTAGTGGGTATGGGTGTTATTGGGGATACGGTGCTGTGATTGTTAGGGGCACATTCGCAGTTCTCACTGAATGTGCCTCCAATGATCAAATTCTACATTGACCAGCCTTGAAAACTGTTTATTTTATTTTATATTATATTATTCACGAATGGGGCACCTCCTTAATGTGCAACAAAAGCTCTTTATCATGATTGATCTTTTTACTTTTTCGACCGACTAACGTATTAAGTGGTTCTGTTCCAATTTTAAACTGTAGTTGTATCCTTATTTACTTTTATATTTTAATAGTGTTTGCTATGGAAAGTGAAAAGGACAAACACCTGAATAACCAGTTCACAAAAAATGATGGCAAAGTCTACCATGCACCAAAAGGTACGTTTGCATGTTCTTCTAAGTGTTATTTTCTTTCATTAAATATTAACGTATTTGTTTATTCTCTGTATTTATTATTAAGATAGGAATATAAATAAATTCTAAAGTGGACCGTGTAGCCTGAAATCATTTCTGATACTTGTTATATTGCTAATCCAATCTAGATGAAATTTTTTTGCTTTATGTCTGCTTGTATAAACATCTATATGTTTCAACCAATACAGACTCTATTTGTGAAAAAATAAATGTCAGCCAGTTTTAAATAGAATGTCCTGAGCTTATTTGCCAGCTTCTTTATTTTATTGGTTAAAATAGTGGAAGCTCAGACAGGTTTGAGCCCAACTACAATAGAAAAAACTTGTTAACATTATTAGTCTGCATCATTGGAACTCATTGAAACTCCCCATAATCAGTGAATCTTAATATCTATTTTCTAGCATAATATGTATACTATATTTAAAAAAAGTTTATATCTCAGTAGAAGTTTACTGTTTTGTGATAACTGATGTCTTGTCTTAATGTATAACACACTTCAATATAGATACAAATGTAAAGAAGTGATGTTTGCTGTTCATAGTATTAAAATTGTGTTTATTAATGTTTACTCATTGCTATAAGTTTTCTGTTCTACAGTTTAAAAAAACTATCTCTTATATCTCTTGTATATTAAAAATAACCCTTTTCTGGTTGATCATTTATTGTGACAATCATAAAGTATTTATCGTTGTTTTTAAGTTAGCATAGTCGAATCAGTGGTTATGAAATGAGTTTGGTATAGTACTAACCACTTGTTGCATCTTGAACTTGCATGTTGAGAGCATTCAGTTGATTGATTCACAAATCTGTGTCTATTTATATTCTCATTTTAGGATTTGGTACATTTTTTCAGAAATTAGCTGGACTTGATATCTTCTTGCTTCTTTTGTTAAATATATGGTCTCTCTTTGCTGATATAAAATGACGAAAACCTTTTTTTCCTTGTCTGCCCTCACATCACTATTTATATAAACAGCTTCTTTCAATGAAAAAAAATTGCCACAGCACAAACATGACACATGGCCTATAAATATTGAGTAAGTATACCCCAACTCAAGGATTAGGCTATGCTGGATTACAAGCATCTATGCGAGTATGCATCCGAGCAGATATCTCAGCCACTGGTTGCCAGAACTCCATGAAGTTTGATATGGATGTTCACCACCTTGAGGTCTTCCAAAGGAGTGTCAATTGGTGTTGTTTGTATTTTCCGTTGCTGAGTTATTTCTTCTTTGTGTATTTGAATATGTTGATTTTCTTCTCCATCCACATTTATATCTCAGCAATATGTTCATCATCTTCACCTTCACGACATGTTACATCTAAAGATTGTGTTCGGTCCACCCCATGTTTCTATTGGAATTGTGGTATGGCCTATTGTCTTTACCTCAAATAAATATGCCATTCTGAAGTAAATAATTCTGGTATATCTATATGCCATTGCCTACAATAGAATGGTTACAGTCTGAAATTTTGGAGGAAGTGAATTGTGCTGTTCTGAGAATGGTAGATCTGTTCTGTGTAACACTGCAGACCTACACATATTCTCAAAATAAGTGTCCCTCTCGACCGCGTTGGAACCGCTGTGAGATCGCATTGAAAAATGACCATCAACGCGGCTTTAGTGTTAACTCAACATTAACATTACTCCAACGTGGTTGTAATTTTCAACTTGGTCGAGGTAACCATCAACGCAATATAACGCGGGCGGTGTAAGGGAGCATGTCAAAACCTCTTTCGCATATGCGAAAATATTGTCGATAATGTCGAAAAGTTTTGACATAAATGTGCAAAAAGGAAATGTCGGAAATGACGAAAAATAATGTGATAACGTCGAAAGCGACTGGCCATTAAAGTGCGATAACGTCGAAACCACAACAGACCAAAATTTCCGTAAAATGTCGAAACTTTCGACAACGCGAAAGTCGCGACGTCGAAACATTGATCGATATTCGCAAACGACGAAAAGTTGACGAAAAGTTAAAACATCGATACGATGTTGTTGCACTTTGTAAATTCGCGCATTTATTTTTGCCTTCTGCGTAATCAGATGCCAGCTGAATTTTGATTGGCTGAATTGTGTGAAGGAAAATAAAGTTCATCCAAAGGCCATAAAAACAACTCTATGCGGTTAACACAAAAGTACAATGACTTGACAGTTCGACTGTTTTGATAGCTATGAGTTCGCACGAGTCCTAATTAAACAATAGTCAACCCATTCCAAATGTGTGAAGGGGTGACATTTAGCAAAAGGCTATACAAACATATAGGCCTATTGACATATAATGACGTATACCGGTCCTCACAACTATGAGTGGACTGTGCGACAGTTTTGTTGTTGTTGTTGTCTTCTCAATTAGTGAACAATGGTTTAACTCGTTGGACAAAACCAACACATCTGATATATGAAATTCCAAAATGAAGCGATTTGATGTCATAATATCAGTTCGATCATGGCTAGAAACAGTGATGAAATCGAATAGATCTATCGTTAGCAGACATATACGCAGTTGGGAAAATATTAGACCAGCAGTTTACACAGGTCGACAGTACGAAGAAGTTAGGGTTTTCACAACCCCAGGTATCACACATCTAACAGAAAAAAGATGAAATCACACAGAAATTTGAAACCAGCTGCACCCACCCACAACGGGAGCGACAACCGTCCATCCAGCATTTGAAGCAATAGGCCCGATATAGAACAAGCCCTCATCACATTGTATCAACGCCAGACATATATATAGAGAGAGAGAGCCATACCCCCTAAGTTCATTGTTTTATAATGGTATCATTATCCATGTTTTTATTATCCATTCAATAAAGAATCGAGAAAAACATAACACTCAACTCCTCTGCCAGTCAATGCTACCCACAGACGAAATTAGGGTTGGCCTGGGAAATTACAGTGCTAAAAATAGCACAACACAACACGTGGAAATTCCAAACTATTCTATATGTTTTGTATTAACTTAACTTTGTCGCATCTGATCGCTGATATATATTGAATAAAATGTGTAGATTTGAAATAAAAGTCGCCGACGAATTAATCATGATAACGCTGCGCTCCGATATCTATCTAACAATGATTTCATACTTAAATTGCGAAAATGGAAGCATTGTTTACAACAAAACCACCACCGGGTTTACGGTACTTTCAGAATGCCATAGACTAAAACGAGAATGCGACGATGCCGTAAACATTAAAATATGTGTCCACATTAAAATATGTGTCTGGTCTAGAAAGACTGAAACTGTAGAAATTAACTCTACATGGCATACGGAAAGTATACTATAAATCGGGGTTGTGGAATAATTTATTGTCGTCCTCGGCTGTATTCTTTTATTCATAATACTTCGCACAATTAAATGGTGACGGTTTACCCAAAATGAAGACAAGTTACATAATCACACACAAAAACGATTTTCGAAATCAAAATTTGCATTGTTTACGGTACCACTCTGCAGTATTAATGCGACAGTGTAGCAATTATTGCTCGAGATTTTGGGGGACTTCAACCTGTACTGTAATATTTACTGTAAACCAGTGATACAATATCACTGCTGTAAACCCACAGATTTGCGGCCACCGTGTGACATCAAAACGTAGGAAATGATTGTGTTGGCCTATCCTATTATATAAATTGGGTCTGGGAATAATTTATTTGGGACTTTAAATAATCTTCTATTAATAATAGTTCATTATTAAACGAAGTTTGAATTGTCCGATATTAACCAAATCAGAGATTTCAGTAGATCGGAGAAATTTACTAATAGGCCTACATATATAAACTCCGATCAAATCGGAATTGTTTTCATATCGGAGAATACTCCCATTAAATCATTGGAATTCTTATGAGAAAAACTCCGATCTGAGAAATTTCAGCATGGACACCGACATCTTCCCGTTCGCGACACATCAGTATAAAACTGCGACTATGGGGTATTTATTGAACACAAACTGTCCTGCCAATCATATCGACACAACAGCAATATTTGACGGAAATAATGCTGCGATCTTGACGAAAACAAACACTGCGAAATATGTCGAAACAGAACAGCGAACATTTGAGCAAAATTGCGAAACAAAACTGCGATAATTGCGAAAACATTGAACCAAGACAGCGAAAATGACGAAAAATTGACGACAACGTTACGGCGTGCGATAATGACGAAAAACTCCGATAATGTTGGAAAAAACAACGTCAATGACGCCACATTTTTCGCATTTTTTTCGCATATGCGAAATAGGTTTTGACAAGCTCCCTAATCATCAACGCAATATAACGAGGTCGAGATAACTGCCAATGAAATATAACACTGGGTAGGGGGTCGTAAACAAAATGTAACCGTGCCTTGGATTCCAACAGTGATACATCAGGAAGTCTTTATGACGGCCTGACAGCCATGTTTTGTCCGCCGAGCAATGTGACGGCCAGATATTTTGTCATATAACAGCGATTTTTTTTATCTGTCTTGTTGGCTTATAAAATTCATTAGTTTATTAAGAAACTGATTATAGTTTTATTTTTGTTTTTATTAAGATCGCCTCATTTGGTTGAGGTCCTCCTGTAATTTCAAGTTGGTCAAATAAGTTAAGTACAGCTTACTAAATATTCCTACAAATTGTACTTCACAATTTTGGAACTATATACATGTACGCGTCCGTCAGAGCTGTTAAGTTTCACGGCAATTCCGCAAACACGGATAACCCCCAATTTCACCCGGATTCATCAAAACCCGCATTGAAAATCCCAAAACGAAGGTTTTTTATTTTTTAAATTCGTGCATATCCGGGAATTCCCCAAATTACAATGACTTCCTTATTTCTGGTACCGTAAATAACCACACATTGATGACATTCACAGATTGTACCGTCGGTAACTTTGATGTTCCCTCTGATTGAAGACTTATATTAATTGATTTTCACACCCTGGTGAAGCCACACCTATAAAGGTGTGTTGTTATAGTATACAATACGTATAATCACAAGTTTGCAGCTGTATTGTAAGGCCCCATTGATGCAAATTTCTTAGTTACGGATTAGTCACAATGGTATGCATTACGATGGAATGTGTCCATGATTTCGTTTGCGGGTAAAACTGTAAGACGGGTCATTTTGTACAATCGATTTCACGCATTCATGTCCGGTTGAAACCTGTGTAACTCGTGTTCGTTTTAACTTATTTTAAACAAAGTTTCTGCTTCTTAAAATTAGTTAATAAATGGTTGAATGTGTGCATTTCTTTTGGGGGGTTAAACTGTTAGACGAGTCCACTTTGTAGTTTATTCCGAATTATACTTTCGGTTTCGCGCTTATCCGGCTATATCCGGTGGAATTCTGAGAATTTTTACTTAATTTATACGAAGTGTCTGCTTCTTTCTCTTCAATAAATGGTGGTATCTCCCACTCACAGCAGCTCTATTACAACTACCAACAGGACAATCATTACCATTTTATTTAGGTCTATATATTTATAAAATAAACACAAATAGAAACTCAAAAAAACTATTTAATATTCATCATAAAAATTATTTTTGGAACATGAGCATATTTGGGCATACCTCCCGCAAACATCTCCCGGATTGACATTTTCGAAACTTAACAGGTCTGGTGTCCGTACATGTATACATCAATATTTAACACATTTGCCTTGTTTTATTATGAACAAATATCATTATGATTATAAAACAGTGATTTATTCGGCAACCAGACCTGTTAAGTTTTGAAAATGTTTTGGGATTTTCAATGCGAGGTATTGATGAATCCGGGAGAAATTGGGGGTTATCCGTGTTTGCGGAATTGCCGTGGCAATCCGGGAGTCTCACGGACAATCCGTGAAACTTAACAGCTCTGTTCGGGACCTATGTTCTGTAACATTATGTAATCACGCAGGGCTACATCATAGGATCCTAGAATCCAACTTTCTTTTTAACTTTCATTTCCAATGTAAATTTGCCGCGTTTACATGTTTTGCGTACAATTTGTATTTCTGCCAAATTATATGTTAATACAATAACATTTCCGTTACAAGAACGACGCTCAGATACCAGTAGTTATCTTATAAAATGAACACACTTTATGCTAGCAGTATACATCTATGAAAATGTACCTAGCTACCTGGAGCTGACATGCCACGACCGCGTTGACTCCCATGCCAACGTGTTAACTTCAATGCAGTCTGCGTTACACTTCAATGCGGTCCGCTGAATTTCTACGCAGTCCTAGCGTACACTCAACGCGTTATCAGTGTGACGACCGCATTGCGTCGACCTTACAACCACTTTGTTGACGGCTGACGACCACGTTAAAAGGGACACTTATCTTGAAAATATGTGTATGTTCATATTGAAAAGCAGCTCAACTAACGGTGAGAAGGGCTTCCTTAAGTAATATCCCTGTAGTTGAGGTGATTAGTAGTTTGTGAATACCATCATCACAGTCTCCGTTTGATCAGGAGCTTGTGATTTTGAACCCCAACATGGGTGAAAAATCGTGATCGATCACACAGAGTTCAAAGCAGTGAATAACTCATACTGAGCTAGATCATCAGACATATTGATGTATTCATTTGTATGTGTCCATCTGTCTTCTAATATGATCACACATAAGAGTTAATGGAGCAACCACAAATTCGGTAACACTACCACTACCCTAAAGTTTTTTCATGGGTTTTGAAATAAATCTATAGAAAAAATAGGCAAAAATTTCATAGAAAACAAACACATTCCAAGAACCAACCGAATGCTAAAATTTTATACACATACTGGAGCAAACACAAATGGTATTGAGATGAATAGTTTTCAATATCAAGGAAATGCAAGAAAAATATACCTGTATCGATGGGGGGTGTAAACATTGTACCCAGGAAGGAAATCCATATTTTGCTTCTGGCAATTCTGGGGACCTACCACCCTCAAACTGCAACAAAAAAAATATACACCCAATTTAGACAAATGAGCCAATTTTAGGTTATATTTTAATATTTTAAAGTTTTCCCTTTTTGTGCAAGCCCATGCATATACTTGCAACATATGCAATAAGGCGTGGGTCCGCCGACCTCTGAACCGCACTGTATTCGGTTGAGGTTATTTCTTAATTTCTTATGCTATGCAAGTAGATGGGTTTTCTTCAGACATAAGACCCTTTTATGCAAGTGCGCCCATATGCTTGCGACATAAGCAATAAGGTGTGGGTCCGTGATTGAGATTATATCTTGATTTCTTAAAGGAGTTATTATACCCCCACTCTCGAAGAGAATGGAGGGTATACTGGATTGACCTCTTCGTCCGTCATTTCATCCAGACATCGATCTATCCCTCTTTTTTTGTCTGACCGTCAGTCCATCCACCAGTTGTCGGATCTGAATGAAATTTGGTATGGATGTTCACCACTATGAGGGTATTCAACGGAGTGTTCAATCGTTTTTTTCCGGATTTTCTGTTCTAGAGTTATACATCTTTGTTTATCTGGAAATGTTGTTTTTGTTCCGTCCGAGCAGATGTCTCCATGTCTCCACCACCGGTTGACAAAACTCTTTGAAATTTGGTGTGGATGTTCACCGCTATGAGGGCAATCAACGAGTGTTCAATCGTTTTTTTTCCGGATTTTCCTTTCTAGAGTTATTCATCTTTGTTTGTCTGGAAATGTTTGTTTTTTTTGTCCGTCCGAGCAGATATCTACACCACCGATTGATGAATCTTAATGAAATTTGGTATGGATGTTCACTACTATGAGGGCAGTCAACCGAGTGTTCAATCGTTTTTTCCGGATTTTCCGTTCTAGAGTTATTCATCTTTGTTTATTTGGAAATGTTGTTTTTTTGGTCTGTCCGAGCACATATCTCCACCACCAGTTGACGTATATCAATGAAATTTGGTATGAATTTTCACTACTATGAGGGCAATTATTTGAGTGTTCAATTGTTTTATTGAGTGTTCAATAATTTTGTTTCCAGTTTTCGGTTCTAGAGTTATTCATCTTTGGAAGTATTGGTTTTTTGGCCTGTATCTGCACCACTGGTTGACGGATATCAATGAAATTTGGTATAGATGTTCACTATTATGATGGTAATCAATTGAGTGTTCAATTGTTTTGTTCATGCTTTCCATTCAACAGTTATTTATCTTTGTTTATATGAAAATGTTGGGTTTTTTTTCCATCCAAGCATATATCTCACCCATACTTGTCTGTTCGAAATTGCCACATTTGGCTGATGCCAGCACCACTGGTGCAATCTCTTGTTCTGTCAACAAAGCAAGAAATATATAAAAGAGTAGGATCTGTCTGTCTGTCCGGAGTTTTCTCCCAAACCCCCGGGCCGATTTCAACCAAATTTTGTGTGGTGACTCGATGTATCCTGGAGAGGTTATAACGATGTTAGTTTTTCAAAATGTTTATTTAAAAATAAAAAAAGACACACAAAAATTAAAATAAGCTCACCATGGGCTAATATTTCAGAATCAAATAAGTCAAATATGAACCTATGTGAATATTTAGGTCAAAATGTACGCGAAGCTGCAGACCCATCCATCACTGAATAAAGGCTTTGTTATATATTTAAAATACTCATTTTGCCGAGATAATTCAAAATCAAGTAGATAATATTTATCGCGAAAATTGCATAATTATTTACTCAGGTATAAAGTCTGATCAGCACGTTCACCTGGCTATATCTTCTGGTAAATATCCCGTGTTTTGCTAACCAGGTGACAGCAGTGGGCTGAGCTTAAAAGAATTCCGCTAATTGCACAATGAGTTGATAAATACATATGAAATATCACATTCACTTGCCGATTGAATGCCTTTTTACGATAAATAAATGATGTCCATTTAATAAATACTATTTGAATATGCTGATTATGTACTGGATGTGCTAGAATATTAGATTTTATTATCCACCCCTTAACTAACACTATTTCTGATTGGGCAAAACCGCCACGTGATAATCCAGGAAAAAGTCATATTAGACTCCCGAATGTCATATTGGACTCCCAAGTGTGCAATATCACTTTTTTATCGGGACTCTGTGATGTCACGAATTAACTATCGCGAAATGAATTGGTGAAAGTGTGATGCCTGCGCAACACTGGTGGATTTAGTAGACGTTTCACATCCGCATTGAGTTTTTTTTTCACGTCCGTGTTTACTGTTCCAAATCATGCTTTCTGATAATCAAAATACAGGCTTTTATAGAGAATTAAGTGCAAACAAAATACCAAAAATAACCACAAAAGTTTAATTCCCAAAATGTGGATAAACATACAGATGGATAATAAAAATGTCATTATACAATGTTGTGTACAGTATGAGTTTTTCTTGTACTCGTCCAGGTTGTGGTGAAAAGTCATTTTGGACTCGACACTGCATGCGTGTCTCGTCCAATATGGCTTTTCACCACAGCCTGGACTCGTACAAGAAAAACACATACTTTACACAACATTGTACAATAACTTTATAATATAACGAATAATAATGACTATAAGTGTACTTTGAAACGATAAAAGTGGAGTGAAATGAGATAATTTATGCAGAAAAACAATGTACAGAATACAGTACGAAACGAAATTGAGCTGTTTCTGATACAAATAAATGTTGGGTTTTCTAGCTCTTCTTTTTTGTTGATGGTACAATTTTCGGAAGCTAATTTATACCACTGAAATGTTGTCATACCATTGCGCTGTCATCAGATGAGTGCATTCAAAAAACAATGGTGCGTGATTTAAAAAGTGTGGGTTATACATAATGATGGCTTATTTGTCATATTCTTCCTCTTCAATACCAATTATAAAAAAGAGGGTTCAATCACAATCGGTAGCTATAGGCTAGAATAGTTTAATGATTTAGAAGGAATCCACTTCAGTTAACTTGAAAAGTTTATGATTTCTCTCTGCGGCCCATGATTTCACTCTGCGGGCCGCTTGCTAAATAAAATCCATCCATGCAGTCAAGATATCGTGTGAACAAAAGAATTAACTATTTTTTATGTCCAATATAAGAAAAACATTAGAGGTTTAACCTGTGATGTTGAATTTGGTATAGAGCTACTGAATACATGTGTAAAATAATTGGTAATGAGGTATAATATACTGTGGTGTGATTTTAGAATAACCACAATATTGAAAAGAATAGTTGGGTAAATGGGGATCACTAATTCCAGATTTTCCTGAGTGATTATGTTGTGTGGGTCCAGGTATGAACTCCTCGTGTTCACAGTGGAATGGTATGTGTTGTTTTGCTTCTCGTGGAATACCTCCAACGTGTACCCGGTACTTATATGCATGGTTTCATAATTGATGATAAATAAACGTCCATGACGAAAGAAACAACGGATGATCATAAGTAGCAGGTATCCTTCATTTTGGGACAACTTCCCCAGCATTACCTCAGGCTATACTTCCACACTGTGATGAACTATCCTACAAGATTTCTGTTTCCATCAATATAAGTTCATTTGGTACCATCACCCACCATAAACTAATAAGGTTTCCACTTCCAACATCTTCTATCTGGTCTAGGCTTTATAATTCAACATTATTGAGCCATTGTCACTGGAGACGATACTTGTAACATGTTTAAACTATTTCCAGTAGGAAATGACTTCCATTCGTATCCTGCCACCTATAGTTGATTGATAATTGAGTCAGTGAGAACTGGACTGGATGGCCAGGCCTCTATTTAAAATCAGGCAACAATCAATGATTATTCCCAGCTTGGGATTGTCTGCTTGAGTCAGACTATTTAGCAACGTGATTTCCTATTTGTATTTACTTAATGCTCCTTGCGAATTCCATTTCCTGAGCTTCCTACCTGGGCAGACGGTTAATGATTATATGGCCGAATTCTGATGTAGAAGAGGCAAGCGAGAGAATAAGGATACGCCAATTTATCTAATAAATTCTAGTCAGTCTTTATTCTCAGATAACTATTACCTAGACATCAAGTGGACTATGATTCAAACTGGTGGCAGGTTTCTGAACACTTAAACAATATTTCAAAGGTTTAGGTAGAGACAAGCCAATTAATGCACCAGGACATGGCCAATGGATTGAAATGCTTGCAACTTTTAAAAGAGGCCTATTTTATTATAAATCTTGAGACCATGTTTCCAAATGAAGTAAATTTGAATCGGATCATTGATTGAAGTGAGACAATTCGAATATAATTTCCATGAAGAGTTCTTCACAACAAAATTGAAAGTAAAACCCCGCATTCAAAATCCCAAAAATAGATGTTATATTATTGTTTGAATATTCGTGCATTTGCTGGGGTTTCCCCACGACAGGGATTTCCTTATTTCCGAACATAAATACCCACACATTAACATTCACAGAATGCACCTTTGGTAACTTTTAATGTTCTCTCTGATTAAAACTGATCAGTTGTGAACTGTGACTGATATTAATTGATTTTCACACTCTGGTAAAGCTACACATGTAAAAGGGTGTTCTTATAGTATACAATACGTATCATCATAAGTGTGCAGCTGTATATTAAGCGCCCCATTGATGAACATTTCTAACCAACCGATACTTTATGATTTAAGTTCACTGACTAGTAATAATCCTTTTTTTCACAAGAATGCATAGGGCTTATATTAATCAAATTGAAGGAATTTCTGTCATATCTGTCTTGTATACATCTAAAAAATATCCAAAGCACTATCCAAAAAATGTGCCCGTTATGAGTCTAAGTTTAAATATTCAGAATTATAACAGGATGTTAGCATGCTGGCAATTTAGCTGTGTATTATTTTATATAAACATGCATGTATTTCACACTCATAGCAGGTCTATTACAATTACCAACAGGACATTCATTACCATTTTATTTAGGTGTATATATTATAAAAGAACACAAATAGAAACTCATAAAAACTATGTATTCTTTATCATAAAAATGATTTTTGGAACATGTTTGTGTATACGTCCCGCAAAAATTTCCCGGATTGCCATTTTCAAAACTTAACCGGTCTGGTTGGGGGCCATCAAATTTTGTCCGAATTTCATTGAAAAACATGGCCGACAGCGGCCAACCATCTAAGATTTTACATCCTTCAGCGGCTATCTTGGATTTAAATTTATATGTATCTCTTCATGTTGACATCTAGTATTACTTACAAATTTAAACTTTCTGCATTCCTAATCGCTCCATTGACTGTACCACATGAAATTATCCCCTCACCAATACAGTGTCATTACACTTTCATTTTTCTTTCCGTCATCAGCTGGATGGCACATTTCTTTATTTGGAACATTGTTTTCATTTTGTGAAGACAGGCGGTCTTTATAGATATGATTTTTCATTTCATATGCCCCATTGCATGTCAACACTAAATCCTCATGCAGTGAAAATTGCTCTGCACACTTCGTTAATATTAATATGTTAAATAAACACTGCATTAAGACAAACAAAGATTCCAGGAAATTTGCAATTATACCTAACAGATTTTTACAGTGGGAATTTCATCTTATCCAATTTCAACTTAACCATGTTTATTTGATTGACTTAGCACAACCTCAGCCAGGACCAGACAATGACTTTGACTTAATTAAGTGGGGTTTTCGAGTTGCCGACAATCGACTTAACAATATTTGACTGTACCTCTATATAAATTATGAAATTTAAAAAAGTTATATCATGAGGACAGATGGATGTCTTGGTTTCATACATCTATACCGCTTTATTGATAATATTGACTTATTATTATACCTCATTACTAAAAAAGGCATTGCTACAGAAAATAAAGAATAGCAAAATGGGATAGAAATGAAATTTTCTTTTAAAAAAAACCCAGATATTTGCAGTGCCATGTTGACAAACTTGCTCAATGTTTAAAGATGCTGTTTCCTATGTAGCAATGTATCAATTTTGATATGAGTGCCATCAATGAAAATACATCCATCACATCATCAATTTTTATATGAATTGAGTTGAGGTAAATCCCCATTTATGTATGACTTCTCTCTATACTGAACCAAACGCAAGACACAAGATGTCGAAATCATTAAATGCTACCAACACTTGTGGTAAATTTTTAGAATTTTTATGAAAATGGCTTTTCTTGAAATCTTATATAGTAACTAATTTTCCAAGTATCTTTAAAGTTTATGTTCTGCTTAGTATTGTGAGACAAGAATTGACTTCATATTTGTGATTAATTCTGAATGATCTCTTCACTGACAAATATCAAATACCATTATTTTCAAAATTTTAAGCTGTGAAGACTCTAAGTGTCTTTGAAGTTGTCGAACATGGTTGGTTGACTCAGAATCATTCTGTTATTATACGTCCTTTTGAAAAAAATGGGATGTATTTACATGTTATCTGTCTGTCGTTCTTCTGTCCGTTTCCGGATGATAACTTTAGTAAGTCTGAACTGAATGGAATGAAATTTGGTATGTGGGTTTACTAGCACAAAATACAGGTCAAGTTCGAATTTGGGTTTCGCCTGCCAATTTTCACCAAAGTTATAGGCCTTTGTTGAAATTACCATGGGCATATATATTTTTGCAATGTCCTGGAGATGCTCTTCTGTAAATATGACGGTACACAAGAAAATTTGGTGACGTTGCATTGCCTGCAGGGAATGATGTTGGTCATATGCGTATTGCGTATAAAAAGGTTATAAAACCTATATATCCTCAATCCTAATTCCATCTTTTAGTGAATTTATTTTGGAGATTGGATTTTGAGCTTCAGTTGTTGTCACCTTGGGTTGTTTTATCACAGGGTACTGAGGGGACTTCATAATAATGAAACTCACGACTGGAAGCTGAGCAAACTCTCTTATTTTGTGATGGTCAATATTAATTTGTTTTTCTTTTGTTCTGTTTCTTGTTTATGTGTGCGTGTGTTCTGCATGTGTTTTATTCATATAGAGGCATGCTTCTTTTGTTTGTAGGCTACGAATCTGACGATGAGTTCGAAGACAGCGGGACTGTGCAATATATACACAAAAATAAGGGCAAAAAATATGCTGCTTTACCAAAAGATGATTCACATGATCGACATGTTCCTAGACGTGCACACAAAGATTTGAAACCGAGACCTCACTCATTCTCTGAGTATTGTGATAATATAACTAGTCGTAGTAACGGCACAGAGGAGCAACACAGGACGAAACCACGACATAATTCTGATGTCGTTTACTCGTCTGATGAATATTCTAGTGAAATTGATGAGCCATCTACACCATATCACTACATCAAACAGCCAGGAGGTAGTATTAACATAAATCTACTACATGTCACCTCAGCCAGAACAAAACACTGCAGTCTCAACTATGCATATATATTAACTTGTGTTTGTCCAAAACTTTGGTTATTTCACTTCACATTGTGTTTTCATTGCTGGTGAGACGCATCATTGGATTGACATTTATAATTCACACACTAGGCGAACGACAATAAAAAACAGGATCCTGACTACAAGAAGCCCGGAAGAACATAAATATCCAACATCAATTCCTATTACAGCCCTCATAATTGGCTATGGCAATCAGCCTTGCCGAAGCTAGTTGCTGAAGCAAACTGGGCCATGTCAAACGGGTGCCGTAGTGGATTGCCAAAGCCAAACAATCTGAATTATAAAGAGGGCTGCTATTATGAATTGCTCTTGTATACGTCTGTTTTCCGGCCTTCTTAAATATAAATCTGCTTTATTATTGACAATTTGTCCAGAGTTCTGGTGTTCTTCTGGATTTTCGTAGACACGATGCCAGTTTCTTGTATTTGGATTATCCTTCACCCAGTGCGATTAAATCTTATTCTAATAATAATTGAATAAACATTTAACTAAATTAATTTTTATATCATAATGTATGTTTTCCTATCAAACAAATTTCGAAAATATTTGGTTAATTTTCTGTAGTTTTGAGCTTAATAAAACATGGTAACTTAGCCTTCCAAAATGTTGACTAACTGAACAATGCTGCCTTATAGCTATGTTGGTACTGTATTACCACTCGGACATTTCTCTGGAAGTTTCCAATATAAGTCCGTAATAGAAATATTGAAAAAAAGATAATCTTGTGATATAAGAGTAGTTTAGACTGCAAACTATGACCCCCATGAGCACCATCCCTCCCTGAACTTGATGTTCACTTATAAATCACAGCACAGTAAAGCTTCTGCCATGAGCTTATTAAAGTTAATGCGCCACTGCTGAACATTATTTTGGGCTGTTGAAGATCATCTTTGGGTTATTATTTGCAGCTTTAACTGTTGTTTTATGTTCAATAATATGTGGCTGTGTTGGCAGCTGATGTTAAAGAATATTTGTTGGATTTTAGCTTGCCTATAAAGACATTATTTCTATCCAAATATCCAAATTTCTATATTAAACATCTTTTCTTTGCAACTACTTGGGTCAATCGAGATCAATTGATGTGGATGATCCTTGGGCAATTGGAATAAGTATTTCTTTAAATGGGACAACTGAACAAAAAGTGATGGCTATTAAAGAGACTGCACAGACTGTATATTGAAACTACATGCCAACTGAGCTTACATTTGCTGTGAAGCTTCTTTGGTGACAGGGTTCCAAATTTCATCAAATGTCGGCAGCCACTAAAATGAGGTAGAATCTCCAATCTTAACATTATCTCTTCAAAAAATTTGTTAGAACTCCTACAAAGTTCTTCTCTAGAATCACCATGTCAGAATTGTATGGCAAGTTCTTTGTGACTAGGAAGCATTTTTTTAGTACATTTAGAGTCCTGTGAGTAGGTACATGCAGTACGATTATGGAATTAGACATTTTATCAGTTCTTATATTAAGGAGATGTTAACCATTTTCTTTCATTGTAGATCTTTATTTAAGATTTATTAAAATATCTTCACGATTGTGCAGGGTCAGTTAAATGTGGGGCAACTGAACCACTGCTTTTAAAAAAATTTGAAAAGCAATTGTCTTGCTTTTGAAATCATGATCAGTCAGCTATATCACCCAGCACAGAACAGTTCTTATCACATGTTGTATCTCTGGTAGCAGTATTAGTCATGGAATTTTCATCAAAATTAATTCAATATCCCACCGCCCCAAAAAAAAAAAGAAAAAAGAAGATTAGGATGGGGTACTTTTTTTCTAGGTTTTATATTTGAGGTATGTTTGTTTATATATATTTAGTCTGATGTGAAACTTTGCTATCTACTTTGTATTAGAGCTGTTTTTCAATTATATAAAATCTAATTAAGAGATTTCACCTGTGCAAAGTCGTATATCCATTTTCTCAATGTTGATGCCATATTTAGGGATGATGGTGATATTTGACATCCTAAGAAATATGGTCTGAGGGATGGAATAGAGTGGATCGATACACTGAGGAGAGATTATTCTGTTCTTAACAATATTTGTGAATTTCAAAATTGGAAATTTAGAACTAGTTAAGAATTGATGTCATTTGAAATAGGCAGTTGAGTTTTGGTTTGGTTTATTGCGGTCTTTCGTTATCTCAGCTCCTAGGACATATCTTAACATTGTCAGTTTTATTTGTATTAAAGACCACACAGATTGTTAATTTCACTTGGAAACTCCACTGCACGTGAAAACCACAGACCCCAATTATATTTAAAGCAACTGAAAATTGCTCAGATACATGAAGCAAGTTTCCCTCCATTTTGGATTTGCAATCATTGTTATCCGGAAAAAACCCAGCTTCGCCGTTGCTGGGTGGCTTTATATGATGGCCTAATGTGCTATGCACCTCACCAAATGAGCCATGCATTCTTCAGCTGTCTCATTGTCTTGTTGCATTCTGATAGATATTTTCAATATACTGTTGAATACATTCAAATAGTATTTGATGATTCTGCTTGAGTTTCTTCGGACTATTTTGCCTGATATTTGTAACGTCACATTCTTACCATTTAATATGTTATTATTGTAATGAACTGAATTTTCAGCGCACAGGGAAAAGGCTTGTCAGTATCATAAAACAGCTTGTTTTAAAAAAAATATTCATATATTAAGCATTTCCATAAAAACTATTCCAAAAAGAAATAAATTGTTCATTTTTCCCTACTCTGTTATCATTGTGTTGTTATTTGTTTGTTTGTATGCTATCTTGCTGCATGTCTATTGAATTGCATATTAATTTGAGCATATTTGAATAGTATTTGATATTTACTAACAACCGTACCCAAGAATATACAATTTTTAGATGAAAATGTTTTAAGAATTGTTTCATATATAGGGAATTTACCAATAACAATACCCATTGAGGAGCATAGTTCAAAATTAAAAGTGGTTATCATTGTGCATTCTGATATAATTGCTCAAAGTGATCCTTGTGTATATTGAACAATACAGGAAAGTACTGCTCTGTGCGAATATAGTTCTCTATAAATATATTTATAGGCAGTTCATAATTAACTTTCAATGTTTCATACTTTTGATTGAATATAATCATGTTTGTTTTGTAATTGTAAACATAATATGTCCCATAGGATGTTAAACATAATATGTCAGGATGTTTTGTTTGGAGTTTTCTAAAATACACTTCCAAAAAATGTTGCATATCATATCAGCCATTTTATGTTTCTAAATATATTGCTGATATTGAATTGAATTTTACATTTTGCTTGTAAATTTGTTATTTTATTGAAGTTCCAAATTGTTGATGTAAATTTAATATCAGTGAAATTTAATATTTGCTGAGTAATTGTTCTTGCTTTGGGTCACACATACATGTACATGTACACATCTCTATAGAGATCAGGCCTGTATAATTTATACTGATGTAGGGTTTATAAGATCTATGCTCCCTTGTGTTTAATTGTCAGGTTCTTCTCATGCTACTAAATAGCTCAATCTTGTCTACAAATCTGACGTGCCCTGTCTGTGTGAGGATGTACCGCTCATCAAGTATAAATGAGATAAAGGTTGTCCAAATAGTTGAACAAAGAATATCAAAGCTTATGATCCTATATTCCCATATGATATTTAGCCACAAATCCAAATTCTAAGCCACAAGTCATTTCACAAAGAATAAAAGTTAGCTTGCTTTCAATGTGGAAGTACAGAAAAATCTATAGGAAGTTGTATACTTCAGTGCATAATCTATTACTGCTCTGTGTGTTTTGGCAATCGACTCATGCATAAATTGAGGAATATTGGTTATATAGATGCCTTCATTAAACTGAGCCAATATGGGTGATATGAACTCCATATTATGTAAATTACCCCATTCATTCAATGCCATTAGTACGGTGCCAAAATCTTGATTTGCTTTCTCCATGACACTATGTAGTCTCCACGGAATTGTTTACTACCATACAGAAACTTGATGCGCTCACTCGATGACACAATACTGTCCCTCAAGATTTCATTTTCCATTAGATGCTAGAAGTTCTAAAAGAATTCTTGTTTAATCACAGCTATTGGGTTAGGTTTGATAACCTCTTGGGACACATAGGACATCATAGTCCCCTATATTTCAGCTTGAGATCTTTCTCTCTCAGTTATCTCATGGAAATTGAAGCAGGAATTTATAAAAGTTATTTCTCGCTTAAAAAAGTGCTCAATTTTTTCATAAAATTATGATCACTCTTGTTGAACAAATACAAAAATAGTTATGTGTTAAAAAATAATGCACACATCAGAATATAACTATGTGTGAGTGTGAAGATTAGAACCTGGTATTGGAGACCTGTACTGAAGCCTACTCATGCAGTCAATTAAACTCTTCCATAAAATCTAAAGAAGAGTGTGGTCTCAAAAATGCCATCTGATGTTGGTGTGTTCTCTCTTATTCTATCTACTGTCGCTAGTACAATCTCATGCTGCTAAAAAATACAGGACATATTATGTTGTTGGTCTATTCGTCATCTCTTCTTCCGTGTGTCTGCATTTTTTCTTTTCCAGATGATAACCTTTAATAGTAAGTTTCAACTGAATAGAATGAAATTTGGTATGTGGGTTTACTAGCACAAAATACAGGTCAGGTTTGAAATCGGAATCCTACCTTTCAATTTTCACCAGACTTAGGCCCTTTTTTAGCTCAACTTTAAATTGTAAAGTTTGAGCTTTTGCCATGGGTTGGCGTCCCATCATCCATGTGTACATCCGTCTGTGCATCAACAATTTCCTTTCGGCACATCCTGCAGGCCGCATCCCTCATCCGATTTTCACCAAACTTCATATGTATCTTCTGGGTAACCTATAAATGGGAGCTATCAAATTTTTCAGAATCTCGTATAATAACATGGCGCCAGCAGCCATCTTAGATTTCAAATTTGAATCCATCAGCACACCCTACAGCCCATATTTATGGCTTGATCATTTTCAAATTTTGCAGGCACAATTATGATCACCTGTAGATGGGAGCTATCAAATTGTATACGATTCTCTATGAAAAACATGGCTTCGATCTTGCAGCCATCTTCGATTTTACTCTTTGCAAGACTAAATCCTTTGGCACACCCTACAGACCACATCTCTCAACTGATGATCAACAAACTTTAAATGGATCTTCAGGGTGACCTCTAGATGGGAGCCTACTATTTTGACCGAAATTCTTTGAAAAACATGGCCGTCAGTGGCCATCTTGGAATTACTCTTTGTATGACTAAATCCTATAGACCACATCCCTCATCCGATCATCACCAAACTTCATATGGATCTTCGGGGTGACCTCAAGTTTACTTTCCTTCTTTATTATTCTATTCATTGCTCAGCAAAAAATTAACTCCTTCCCAAGTTGAGCTACAGTGTCATTGACACTTTCATTGTTGGAATTTGCACTTAATTTTCTTTTCCAGATGATAACTTTAGTAAGTCTGAACTGAATGGAATGAAATTTGGTATGTGAGTTTACTAGCCAAAATACATGTCAAGTTCGAATTTGAGTTCCTACCCACCTATTTTCACCAAAGTTATGGCCTTTTGTTCAAATTATCACGGGCGTATATTGCCATGACAAAGCGATGTTCTTGTTAAATTTTCATTTTCACTATCTGGCGAATACAAGTAATTCAGTTCAGAACCAATGTCTGTACAGAGAATTCAGAAACATGTGTCAGAGAATTAAAAAATATGGGTATATAGATAATTTAAAAAAAACATGGGTATACAAAGAATTTAAAAAAATACGGATATACAGATAATTAAAAAACATGGATATTCAGAAATATTTGGACAATTATATAAAGAATATCTAATAAAGAAATTTATATCCTTTTGCTTGAAATACATAAATTAGAAATTATCTGGAAAGCAGACTGCAGCTTTAAATTAATTGGCGATGAAGTGAGATTCCAACTTGCCTGTTTGCCCTTCATAAAAACTGTTTCCAATTAAAGTATAGCTTCTGAGTCTGGAGAATAAACAGATTGGAGTGGAAAAATCAGATATTGAAACCATGACAACTTTGCATATTTTGATCCGTTGATAACAGTGGACTTTATACCTATCATAGAATTTATTTTACCTGTAAATTAAATCACCAGGAGTTTGTGTCTCAGCCTAGCTTGAGGTCAGCGAAAGGGCATAGTTGCTTCTTCAAAATATTTTAAGGAAGACTTATTACCATACTAGGAATCTATACTTTCACACTTATTTACAATGGAATTAATTCAATAAAATATTAGTTGATAATATATTAAAAACATCAGCAGATAGTGGAGTAAAATCAGAATAACTACAGTATTGCTCTAAATAATCGACTCTTAAACCAGCAGAATTGTGGATAATTTTTCAGGATTTAGTCGGAAATATGGCTTGTTTACTGAGAGCTTTCTGATGAATGTCAACAAGCCATATTTCCGACTAAATCCTGAAAAATTATCCACAATTCTGCTGTGGTTAAGGAGTTGATTATTTAGGGCATTACTGTATATTCCCATTGCCTCAATGGTAACTTTTATTTTTGCTATTTTCCACCAACAATTGATTATGTTTGAGCATAGAGAGAAAACTATGTCTACTAATACCGCATTTAGTATCCAGTAGGTTTCATTTAAACAAATTTAGGACTACTT
Source organism: Siphonodentalium dalli (assembly GCA_032622095.1). Lineage (NCBI taxonomy): Eukaryota > Metazoa > Mollusca > Scaphopoda > Gadilida > Siphonodentaliidae > Siphonodentalium > Siphonodentalium dalli. Next base: position 121,474,567 of record CP136063.1, read on the forward strand.
ATGTCTTATTATATTCTTCTACATTGGTGTGTTTGCCTCGTTTTAGATTATGACACAGATGAAGAAACAGATCGCCTTCTACAGAAGCAGTATAACAAAGACCAGTACATTGATATTCCAGAACTTACAGAAACAGCTGTGAGTGTCTGAAGGTGGCAAACCAGACAGTAATCTGCTAGATAAGAGTAGAATGAATAAACAATTGTTATCCCCCCCCCCCCCCTCCCTGCAAACAATGTTTTGCAGGGGATTTAGAAATGGGTTCCGACCGTTTGTGCATCTGACCATCTATTTTTGACACCGTATACTCGGTTTCACTTTATGTAAATAGTCGGTATATCGTATCCGCCAGTGTGGATATTCATAGCGACACTATCAGTGTCCAGTATTGAATTACCCTAAATACCTCAAAAGCCATGGCTAGCGGATTAATTAACTCTCACTGCTCATTAAGCGTCAATCAACACACTGGAGACAAGCAAGTAGGCATAGCTCACACAATGGGCGGCAATTTGCGTTTATATAGGCTGATCTCAGCTCAATATTGCTGGAAGGTTTCTGGCCAAATACTATGAAAATGACATGCATTTGTTGTTATCATTTACATTAGAGACTGTTAGCAACATTAAATGTTATAAGGGAATTCTCGATGACGTCAGGCACTTACATATACATGTATACCTCTGCCTTATAAAGAAACTCAGGACAATTTATATTAACTATTTATTTTATGCCAGGGCTAGGGGGACTTAACACTGAAATCAATGAAATATGAGACTTCTTATCTAGAACCACCCGACTGATTAATCCGACGTTTGTTGTGTCCATGGATAGTTGGAATTCAAGGGGGCGAAGGTATAAGGGAGCGTCTCAAAAGTCTTTGCGGAAGACTGATTGACATAGGTATTATAATCCTGCGAACTGCTAATTAGTCATTAGTGAAGACTGTTTGACATGGGTACTATGAAAACAAACTTCGGGCTTCCTTCCTGGCACGTGTGATTATTACCATCATTTGTGTTTTACCGACAATACTGTTACCTGAGGTGTGTTCATATTACATATTACAATTCACCCGAAGCCATTGGTGATCTGTACGTTGTAAGTAGCCTATAGGCCTATGTTGTTTTAGCGGTGGTGATCCGTATAGTAACTAGGTCTCTTTGGGTTTCAGATATTTTATTCTTAGTTTGCTAAGTTCCCTACAATTCAGTACCATGTGGTATTCATCGCCGATTTCGAGATTACAGAGAGTGCAGATTCTATCTGTCCGAATAATCTGTAGGCCTAGGCCTATTCGTCCAAGCGCCGAGTTCTTTTTGGCAGTTTGTGGTTTCTAGTGCGGAAAGCTAAATTATTGTGAACTGCTCTATTATCATCAGGGGATATAGGTAATTCTCTCGTTCAAATTTGACTTTATAATCCTGCAAAATGCGAATCTGCTTGTACAGCGTAAACCGGAACCGCCCAGCGCGCGATGTATTATGGGAATTGGTGAAATCGAGCATTGTTGACCACCATTCTTGAATGTATGTTCAAATCTTTTCAATAGTTACTATAAAGACAAAGTCGCGGGGCATCGTGCCAGTGGACTTTTGATTAAACTTGAATGATAATATCGCCGAGAAAGTGACATACAATCATGTTCACTCAAACAACGGTATACGATGTAGCAAACCATGTTCATTGCTACACAGTCCTCGTGCTGACGTAATTCGCGTGCACTTGGCATTTGAGAGATACAGATGCGCGCAAAAATAATGGCGATTAACAAGTTCCCAATCAGGGGTTTTATTCACTTTTTTGTGGCAATGTTCGTAAGATTACTACTGTAAATGGGCATATAATAGGTTTACCTCCTCTTAATGATATAAATATATGAATAATATGATATAGTTCATCAACTGACCACATTGGTAATCTTTATTGGCTTGTCAAAGTTACCCAAGTGTGTCAGTGTATGACCTGCTTATACTGAGATTTGTACTTAATTTCTACCCATGCCGTTTCTGACGGAATTATTAATTGAAGGTCACATTAATTTTCGCAGTTGAATTCACACAATATGTCCAGAAAAAAGTGGTTGGATTAATTTGAATGGACATGTCTTCCAATGCCAATCGCCTGAGTAAACGTTACAGTTGCAAATATAGTTGGGTGTGACTTAATAATGCAGTATTGGGAACAATACGTATTTATCTGGCTGAAGATACATAATAGAATGTTGGTCTATTTTTCAATTTAAAAAAAATCAAGTGTAGCCGTATTAAAGAAAACAACATTCATTTACAGCTACTTATAACTAGTAGCCCATATAGGTCTATACACGTGTACACTTGTCTGTTAAATATGACTGCTTCGCGTATAACCTTTGCACTGGAGATTTGTATCGAAATTTCCTGCGCTCTTTTAGTTTTTACTATCCATCAGGATTCATGAAAAAACTACGGAACGCTCTTTATTAAATTGTTAGGAGTAAAGCCGAATTAAAGACGGGACCTAATGTATCTAAAATGTAATATGCAAATAAGTGTTTCGGAAGATAACAAAATATGTCATTCTATGGCGATAACTAGATTCGAAAATTGGCAGTATTATATACTATTACGACTGTATTAGGTTCCCCTACTTGCGAAAAGTTGGGGGGGGGGTCCACAATAGGCAACATATATCATATATTTAAGTGAAATATAAAGGATGCATGCAGTCACACCTCATCGCATATTCTGGTCGTTAGCTAACGAAAACGGAATCCACAAAAGACATGCACTTTGCATGGGCAGAGCTCGATTTAACCAATCAGTGGTAACTCCATTCAGACTGGGATAGAGGCCGGGTGGGAACAATGCCTGAAATACTATGATTGACGTCGGTGTTTGTTTGTTGTCTAACCAATCGCAATGCGACTATTAATGAAAGAAGTCAGTAGGCCTACACGCATTGCACGGACTTCAATGGGGAGGACAGTGTTGACATTGCAAACAGTGTCAAACTGACATCATTGCTATAATTAACTAGGTCAGCCGTGAACTTTTCCAATGTCATGGAACTTGTTATACATGTAGCGATAATTGCGCACTCTCGTGTCAAATATATCTGAGTACATGTCAGGAGGTTTATATAGGGTACCGGTACTCACTCCCTGCATGCCATATACATGATTCGTGCTTGTGAATTAAAACACGTTTTGACTATATAGCTGTGGCAATGACTGCTTGATGAAGCCATACCAAGATTTGTCAAGGAAAAGTGTTTTAATTTCTGTATTGTTTTTATTAAGTTAATAAACACTGTAAACCGAATAAATAAACGAACCCAATAGCAATAGACCTTTATACTCTAGTATGCGGTGATGTTTACGATTTTACCGGCCCGACACCCATGAATATATTCCGCAAATTTTCCGGAACAAGGTCCGCATGCATTCAAATTCCGATAACGTTGGGGTGAATTCCGCAATTATTTCCGCAAATTCCGAAAGAGGAAACTAAAATTCCGATAACGTTGGGGTGAATTCCGCAATTATTTCCGCAAATTCCGAAAGAGGAAACTAAAATTCCGATAACGTTGGGGTGAATTCCGCAATTATTTCCGCAAATTCCGAAAACGTCAGACATATTCCGAAAAAAATCCGCAAACGTCGTCTTCTTTTCCGCAAACCTTAGCGCTATTTTCCGAAAGAAGGAACGTAATTACCGAAAAATTTCCGCAAACAGTTTTCCGCAAAGTGTTCATAACGTCATTTGTTTTCGGAAAATACTTTCGGAATTCCGCAAAGACTTTTGAGACGCTCCCTAAGGGGCTTGTTAGGGAGCGTCTCAAAAGTCTTTGCGGAACCCGCAAATATTTTCCGAAACGTCGAGATTTCCGCAACGTTATCGTCTGAATTTTCCGCAAATGTTCCGAAAAACGCCATGAGTTTTCCGCAAAATTACCGAAACGTTACATAAAGATTTCCGCAAACGCCATGAGTTTTTGCAAAAATTACCGAAACGTTAAATTGAGTTTACCGCAAAAATTACCGAAACGTTAAATAAAGAATTCCGCAAACATTCCGCTATTTTCCGCAAAGTCCGACATTGCGAAAAGTAACTTTTTGAAAATTCATGATTGGGGACTGGACTCCTCGTTGGAAGTAAATTTCGACGGTATGGACATTTCGCCGAAAGTCATTTTCGACGGAGTGACAGTTCGCCGGAATATTATAATCCCGTAATTAGTCATTAGTGAAGACTGATTGACATAGGTACTATGAAAACAAACTTCGGGCTTCCTTCCTGGCACGGGTGATTATTACCATCATTTGTGTTTTACCGACATTACTGTTACCTGAGGTGTGTTCATATTACAATTCACCCGAAGCCATTGGTGATCCGTAGTAAGTAGCCTATATGCCTATGTTGTTTTAGCGGTGGTGATCCGTATAGTAACTAGGTTGTTTTAGCGACATTCATATGGTATATATATCACTGGCTTTACAACATTTACCATATCCATCCAAGATGGATAGAACTACGAATGTTGAGTTGTGTAGGCTATTGCTTGTCATAAAACTGTGTATGCGCACAATAATGCAATAACTTGCGATAAATGTCAGAAATTTTCAATTGTCCCACAATACACCCACATATAAGTAAATTTATTTCGGCGAACAGTCGTCTATTCCGGCGAAAAGTCGTATATCTCGGCGAAATGTCTTAAATTACGGCGAATAGTCCCGACCTTCGGTGAAGTTGTCGTCAGTTTCCGGCGAACTGTCCCAAATCTCGGCGAAGTGTCCGGAAAATTGTTGCGGCGAAATATACTTCCGCAAATCGTCACGTCGCAATTAAATCTCGAGACAAGACGCATCACAATCGGGAACCTGACACACAAGGCATTAAAGGGATTGTTAAACAGCACTGTAAATATAATTGCTCGAATCAACAAACAAACGTGCTATATTTTAATATGATCATTCAATACACTGTATCCACAGTTTTATAAACTCTTCTATCATTCCGATAGTTTTATCAGAATAGTTTTACTATTATCATTTATATACCCAATATACTGGGGTGCTTCTCACCTAAATGAGGGATTTCCATAACAAGCAATTAGCTACCACGCTGGACAAAACAAGTGTCCACTTAACCGCGGTGCGGTTTGTGTTTCCACCGTGGCCGAACTGCAACAACATCGCGGCCACACCGGCTAACTGCAGTTAATGGTCCGCGGTTTAATTGCCGTTCGGCCCGCGATGTAGGCCTATACTTGCCGTCTGGCCGCGGTATACTTGCCGTTCGACCGCGGTATACTTGCCGTTCGACCGCGGTATACTTGCCTTTCGATCGCGGTGTACTTGCCGTTTTTAGAATGTGTTGGAAAAACACAAAGAGGGCACTATAAATGTGGTTTGATTGAGCCCATTGTTTAGCCAGACGATCTATTCAGTGTGTTGGCGATCTGCTACGTCAGGCGACAAGGTGTGATAATCTTATAAGTATATAGTCGACGTCCTACCGGTATACTAAATTAAATTACACTAATTTAAACTATAATTATTTGGTTTGAAATTACATTGACTACATCCGTCCATGTGGGCCTCCTTTTGGAATTTACTGCCGGCCAGAATTTTCTTCACAATAAAAAATAAAGAGCGTTTGTGCGTGGTAAGGTATGTTTCGCCCGCGAACATTTTATGAACCTAAGGGGCTTGTTACATGAGCCGGGACAACTCGGCTAGCCGAGTCAACTCGGTCTGCCAGGACAACTCGGTCGCGCTGTTAAATGAGTCGAGACAACTCGGTCAACCGGGACTACTCGGTTGACGTGCACAAAACTAGCTGTCAATCACCGAGTCACGGCGTAATGTGGGTGGTCATTAGACGTCACTCACATGATGACGCGAACATTCTATTGGCTGATGTCATGAAAGTCACAACGAATCGTGTAACGTTCCATGTCTAGCCGGGATGACTCGCTGTTAGCATAGACTAAAAATCCTTCCTTCATCTATGCTGTAACATGGACCAAGTTGTCCCGGCTAACAGAGTTGTCCCGGCTATCCAATTCAATTCAATTAAGTTTATTCTTGTCGTCAATTGTAGACATTACAGAAGAGTTGTATACATAAATACAATATATATGATTTTGGGAGTTAAATAGAGCGGCTAATTTATAAGTGTTTGGTCTCTGATAGAAGTCGGGTTTCAGATATTTTATTCTTAGTTTGCTAAGTTCCCTACAATTCAGTACCTTGTGGTATTCATCGCCGATTTCGAGATTACAGCGAGAGAGTTCAGATTCTGTCCGAATAATCCGTAGGCCTATTCGTCCAAGCGCCGAGTTCTTTTTGGCAGTTTGTGGTTTCCAGTGCGGAAAGCTAAATTATTGTGAACTGCTCTATTATCATCAGGGGATATAGGTAATTCTCTCGTTCAAATTTGACTTTATAATCCTGCAAAATGCGAATCTGCTTGTACAGCGTAAACCGGAACCACCCAGCGCGCGGTGTATTATGGGAATTGGTGAAATCGAGCATTGTTGACCACCATTCTTGAAGGTATGTTCAAATCTTTTCAATAGTTACTATAAAGACAAAGTCGCGGGGCATCGTGCCAGTGGACGTTTGATTAAACTTGAATGAGAATATCGCCGAGAAAGTGACATACAATCATGTTCACTCAAACAACGGTATACGATGTAGCAAACCATGTTCATTGCTACACAGTCCTCGTGCTGACGTAATTCGCGTGCACCTGGCATTTTGAGAGATACAGATGCGCGCAAAAATAACGGCGATTAACAAGTTCCCAATCAGGGATTTTATTCACTTTTTTGTGGCAATGTTCGTAAGATTTCTACTGTAAATGGGCATATAATAGGTTTACCTCCTCTTAATAATATAAATATATGAATAATATGATATAGGTCATCAACTGACCACATTGGTAATCTTTATTGGCTTGTCAAAGTTACCCAAGTGTGTCAGTGTATGACCGGCTAAAACTGAGATTTGTACTTAATTTCTACCCATGCCATTTCTGACGGAATTATTAATTGAAGGTCACATTAATTTTCGCAGTTGAATTCACACAACATGTCCAGAAAAAAAGTGGTTGGATTAATTTGAATGGACATGTCTTCCAATGCAAATCGCCTGAGTAAACGTTACAGTTGCAAATATAGTTGGGTGTGACTTAATTAATAATGCAATATTGGGAACAATACGTATTTATCTGGCTGAAGATACATAATAGAATGTTGGTCTATTTTTCAATTTAAAAAAAATCAAGTGTAGCCGTATTAAAGAAAACAACATTCATTTACAGCTACTTATAACTAGTAGCCCATGGGCCTATGCACGTGTACACTTGTCTGTTAAATATGACTGCTTCGCGTATAACCTTTGCACTGGAGATTTGTATCAAAATTTCCTGCGCTCTTTTAGTTTTTACTATCCATCAGGATTCATGAAAAAACTACGGAACGCTCTTTATTAAATTGTTAGGAGTAAAGCCGATTTAAAGCCGGGACATAATGAATCTAAACTGTAATATGCAAATAAGTGTTTCGGAAGATAAAAAAATATGTCATTCTATGGCGATAACTAGATTCGAAAATTGGCAGTATTAGAGACCTTTCGCATCCTCACGTTTACGATTACGAATACGGATAGCTATTCGTAGTCGTGAGTCTATCCGTATGGCCAAAAAGTCCAAAAAGAGTTTTGACGAACACGTACGGTCATTATTTCGTACCACTTTTACAACTCAAAGCGTGTGTTTGGTATACAGTCCCTTAATACTTCACTTATCATCTCAAATGCAAAAATGCGATAATCATGACATGTTAATTTTGTCAATAATTCGACCAGTCACAACGTACGGCCCGGGATTCTCGTGATATATTGTGGCAATACAGGTATAAATGCCAGGTCATATGTGGTGGAAATTCAGTTCGTTGTTAGCATGGATGATCAGATAGACGTTATGCTGATGGTGAAGAGGGGTTCCTGAATTTGGACCTCATATCAACCATGACGCTATCGTTCAAGCCCTTTCAAGTCCGCGATTTGATTTCAATGCGATTTCGGCTTCACCTCTTTTGGTTTAGGAAATCCGACATAAGGTTGGTGAGCTCGCTGATGTGAATCACTTCTGATTTGTTACTACCAAATCGAAACAAAGTCGACACGGTAGAAGCGTTGTGCATCAAGTTGCTTTTTTTGTCAGATATTTGACAAACCGGCAAAATTTCGTTGAACAAAATGTTAATAAATAACAGGTGTTGGGCAATTTTATGATATAGTTGACTGTGGTTAGCATTAATTTTGAGCAATTACTCGATTCTGATAACAGAAACGGCATTTAAACAAAATTGTTGGAATCTGATGATATGGGGACATCTAATCGGATTGAGTACCTTTAAATGCCGCATTTGTGCGTGTTTTTTAAATTAAAAATAAATGCAAAGAATAGACCTGACAGAGACTGCTGATCTATGGTGATGTCGGTGGGTGTGTCAAATATTCTTGCAGTTACGGTTCAGGAACAGAAATCACTACTTACCAGTTGAATCGGGATCCAGGGTAGGTTCAGATTACTTAGAAAGAAAGATTACTTTATGTAACTTAGTACTCGGTTATGAATTCCATGTAATTTTAAAATGCGAGAGATATATATAAAACCACCTTCTACCGAAAACCGAATATTATTAAATTGAATGAACTATTCAATTCGGGAAAGGGGAAGAGAACACAAAATCTTTCACTATTCATTACTAGGGTTATGCCATTCTTTAGGCTCTCCTGAGGCATTCTATAACTGCACACGTTAGGACACCACCATGGGTTGTTGAATTAAATAATTGTTGAATTTCACTATATATTGTGTACTATCTTGCCCATAATAATCACTCAAAACTCCTCATGCATCGCACACTATATACTGTATTTTTGGCGACTGGTTTCGTAGTGCACTCCTCTTACTGTAAAGTTTTGTGTCGCAGCCAGCGATGGCTATCCGTTGTGAATAGCGATCTTATTTCGCGGGAAGCTCGTGATTCACGACGACGAGTACAGTGATTGACAATCTAAACATCATATTGAGGTCGTAGCTCAATACTGCTGTATGGTTTCAAGTTACATGATATACATATACAGTCTCGAACGGAACAAAGTGATATATTTCAGAAAATAAATTTCAGGTGCTATTAGAAACCATGAAATCGTAAACGTTATTACGGATAGTAAAATACGAGAACGATTAGAAAGTACACAAAGGTTGGTGACGTAGTACCCTATCCGTATCTGTAATCGTAAACGTGGGTTTTGCGAAAGGTCTCTATTATATACTATTACGACTGTATTAGGTTCCCCTACTTGCGAAAAGTTGGGGGGGGGGGGGTCCACAATAGGCAACATATATAATATATTTAAGTGAAATATAAAGGATGGATGCACTCACACCTCATCGCATATTCTGGTCGTTAGCTAACGAAAACGGAATCCACAAAAGACATGCACTTTGCATGGGCAGAGCTCGATTTAACCAATCAGTGGTAACTCCATTCAGACTGGGATAGAGGCCGGGTGGGAACAATACCTGAAATACTATGATTGACGTCGGTGTTTGTTTGTTGTCTAACCAATCGCAATGCGACTATTAATGAAAGAAGTCAGTAGGCCTACACGCATTGCACGGACTTCAATCGGGAGGACAGTGTTGACATTGCAAACAGTGTCAAACTGACATCATTGCTATAATTAACTAGGTCAACCGTGAACTTTTCCAGTGTCATGGAACTTGTTATACATGTAGCGATAATTGCGCACTCTCGTGTCAAATAGATCTGAGTACATGTCAGGAGGTTTATATAGGGTACTTACTCCCTGCATGCCATATACATGATTTGTGCTTGTGAATTAAAACACGTTTTGACTATATAGCTGTGGCAATGAATGCTTGATGAAGCCATACCAAGATTCGTCAAGGAAAAGTGTTTTAATTGCTGTATTATTTTTATTAAGTTAATAAACACTGTAAACCTAATAAATCAACGAACCCAATAGCAATAGACCTATATACTCTAGTATGCGGTGATATTTACGATTTTACCGGCCCGACACCCATGAATATATTCCGCAAATTTTCCGGAACGAGGTCCGCATGCATTCAAATTCCGATAACGTTGGGGTGAATTCCGCAATTATTTCCACAAATTCCGAAAGAGGAAACTAAAATTCCAATAACGTTGGGGTGAATTCCGAAAAAAATTCGCAAACGTCGTCTTCTTTTCCGCAAACCTTAGGGCTATTTTCCGAAAGAAGGAACGTAATTACCGAAAAATTTCCGCAAACAGTTTTCCGCAAAGTGTTCATAACGTCATTTGTTTTCAGAAAATACTTTCGGAATTCCGCAAAGACTTTTGAGACGCTCCCTTACATGAGCTGGGACAACTCGGATAATGGGGACACCCAGTCTGCTGGGACAACTTGATCACACTGTTATGTGAGCCGAGACAACTTGGTTAACCGGGCATCACTGTTTGATGTTCACGCAACCTGCTATCCATCTAGCTGTCAATCACGCATTGCGATGTCAGTCCATAATGTCGGCAGGCCCATAACTGAGTGGCTTGGGTGGTCACCAAATGTCACTCACATGACGCGAGAATTCTATTGTCAAGTCACAATGAATCATGTTACATTCCAGACTTTCATCCCGGCTATGCGGGATGACTCGCTGATATGTGAGCCGAGTTGTCCCGGCTAACCGAGTTCTCCTGGCAAAGGCTGGGTGTTTGCTAAATACCCAACCAATAACTAAAATGTGTGGTCTATTGGCTTATACCAGCTTAAAGACAAGATTCTGAGCTTTATTCTCGTGTAAATCTATATAACCTTTGCGTACCTTTGCACAAAAAAAAATTGATTTAATGAACTCCGAAGTTTGTATATTCTTGAACAAAACTTTATGACATGTGTTTACATCCGACATTCTTGAACAAAACCTGAATGACATGTGTTTACATCAGACAAACGCTACGGCGAATTATGTAAATTAGCAGGAATTTCTTCAATTTCTGGGAGTTATAAATATCCCAAGAATACGTCGCTAAAGTTTCTACCCTCAAATATAGATTTTAGGTCACATATGAGGAGATATGACTTATTGCCAAATGAGAGGTCGTGAGAAGCAAGATGGCGGTGGCCGTAATTGCAGAAATTTGATAAAATGGAGACTGTATCTGGTTTTCAATCGGCTAAAACTTTGTTGTGACAAACCTAATCTCAATAATTTTTGGATAGCTAAAACAGTTGTAATATGAATTTTATGAAACACTCAATTGTTTTTATTACCATTGAGTATTTAACGAAATATAAAAAATAAAGTGTAGCACTGCAAGGACGGTATAGAACAATATTACGTCATAAAACCGGCCAGTCGGGTATATATGAAATTATGTTCTGGCCCAAAATACCAGCCAGTTGGGTTGAAAGGGTTAACACCTGGAATGGTTTCTAAGCTCAGTGTGGAACCATTTACCTGAAGGGGGATTCAGGTTTTGGCTCCCGCTCAATGGTGACCCTCTAGTTAGGGAGCATGTCAAAACCTCTTTCGTCATTATCGCACGCTGTAACGTTGTACGTTTTCGTCATTTTCGCTGTCTTGGTTCGATGTTTTCGCAATTATCGCAGTTTTGTTTCGCAGTTTTGCTCAAATGTTCGCTGTTCTGTTTCGACATATTTTCGCAGTGTTTGTTTTCGTCAAGATCGCAGCATTATATCCGTCAATATTGCTGTTGTGTCGATATGATTGGCAGGATAGTTTGTGTTCAATAAATACTCCATAGTCGCAGTTTTATACTGATGTGTCGCGAACGGGAAGATGTCGATGTCCATGCTGAAATTTCTCAGATCGGAATGACAGTTTGTGTTCAATAAATACCCCATAGTCGCAGTTTTATACTGATGTGTCGCGAACGGGAAGATGTCAGTGTCCATGCTGAAATTTCTCAGATCGGAGTTTTTATCAAAGAATTCCATTGATTTAATCAGAGTATTCTCCGATATGAAAACATTTCCGATTTGATCGGAGTTTATAAATGTAGGCCTATTAGTAAATTTCTCCGATCTACTGAAATCTCCGATTTGGTTAATATCGGACAATTCAAACTTCGTTTAATAATAAACTATTATTAATAGAAGATTATTTAAAGTCCCAAATAAATTATTCCCAGACCCAATTTATATAATAGTCATAATAGGATAGGCCAACACAATCATTTCCTACGTTTTGATGTCACACGGTGCCCGCAAATCCGTGGGTTTATAGCAGTGATATTGCATCACTGGTTTACAGTAAATATTACAGTACAGGTTGAAGTCCCCCTAAATCTCGAGCAATAATTGCTACACCGTCGCATTAATACTGCAGAGTGGTACTGTAAACAATGCAAATTTTGATTTCGAAAATCGTTTTTGTGTGTGATTATGTAACTTGTCTTCACTTTGGGTAAACCGTCACCATGTAATTGTGCGAACTATTATGAATAAAAGAATACAGCCGAGGACGACAATAAATTATTCCACAACCCCGATTTATAGTATACTTTCTGTATGCCACGTAGAGTTAATTTCTACAGTTTCAATCTGTCTTTCTAGACCTGACACATATTTTAATGTGGACGCAAATCAGGGTGTTTACGGCATCGTCGGACAGTCGTAAACAATGCTTTAATTTTCGCAATATAAGTATGAAATCATTGTTAGATATCGGAAGCGCAGCGTCATCATGATTAATTCGTTGGCGACTTTTATACTTTTATTTCAAATCTACACATTTTATTCAATATATATCAGCGATCAGATGCGACAAAGTTAAGTTAATAAAAAACATATCATATAATAGTTTGGAATTTCCACGAATTGCACAATCATGTTATGTTGTGCTATTTTTAGCACTAATTTCCCAGGCCAATCCTAGTTTCGTTTGTGGGTAGCATTGACTGACAGAGGAGTTGAGTGTTATGTTTTTCTCGATTCTTTATTGAATGAATAATAAAAATATGGATAACATACCATTATAAAACAATGAACTTAGGTGGTATGGCTCTATATATGTCTGGCTTTGATACAATGTGATGAGGGCTTGTTCTATATCGGGCCTATTGCTTCAAATGCTGGATCATGTGGATGGACGGTTGTCGCTCCCGTTGTGGTTGGGTGCAGCTGGTTTCAAATTTCTGTGTGATTTCATCTTTTTTCTGTTAGATGTGTGATACCTGGGGTTGTGAAAACCCTAACTTCTTCGTACTGTCGACCTGTGTAAACTGCTGGTCTAATATTTTCCCAACTGCGTATATGTCCGCTACCAATAGATCTATTTGATTTCATCACTGTTTCTAGCCATGATCGAACTGATATTATGACATCAAGTCGCTTCATTTCGGAATTTTATATATCAGATGTGTTGTTTTTGTCCAACGAGTTAAACCATTGTTCACTAATTGAGAAGACATCACGACAACAACAAAACTGTCGCACAGTTCACGCATAGTTGTGAGGGACCGTAAATATACGTCATTATATGTCAGTAGACCTATATGTTTGTATAGCCTTTTGCTAAATGTCACCCCTTCACACATTTGGAATGGGTTGACTATTGTTTAATTAGGCCTTGTGCGAACTCATAGCTATCAAAACAGTCGAACTGTCAAGTCATTGTACTTGTGTGTTAACCGCATAGAGTTGTTTGTATGGCCTTTGGCTGACAGCCAATAAAAATTCAGCTGGCATCTGATTACGCAGAAGGCAAAAATAAATGCGCGGATTTATGAAGTGCGACAACATCGTATGGATGTTTTAACTTTTCATCGTTTGCGAATATCGATCAATGTTTCGACGTCGCGACTTTCGTGTTGTGTAAAGTTTCGACATTTTACGGAAATTTTGGTCTGTTGTTGTTTCGACGTTATCACACTTTTATGGCCAGTCGCTTTCGACGTTATCGCATTATTTTTCGTCATTTCCGACATATCGTTTTTGCACATTTACATCAAAACTTTTTCGACATTATCGACAATATTTTCGCATATGCGAAAGAGGTTTTGACATGCTCCCTTATGTCTCTGTTTAGAACTACTTTTTTAAAGTGATTTTGAGAAGTATTGACTGTCATAGGCTTCAGAGTCCCAGTATTCTTAGTATTTACTGTCAGGTGAGCGACTCCATAGTCATTGACTGTCTTGTTCAATTTATCACAGTTTTTAAGGGATGTAGGAAAAGTGACTATTATTTTTAGAAATATATACTGACTTTTATAATAGTAACATACATCAACATTGTTACACAGATTATTTGCTGTGATCTGTGTTGGGAGAATATTTTGGGTATTAATATCGGGGCTCAGTACCACCTATCAATCCAAAATTTATATCTTTTGATGAAATTGATGTGTTTCTAGCTCGAGAACGTTGTGTTGAAAATACTTATGTAGGATCCTTTGACTGTCTAAGAAATAGTTTAGAAGCTTTGTTCCAGTTGATGAATGTGAATTATATATTTACTGCAGCAATTTAATAATATACAGATTTCTGGATAAAAAAATTTAAAAATATTTTTCAGTGAAATGATAGATATATTGTGTTACTTCCAAACTCATATATATTCTTTATATATTTTCAGTCAGAGAAACGGAAGTCTCGTGCCAAAGAAGGTTAGAATATTTATAGTGTGCCATCAATTAGCAGAAGAGGATAAACTCTTAAAGGAAATGTCCCATGTCTTCTGACATTCTCAATCTTGCATGGTCTCGGGAATATATTCTCTGTGGCTATGCACCAATCACATACATGAGTCTGTTTGAGCATGTTAACATAAGGGCACTGTTTCAGCTTGTTAACATATGGGCAATTGCTGATGTGTTCACTTTAATAGGAAGTCGATCTCAGGTAACAGCATATTTATGGATAAAGTCTTATTACCAGTAGACGGTACTATCGCTGTGTGTGTGGCCTCTTTGGAAAGCTCCATTGAGATGTTATCTGACAGACATGTGTAACAACTGCATAGAACTCATGTAGGTGTGTGTCATTAAAATCAAAAGAAAACAAAATGCTGTTCCCAAACCTGAATTTAGTGTGTCTGACTTTTTAGTAATGCTACCCTGCACATCAAGCTAGCATCACAAATACACCCTCTGGGGACCTATTTCTGCTTCGGCCTCATCTTCTTGGAGTCTCAAAATGACATTTTTTAGTTCCTTTTATCCCTTCTGTTCAATGTCTATATCCCATAATTTGCAGAAGATAAAATGCGTAATCGAGGTGCCCAATGGGTGCACATCACCAACTTCAACTGAAGAACTTCACTCTGTTCCTAGGTCTCCCAAAGCAGTTGAGGCCTAAGGGAGCATGTCACAACCTCTTTCGCATATGCGAAAATAATGTCGATAATGCCGAAAAACTTTTGACGTAATTGTGCAAAAATGAAATGTCGAAAATGACGAAAAATAATGCGATAACGTCGAAAGCGACTGGCCATAAAAACGCGATAACGTCGAATCCACAACAGGCTAAACATTTTAGTAAAATGTCGAAACTTTCGACAATGCGAAAGTTGGGACATCGAAACATTGATCGATATTCGAAAACGTCGAAAAGTTAAAACATCGATACGATGTTGTTACACTTCATAAATTCGCACATTTATTTTTGCCTTCTGCGAAATCAGATGCCAGCTGAATTTTGATTGGCTGAACTGTGTGAAGGAAAATAAAGTTCAGCTAAAGGCCATACAAACAACTCTATGCGGTTAACATACAAGTACAACTTGACAGTTCGACTGTTTTGATAGCTATGAGTTCGCATAAGGTCTAATTAAACAATAGTCAACTCATTCCAAATGTGTGAAGGGGTGACATTTAGCGAAATGCTATACAAACCTATGATGTTTACCGGTCCCTCACAACTATGCATGAACTGTGTGACAGATTTTTGGTGTTGTGATGTCTTCTCCATTAGTGAACATTGGCCAAAACAGCACATTTGATATATAAAATCCCAAATCAAGCGACTTGATGTCATAATAATATCAGTTCAATCATGGCTACGAAACTGTGATGAAATCGAAAAGATCTATCGTTAGCGGACATATAGGCAGTTGGGAAATTATTAGACAAGCAGTTTACACGGGTCGACATTGCGAAGTTAGGGTTTTCACAACCCCAGGTATCACACATCCAACAGAAAAAGGATGAAATAACACAGAAATTTGAAACTAGCTGCCCCAACCCTATCTATGCTTTACCCACAACGGGAGTGACAGCCGTCCATCCAGCAAAGCATGGATCCGACACAGAACAAGCCCTCATCACGTTGTATCAATGCGAGACATAGAGCCCAATCCCCTAAGTTCATTGTTTTATAATGGTATGTATATCATTATCCATGTTCTAATTATTTATTCAATAAAGAATCGAGAAAAATATAACATTCAACTCCTCTGCCAGTCAATGGTACCCACAAACGAAACTAGGATTGGCCTGGGAAATTACAGTGCTGAAAATAGCACAACATAACAGAACAATCTGAGCACGTGCAATTCGTGGAAATTCCAATTTAACAAACTATTATATTAGGTTTTGTATTAACTTAACTTTATAGCATCTAATCGCTGATATATATTGAATAAAATGTGTAGATTTGAAATAAAAGTCGCCGACGAATTAACACGTTCGCTGCCACTACGAGTTAACTCGTAGTAAACGGTTCCATTGGGAACCACATAAATAATAACACAATCCGCAAGCAATGGAGTTATCTCGTAGTAGTCTTATAACATGTTTCAGCATCATATGACCCGATATTGGTCGAACCATTACTCACACATACGTAAAATATCATCTACTATCGGCAAAACATCAAATCCCATGTCGGCATATGGGATGGAATTACCCATTGGTTTTCGGCAGTGAACGTGTTAATAGTGCTGCGCTTCCGATATCTATCTAACAATGATTTCATACTTATATTGCGAAAATGAAAGCATTGTTTACGACACAACTAGCACCGGCTTTACGGTATTCTCAGAATCTGACGATGTTGCAAATTAAATTCAGAGCTTTGTCACCTTTTACTGTAGTGTAAACCCCCTGATTTGCGTCCACATTAAAATGTGGGTTTGGTATAGAAAGACAAATTTAAACTGTACAAACTCTACATGACACACGGAAAGTATACTATAAATCGGGGTTGTGGAATGATTTATTTTGGTCCTGTATTCTTTTAGTCATAATAGTTCGCACAATTAAATGGTGACCGTTGACCCAAAATGAGGACAAGTTACATAATCACACCAAAAAAAACTTATACAAAATCAAAATTTGCATTGTTTACGGTACCACTATTCGACAATGTAGCAATTAATAGCACTTGCTTCACGAGATATTGGGGGCTTCAACCTGTACTGTAAACCTTTACTGTAAACCCTCGGATTTGCGGCCACATCAAAACGTAGGTTTGAAATGTGACACAGAAAAAAGCATGTCTATCCTATTATATAAATCGGGGTCTGGGAATGATTTATTTGGGACTTTAATCTTCTATTAATAATAGTTCATTAAACGAAGTTTGAATTGTCCGATATTAACCAAATCGGAGATTTTAGAAGATCGGAGGAATTTACTAATATACAGAACTCCGATCAAATCGGAGTATTTTAAGTGTTCATTGGAATTCTTATCGGAGAAAAACTCCGATCTGAGAAATTTTGGTGTAAAACTGCGACCATGGCGTAACACAAACTGTGCTGCCGCTCATATCGACACTACAGCAATATTGATGGAAACAATGCTGCGATCTTGACGAAAACAAACACTGCGAAAACATGTCGAAACAAAACAGCGAACATTTGAGCAACACTCCGAAACTGCGAAACAAAACTGCGATAACATCGAACCAAGACAGCATATGCGAAAGAGGTTTTGACATGCTCTCTAAAGCAGAATGAGGTCCCCAGAGGGTGACTTTGTTGATACTCGCCTGCCTTGTGGGATAGTGTCACTAAATTCACTCTTTGGGGACCTCATTCTGCAAATGTCAGACACACTTTATGCAGGCTTGACTGTTACAATATTAATTTCTTAACCATCACTTTAATATCCAGATGAACTCATTATACCATGATTTTGCAAAGAAAAATTGGTGGGTATATTGGATTGAATTTGTCTCTTTGTCAGACTGTCCTCCAATCCATCCGTTTGTCGGGATGTCTTTCCATCCGTCCATCAATTGTTTTCTTCTCCAGATACATATTAAAGACTGACAGGGTTTATATATTTTGGTGTGGATGTTCCTCTAGGTGACTCACATTCAGATTTGTTAAAATAAGTTCATCAGGTGAAATAGGCGCGAAGCCAGGGCCATAACTCTTTCCCTCCATAGTAATTCTTAAAACAATTTCTTCTCAAGAACCATCGGGCCTATTTAGCTTATATTTGGTATGGATGGTCCATCGGTGACTGGTGTTTAGATTTGTTCAAATGGGGTCACTGGGTCATAGCCAGGGACATAACTCTTAAAAAAACAATTTATATTGAACTCCTTGCTCAATTACAAAAAAATACTAAAAAAAAAAAATCTCTTTAACAATGTCTTTTTTTTAAATTCAATTTTGTTTTTAATTCAGATTTAATTCCTTGCACAAATGTTTTTTTTTAACTTGTTGTAAAATTAAAAAAAAAAACCAACTAATGCCATTATAACATCCACCAGGGTGACCACACCAAATTTGGTTTAAATCAGTCTAAAATCGAGGACATGCCAACAGCAGATACTCAGAGCTATATGAGATATGAGGAGGGTGCCTGAGAACACAGAATGTTTACTTAACGCCATTTAGAAGTCACATTGTGCTGGCTAAGGTGATTAATGAGATGGCAGTTAACAAAATCTGCTTGGAGAGACAGCTTTGTTGATTGAGGGCCAGGGACATAACTCTTTCCTGTCTAGTAATTCTTAAAGCTATTTATTCTCAAGAAACATCAGGCCGATTTAGCTTATTTTTATGTTTACCCATACCATGTATGGTAAACATAGTGTCGTTGTCCGGATTGACCACTCGTCGTTCGTCCGTCCGTCTGTCCGTCCGTCTGTCCGTCCGTCCGTCCGTAGACACTTTACGTGTAATGCGATAACTCAAACATTTTCTACCTTATCAAAACCAAATTTTGTATATGGGGTTTTCAGCCCAAAATACAGATCGAGTTCGAATATGGGTTTGATCCGACTTTTTTTTACAGAGTTATGGAACTTTTTCGACTTAGAATTCACGCATTCTGCCATAACTCAAACATTTTTTATCTGATCGGAACCAAATTTGGTATGTGAGTTTCTCGGCCCAAAATACAGACCGAGTTCGAATATGGGTTTGATCCGAGTTTTTTTTACAGAGTTATGGCCCTTTTTTTACTTAGAATTCATGAATTCTGCCATAACTCAAACATTTTTTATCTGATTCTAACCAAATATGGTATATGAGGTTCTCAGACCAACATACTGATTGAGTTCGAATATGGGTTTGATCGGATGTTTTTTAATGGAGTTATGGTCCTTTGACATATAGTTCACACATACTTCGATAAAGCAACCATTTTTCATCTGATAGGAGCCAAATTTGGTATATGAGTTTCTCAACTCAAAATACAGAACGAGTTTGAATATGGGTTAGATCCAATTTGTTATACCAGAGATATGGCCCTTTTTCAACTAAGAATTATCCAATTATAACCCAAGTAACTTACAATTAATGAATACCTCAGCCTCACAGCTTCTCTGTGAGAGAGATAAAAAGACATGGTTTATTGAGAGTTATTTATAGCCCTCATATGTTCCCTCTGTATAAGAGACACAAATTAGTGAATTATTGGATAAATTGATTTAGCTATCTTATTAACCACAACTTAATGTGAATTTATTTAACTAGACCAATGGAGCTCTCTAAGTCCTTGGATGATGGGACTACATTGGATCAAACAGGGCAGAGATAGGTGATTTAACCCCTTTTACCCATTCCATGTCTTTTAACCTTTTCCATTAAATAAATAATTATATTATTTTGATATCTCACATGGCAATTTGCAACAACATGAATAGAACTGCTTATACTATGATAGTGGTGACAGGCTCTAGAGTTTAGACGTTATATTAACCCTTCTATATTGACTCATACATTCCAATAATTTGTGTTATTACTGGTTATTATGTACATTTGCCATATACTACTTCATATCATAACAGTATACTCTATAATTCAACATTAAAAGATTATGATTCTGATTATAACAATTTACTATCGCCAAGGGATGGGTTAAACATCTGCCGATCGTGATCGGCCTCTCGTTTATATGGAGGTTCCTTGTGTGACTGGGATTCAAATATGTTCAAATTGGGTCACCAGGATAAATATGGGCGGACATAAATCTAATCTTTTTGTTTTGAGACATTGAGACTTCTTCTCATGACTATTGATTGTAAGAGGTTTAGGACTTACTTAGTAGAATTTGAACATTTAACCATTTAAATTTTTAATTTAATTTTGAATATTTTTTTATATTTAACTCCTTGCTCTAGCTGTTTAGAACTATTTGTTTAAGTGATCTTGACAAGTACTGACTGTTGTAGTCTTCATAGTTCCAGTCTTTGCAGTCAGGTGATGACTCCACAGTCATTGACTGTCTTGTTTGTATTGATTGGTTTAGAAAATAATTAACCATGATATCCGATGCAATGAGTCAAATAATTTTCTTCTGATCTGCCTCATATTTCTTACCTTGATTTGAGCCATCTTTGATGCGCAACCCTTGTTATGAACTGTTTTGTACTGATCAGTCAAATTAATTTTTTGGGAAATATTAACCCCTTCCAGCAACCATAGATATGATATCTGATTTGGTAACTCCAATATTTGCCATTAGATTGTGTTTATATTTCAAGGCAATTAGTGTTGGGAGGTTATGATATTTCACCTCTGTTTTTTGTTTCAGTTCAATTAAAAAAAAAGAGTTGAGTCACGGTTTCGGTTTTTATAACCTTTTAATGAATAAATCAGAATAAAACACAAACAGTATCATGTCAGCTCAATAAATGTTCCGGAAAAAAATATCATTTTACCTGCACAGTGCATACTCTAATCAAAATTGAAGATTCCATTGGCTTTGTCATTGATAAAAATAAATTAGAGTTATTCCTCTTGCATCAACACACAACAAGACATTTGAACATGGCATGTATATATTGAGGTTCATGACAGGTATGCTTGAATGGATCTATTTGCGATCCGTTCACATGTCACTCATATTCATCACAAGTGGGTGGGAACAAATTGACAAAGGACAGGCATTGTTTATGATGACACACCTCTGCCCTGTAGACACTGTAGACACATGCTATCCAATGTGATAAGTAACTTTTTTTTCACCTTATCCCTCTTATAATACACATCCAGATTAATCATGACAAACTCTTCACCTGTATAGATATTGGTATTCATTTATCGGTTTTAACCATACATATAACCATAACATGAACACATACCATCCAAAGCAACACTTTATCTGATCAGTCTCATTTATACACATATACAAGTAAATGGTGGAAACCCCTTAATATATCTTTCCAATCATCTCCACTTTATGTGTACAGCCATATATTCAGTTTAGATCGAGTTGGTATTGCAGAAGGGTGGGTTAAACATCAACCGATCAAAATTGGCCTCTCGTTAAATGTAGTCTGGTGTCCACATGACTATACAGGTTGGGTTTGCATTCCAGCCTTGTTTGTAGAGATATTAACCTTCATGGAAATGTATACACCCGTGATAGTGAGGTTGGTCAGGTCTTTTTCGACTTTAATTTGCCTGCCCCATTTGTAGTTTTAAATACACACCTATCTCGATTGGGACGAATACTCTTCTAGTTTTTTCCCATCGTTGGCCTTTTTAGCTCACCTGAGATGAAGTCTCCGGTGGAGCTATAGTCATCACTCCTCGTCCGTCCGTCCGTCCGTCCGTCTTTCCGTCCGTCAACTTTTTTTTTTAAACATCTTCTCCTCTGAAACCATCAATCCGAATTGGTTCATATTTGGTGTGGATGTTCCCTAGGTGACTCTCATTCAGATTTGTTCAAATGAGGTCACTTGGTCAAATAGTTGCGAAACCAGGACCATAACTCTATTCCTCCATAGTAATTCTTACAACAACTTCTTGTCCATAACCATTGTGCCGATTTAGCTAATATTTGGTATGGAGGGTCCTTGGGTGACTGGTGTTCAGATTTGTTCAAATGAGGTCACCCGGTCAATTAGTTGAGAAACCAGGGCCATAACTCATAGTAATTCTTACAATGACTTCTTCTAAAAAAATATTTGGCCGTTTTAGCTTATATTTGGTACAGAGAGACCTTGGGTGACTGGGGTTCAGATTTGTTCAAATGGGGTCACTGGGTCAAATAGGGGAAGAGCTAGGGACATAACTTTAAAAACAAAAAATTGAATTTTTGCATTTTGACCTTTAATTTTTGTTTAGGACACACCACAGGGTCATATTTCTTACCTAGATTTTTCTTAGTATGTTCTTCATCTGTATGGATTTTGTTATTGTTTATTTAACCCCTTCCACTCTTGTTTTGATATAGAATTCATCCAAGACAGGATTACTCAAACATTTTTCATCTGATCAACACCAAATTTGGTATATGAATTTTTGACATTTATATACAGATCAAGTTAAAATATGGGTTTGATCCGATATATTTTAACAGAGTTATGGCCATAATTCCCCAAAAAATAATAAAAAATTCAGGAACTCCTTGATCAATTTAACATACACAAAAAAATTATCACCCCCCCCCCCCACATGACCCAGAAGCCCACCCTGTCCCCAACCAACAGCATTCCACCCTATCTCACCTCCTAACTCACAGGTAAATAAAGTATTTTTTATTTAAATAAATTAAAAAACATGAACTGACAGACATGACACATGGCAGGGCAGATTGAGAGATAAGAGAACTTCTGTAGTGAAAGGCAGAGTCCCCAGGGAGTGTAGATAGATAGATAGATAGTTTATTGGATAAAGCATGTACATATACAATAGGATTTATAAAAATAATATTAGAAAATTCAATGCACATACAGAATCCGGGCGGTGGTGTGACCTAATGGCCGTCTTCCCAGCATCGCCCAGGCAAAAGAAAATTAACGACATGTTTTATCTCTGTTCAACAGTTCTCATCGACACATACATATTAGCATCTACTTGTATACTTGTATTGAATACTAAATACTTCATTTCTCGACAATACATTAAAATAATGTAGTACTTTGTAGTAGTATAATGGTAATGTATATCAAATATACATAGAATGTGAATGTGACAAATCGATATGCATGTAAGAAGGGTTTATACCGTAGGTAATACCTTGTTACTTATTGGTTCGTACAGTCAGGGCAATATCGATTTCACAAATAACTTTACTTTTATAGTTTTCAATATAACTATCTACTATAAGTCGTTTAAATGTAAATCTTGGGATGGAGGTTTTCATTGTGAGAGATAATGAGTTCCAGGCATTTGGGATTTGGTGAAGTGGCAATCGCTCAGTATATTTTATCCTGGGTGTCTTATGTGCAAGGTTGTTTATTTGGCGGGAAGCCCTACCAGTCTGCGGTGTATTTTCCAAAAGATTATTCAATGAATGTGGTAAGAGTCCGTTTTTCCAATCATATGCAGTAAGGGATGATTTCAATGAATGGAGATTACTAATTTTCAATATTTTACTTTGTTTAACTCTTTCGTTGCCGAGCTAATTTTACACCTAAATTGCCGGAGAATTTATGAGAAAACTGATTTTATTGTGGAAAAGTATGATACAATAATAGTTTTCTTCTTATGAAATAATGTTTAAAATATCAAGGACATGTATGTAGGTGATTAGCCAAAGAATTGCAGGTGAATATTTTGCCGAAGAATATTCACGACAATTAAGGGGCATAACTCCTTGTCACCCAAGGGAAATAACTCCAAATAAGGATTTTTTTGCAATAATCCTATTGAAAAATGGCCCAGAACCTGCTATATTCAATATTGGTTTCTGAGACAGTATTCCAACGATGATGATCTGATAAATCTTTCTACTGTCTTTCTCATTTAAAAACTTGTAAGAATAAATTAGGGTCTAGTTCTGGTATAGCTGGACCATATGTGAGGAGCTACACAATGCAGGAGCCGATTTAGAATTTAGTTGCACAGTTTATTACGAAAATAGCTAGGTTTTTTAATTGAGGAAAATGGCAATTTTGACTGTCAAAAAACAAAACAAAAATTGTGATATATAATTAAATCTCTAACTACAAGCTTATCATCATTGTGCTATAAATAAAATTAAAAAAATGACACATATGCATGTGGTCTAAACTGTCACTGAGGCACGCTGGGGCCTGTGGGAGTTTATAATCACGCCGTTTGTTTTAGTGAATTGCGTTTTTACCTTGAAAAATAGGTGATTCATTCAGCAAAAACGGCAATTTTGACTATTAAAAATACTAATAAAACAATCTAAAGTACACATAATCTTTATTGTAATGTCAGGTTGTCATACTATCATGTTTAAATTAGTTAATGCATTGGTAAAATGCAGATCTTTCATATAAATAATTGTCTAAAAATATT
The DNA here is from genome assembly GCA_032622095.1 of Siphonodentalium dalli. Lineage (NCBI taxonomy): Eukaryota > Metazoa > Mollusca > Scaphopoda > Gadilida > Siphonodentaliidae > Siphonodentalium > Siphonodentalium dalli. Next base: position 121,499,279 of record CP136063.1, read on the forward strand.
TTTCTGAAATTGTCGGCCATTTTGGATTTCTGACTGCGGATCTTACATTTTGTTTACAAACTTATTTCATTATTTTAATTTTCAAACGTCTTAAAAAGGATTAAAAATCAGATATATACTGCAGAATTTAATTAGAAACAATTAAAACAATAATTTTATGAAACTTGAAAAACTTTTTTATTATTGTCATACAGTTGTGATCAAAATAATTACGGTTACAATTATGGCCGATAATATCGGCCCTGGCAATTTACCGACCGGATATTTGGGCCGATAATATCGGCCCCTGGCAATCAAAGAGTTAAATAAGGGTTCTGTATGAGAATTATATTTTGCATTATTTATCAGTCTAATTAATGGCTCTTTTTTGTAGTTTAAAAAGTTTCTCAATACCTGTTGAAACACCCCAAATTTCAATGCCATATGATAGTTTACTATGTATGAGAGAGTCATATATGCGATTTAATGCATTTCTTGGAAGAAAACGTTTTGCCCTATTTTAATAGGCAATGTATAGTTTTGGATATTTTTTTATAAAGATAATCAATATGGTACTTGAATTCCAGGTTTTCATCTAAGTGAATACCGAGAAATTTAAAGGATGGATCGCCCACTAATGCGCTTACAGGTTGAATACATTGCTCATCCAATTTAAGTTTATTACGAATAAGGTAGCTTCGGTCAGGATTGGCATTAAACACCATGTATTTCGATTTAGATGCATTTAGAACAAGTTTATTGGCAGCACACCATAGAAATATGTTGTGCAATTCAATATTTGCGTCATGGAAGAGTTTCGCAATGTCAGGACTGGACGCATATGCAGTTGTGTCATCTGCAAAAGACAGCATGTTAAATTTTGTGGAGTTTGGCATGTCATTTACATATATTAAAAATAATATCGGCCCGAGTATGGAGCCTTGAGGCACTCCAGTGGAAACGGCTCTATAATCAGATTTTTTTCCGGAATGATCTACATATTGCTTTCTATTGGTTAGATAGCTTCTGAAAAAATTGTTGACTACTCCACGGATCCCACAGTATTCCATTTTTTTCAATAAGATATTATGATCTATAGTATCAAACGCTTTCGAAAAATCTAAAAATAATGCCAATGTTGAATCTTTAGTTTTTATGTTTACCCATACCATAGTATGGTAAACATAGTGTCGTTGCCCGGATTGACCACTCGTCGTTCGTCCATCTGTCTGTCTGTCTGTCCGTCTGTCCGTCTGTCTGTCCGTAGACACTTTACGAGTAATGCGATAACTCAAACATTTTTTATCCGATCGAAACCAAATTTTGTATATGGGTTTCTCAGCCCAAAATACAGATCGAGTTCGAATTTGGGTTTGATCCGAGATTTTGTTACAGAGTTATGGCCCTTTTTCAACTTAGAATTCACGCATTCTGCCATAACTCAAACATTTTTTATCTGATTGGAACCAAATTTGGTATGTGAGTTTCACAGCCCAAAATACAGATCGAGTTCGAATATGGGTTTGATCCGATTAATTTTAAAGGAGTTACGACCCTTTTTCGAGAAAAAAAAATGAGAATTGTATTTGTTTTTTTTTTACATTAAATTTTTTTAGATTTAGCTCCTTGCTAAATTTAGCATATACAAATATTAAATTTTGTTTGAACTAATAATAACAATAAATAAAAAATTGACGCTTTCATTTATTTTAGTTTTTTTACGATTAATTAGGTGTGATATCCTGTTTTGAAAATATGAAGATTTTATTGCAATAGTTTCATGTAATATAATGATATCAATAAATTACCATGTGATCATCCAACATCCAGAGTATATGAGAGGATTTTTATAGATGTTGTCATTGCAAGTGAAATCTGTTATGAAATGAGTGATGACATATGATACAGAGCTCTGGTGGGTCAAGCAAGATAAACAACACTGGTGGTTGGCTGTTTGTTTATTCTAACTGTCAAATTGATTAATGGCAGCACAAGACTGGTGTTTTTCCTATTCCTGAAATTTCATTACAGGCTGAGATAAGGGCACCCCTCACCTATATAAGTGTCTTCTAAATTCCATTAATTTGCTTCAAAAATAATTAACCCTTTCCAAGGTTTCCATAGACACATGCTATAATGTACATGGACTCTTCCTCATATCTCTTAATATCTATTGGGTATCTTGGCACACTATTCACTTCTATCAATTTTGGTATTGACTGATTAATTGATTTTTGAAAAATATATTAACCCTTCAGACACGTGCTTTCAATTTGAAATTAAAACAACAGCTGATAGCCAATATGATTTATCTATGCAATGGGAAGATAAATATACATGACTATTGTAAGTGATGACTTGTTTTGAAAATCAATATGGTAGATGTTAGTATTTCCAGGAACCTTATTTTCCCATTTGTTCACATTTTCATGGTTGATTGAATTTTAGGGGCCACAGAGCACTTAGAAGATTAACATTGAAGGTTGTGGCTTTTAGTGCCCAAGCTACTTGTAAAACATTGTAATGTGTGAAACCATTCAAATGAGGGCTAACTTACTTTCTTTTATATGAACGATTTAGTGGTCATAGGGGCCAGCATCCCCATCATATTATGTCTGTATCACATTATATAGATAATACTTTTGAATTGTATAAACTACATATATTTTTGAAAACCATACACCCCTGTTATGAAACACTTAATCTTATTTAATACACAGGTCAGATCTGATCTTATATCTGTCCATGTTTGATAAACAAAATAACTGGGGAGAATGGGGGAAGGGGGGGGGGGAGTAATTAAAGTACCATTTAAATACGAGATGGAATCCCCTACATATATGTCGTTCTAAGCAGTCAACAATTATAATTTCTCTTTAGAAGTGAATAATAAATTTTGAATATCTGGCATGTCAAAAGTGGCAAAGTTAGGGATTTATCACTTTTGCTTCCAATGAGTTAACTTAAACTCCTAAACATGTCCTCCGAAATCACTAAACCATTGGATCTCACAGTGAGAGGTCCTTGTGTGAATAGGGACAGAGTTATGAGATTTAAAACTACTCCTCCCCAACCCAAATACTTTAACCTTTTCTTAAGACAAATTATTTGAGCTTTTGATTTCAAGTTGGGTACTGATATATGGATTAATTCCTGTGATCATATCTTTGACAAATTATCAGTTATGGCTAGTCGCTATCGCCAAGGTATGGGTTAAACATCTGCCGATCGTGATCGGCCTCTCGTTTTATCATTCATTTCGCCTATGTGATTTAGAAGTTTCAGGAGAGGGTGGATCGTAGAGTGATGTTTTCTGAAGCCAAATTGCATAGGGTTTACTAAATTTTTCTTCTCTAAAAAATCAATCAGTCTTCTATAGGTAGCCTTTTCTAATATTTTTGAAAATACAGGAAGGATGCTTATTGGTCGGTAGTTGCAGACATCATTTTTATCTCCGGTTTTATGAATTGGGACTACACGGGCAATTTTCATTGCATCAGGAAATTTACCGCTTTCATAGGAAAGATTTACAATATGCGATATTGGATGAGACATGTACTGACATGTCTCTTTCAAGAGCTCTGTAGTAAGACCAAAGTTATCAACACTTTTTTTATTTTTGAAGCTGCCAGTAATATGAAGAATTTCATTAGGACTAGACGGGTACAGGAAAAAACTATCCTTTTTTGGTTCCTTTAAATATTCTGTGTAGGATTTTGTTATGGGTACCTCATTTATTTTTTTGAGTGTGTCTTGAGCTGCTTCAGAGAAGTATGTATTGAAGGCATTTGCTATTTGTTCTGGATCATTATAATCTATGCTATTCCTAGTTATTGTACATGGTATATCAGAATTATTATGTTTTCGGATAATTGCATTGTTCATAATTTGCCAAGTTTTCTTCATATCTTTTTTATTCGCTTCCAGAATGGTTTCATAATACAATCGTTTACTAACTCGCATAGTGGAGTTGAATATTTGACAGTATTTTTTATATTTTTCTTGGTTTCCTGTTGTTGGATGTTTAATTTTTTTTCGCAATAGTTTGTTTTTATTTAAAGCTGATGTAATTAGGCCATTTGTCATCCATGGATTTCGCTTTTGTTTCTTGTTTTGTTGCACCTTAATAAGTTTTAGTGGGTAGGCAGTCTCATAAGCTGTAGCTATAATATTCTGAAATTTGTCAAATGCATCATTTGGACAAGACGACTCAAGAACAGAAGAAAATGAACACGAGGAAAGTAACAATTTGAATCGTTCTTTGTTGTGATTATTTAAGCAACGTTTTTTGACAAATTTACTTTCGGTAGACTTTATTATATTTTTTTTAGTTAGGCAATAAATACACCAAAATGATCACTAACATCAGTAACAACGACACCTGATATAAAAGGAGATGGATTGTTTGAATATATATGATCTATTAGTGACGATGAATAGTCTGTGACACGAGTTGCCCTTGAAATCACTTGAACAAAACCTTGAGTGAATGCGTTATCAATGAAAGTTTCAGTTTTAGGGTGAACATGATAATTTAAGTTATTAATATTGAAGTCACCCATTATATAGGAATATTTCCCTTCCTTATTTATAGCTTTAGTTATTAAGTTAAAATGTGCCATGAATAAGTCTAAATCAGCCTTTGGTCGGGTGTTCGGGCGATATATTACACCAATGATATACGGCTTACAATTTTGTGGCTGGACTTCTATAAAGACTGATTCAAATACATGTGGTAAGAATAATGTTAGATCATCTCTTAGTTTATGGGTTAATTTATTATTAACAAAGCACCCAACTCCTCCATGGCACTCATCATCTATTGATCTGGTTTTAGTATACAGGGTATAGCCATCAAGGTCAAAACAGCATTGCTCAGGTTGCCTAAAGAACTCACTTATTCCAATTGTATCGAGTGTATTAGAGTTTGCATGTAAAGAGTCAATCAGTTCATTAAAAGGATCCCAATGAGCTCTGATGCTCTGACAGTTCAAGTGAAATAGCTTGAGTGACAGCCCTGTTTGTTTGTTTAACTGACTATATTCTGCAGGGGAATAATACTTACAATCGGTACTTATCTCATCATTGTCACTATCACTTTCATCAGAAATGTCCTGATTAGCCATTGGGAAGTATGAAAAAATTCAGGGGCTGATCGAGAGATGCGGTCAAATATCGGAATGAGTTGTGTGAATAAGATCTATCAATTGGTAATATGTATGTATCAGAGCTGGTGAACAAAAACAAATAAGATATATAACAAAATAAAAATGAAAGTAGTACCAGTATGTACATTCAGTACATCTTAGTTCAATTTCATCATAACGTCAAACACTGTAAGATTTATCAATTTATGGCATGATCCACATGTTCGTATTTATCGCCAATATTTACATTGTAAACATTGCTAAAAATATCACCAGAAATATTTATACATCCGTCATATTAAGTTTGTGGAATAGAGAATTACTCACAGAAAGCTACAGTATATATAAAAGTTCATAATACAGCTTAAGCTTCACGCTATTATCATAGATGCATTCTGACGAATCGTAAAATCAAACATTTCCGATCATTGACGTCCATATTGCCAATCGTATTTGATCTTAGTGTGGAATCATGGGTAATTTATGCATATTCTAATTTGTATGAGTCTGCATGAAACAGAGTTGGTCTAAATTTAGAAGTGGGCAGTCTTCACAGAATTAGGTTGTTTATTATTACAATTATGTTTACCAAATCGAGGTCGGCTAACATGTCCACGTGCGAACTGTCAGACAATAGTGGGGATAAAGTCTTTAAAAGTAAAATTTACACTATAATTCGTTTTTTTGGCGTGTTGTGGTAGACAAATTATATCGAGTACGGTACACGATAAGTGTTTATTACAGATTAGCAGTAGGCTACTAGTACATTTACTGGTAGTAAATTATGAAAGTTACAAGTATTCAATTAATTAAAAGTCACATCCAGGAAAAATTAGGTCATAATCTGATATTAGTTAATACTGGATACAGGTATTAACAATAGAAACTAGCACATATAAAGCTGTATTTAACAATGCTATCATCAACTGTTGTTTGTTTCTAATTGAAACATAAGAACCTGGTAGTAAATTATGAAAGTTACAAGTATTCAATGAAATTAAAGTCACATCCAGGAAAAATTAGGTCATAATATAATATTAGTTAATACTGGATACATGTATTAACAATAGAAACCAGCACATATAAAGCTGTATTTAACAATGCTATCATCAACTGCTGTTTGTTTCTAGTTGAGTGCCAGTGGAATGACAATGCAGAAACATAAAAACCTTGAGTTTTTAGTGGAAGAACATTGTCATAATTACAATAAGGCCAGTATAAATAAATTCCTAGATCATCATCCCCGCCCGCCCCGATTTGTTTGGCCCGCCCCATATATTTTTATTACCGTACTGACCCGCGTTTAGGCCCAGGGGGCCTTTGTTTTATTTGAGCTCAAAAATCCAAGTGAGCTTAAACTCTGATATGGCCCTTTGCAAACCAAAAATCCTAAGAAATCGGGACAGTAAAACTGATGAAAGCCGATCTAACGCCGATTATTTGGGAATTTTTTCAATTAAATGTGAATATTAAAATATTATAATAACACTTTAAGTCTTGTAGTTTTATTGGACAACATTCCCATGTTAAAATGACACTATTATGTAAGTAGTCTTGACTGACAGCCGTCTTGTTCCCAAAGTGTTTGCTTGGAGTCGGGAATGCCCTGGTTATTATGTAAGCGGCAGTGTGGGTTATCTATAGTCTGACTATAGTTTATATCAATGTTCAGATTTAATCCAATCAGGAAAACAATAAGCCCGGCGCTTTATTTGTGATCCATTGTCTACATAGAGGATGTTACAATGGCGACTAATTGCATGTTTAACAAAAGCCAGTGAGTGTAATTATTTAACAGCACTGACAGGGCAGTTGTATTTCTACTAAAACGGCATTCTGAACTCCTCGACCTGTGACCTCTGGGGGCAAACGGTGACGGAATCTGACGAGGTTTGCCGAATGCTAAAACGTATAAAAAACGTAATCAAAAGCATGTGTTTGAATATTTTGGTTTCGAGTGAATAAAGTTGACGCAGTTTTACGAAAAATCACAACTTTGTGGAACGCGTTCTCAGAAGATTGTCATCGCGAATCTCGATGCAAGCTAGACCAGACGCTAGCTCTATGCCTTCACTACGCTAAGGCGTAACGTTCCCAGCATGATGACCAATTGACTCATTTATTAAATACAATCAATGTATTTATAAATATATCAACCATGTGTTGCATATTGCAATTGCATCCTTTGTCCATGAACACAATGACATGTGCTTTCTCTATATGCACCCGGTATATACCAATGGGCATACCCCCCCCCCCCCCCCCCCCCCCCCCCATCAACTAACACCAATGTAGTCTACAATTACATGTAGGACTTGTATTATAAATGTTGAGTGATTTACACATTTAGCTTGTATTTTTTAAGTGCTACGGTGTGTCTTCCATCACACATCCATGCATCAGGGTTGCATGCGGACAATACAAACCACTGTGAAACTCACTCGGCTAGTTTAAGGAAAATACTGTATTGGAAACATGGTAGTTTCGAAATAAAAAATAAAAAATAAAATTCGCCACCCCGCCCCACTTTTGAAAAAAATTTGGATGATGATCTAGGAATTTATTTATACCGGCCTAAAGGATAAGATGTTTTTTTAAATTTTTTTTTTTTCTTCTTACATGTATGTAGCAAATATTGAAAATATAAATATTTGCAGATATTGAATAAAGTTTGGCCCCCATATATAGTATCTCATCAATGTACAAGAAAGGGAAAGGAGTCTCGAGATCATCCAACCCTTTCTGCACAGACAAAATTCTCCATTGAGAGCCAAAAATTGCCAATTACCGTATCAAAATTCATTAAAATTAAACTTAAGTAAATGTCGATCAACACACAACAAATATCATACAACACAAATGTCTTATCACTTGAAGTCGAAGCCACCATTGTAGTCTGTCCACCTCTCTTCGGTTGAATTTCTGTGCTGCAGAATCACATTAACCCCTTGTACAATAATGCGTGTTTTCTTTTTGTACTGTTTGCGTAGTTTAAAAGCAGTTTCTGCAAGGTCCCCACGTTTCCTCTTCAAGTGGGCAGGAAGATCTGTTCTAACACTTTTTCCTGTGCCGAAGAGTTTTTGAGTTGCTCCGATAACAGCTTGTTTGTCACGGTCTGTTGCAAAAACAACAATAATAGGGTTGGGTTTTTGTTCCTTTATAGCTCTGTTTCCAAATCTTTTGACTGGTATTCGATGGGCGTTAACGCATCTGTCCATAATTTGAGCTGCTCTAGTTTGCTCTACTTTGAGATCCTCAACAAGTGATTTTTGAATAACTGCGTAAGTGTCTTCATTGTTGTGTTCCTTATAACCGTAAAACAATAAACTGTATTTTCGGTCATGGATTTCAGCCAGTGTTATTAAATCTCTTAACTCACTACACTCTGCTTTGAGATTGGATTCAATCGATGGAATTATATTATTGGTCACATCTTCAATCTGCTCTGCATTATATGCAACACATTTATGGAGTTCAGCATGGTCTATTTTTATTTGCTTCATGTCATTACCAATCTGATCAATTGAATTTTTCATCATATCTAGTGAAGTTTTCATGTTTTGTTGTAATTGAAGGATTAAAATCTTCAGGTCACTTCTGCTAACCTCATCGGCAGATTCAGCTTTTTTTTCACCGGCCATTTTGACTGAATGTCAAGGTCACGTGTGGATTTCAAATTATCTCCGATTTGGTTTTTAAATCACTATTTTCAGGCGCTGTCCATGTCAGACTTACGTTTATAAGAATATTACGATACACATTAGTCCAATCTATAACACGAAGAAGAACATTTTACGAAAACCACCTCAAATATAAGACTTTCGAGCGAGAATTCCTCCCAAAAATTTACAGTCGACTGTCGTGTAACATTACCGGAATTTAAATGAGATTAATGGTGTTATCAATGAAGCAAGCACCCTTGTTGTTTACATTATCACTCAGTGGTCATTAAAATCAGATTAATTTCATTTTCTCCAAGAGTGGTTGGCATTTGTAGAATGAGGTTCCCAGAGGGTGAATTCATGTTGCTCCACACAGCAGGCTAGCATAACCAAATACACCCTCTGAGAACCTTATTCTGCTTAGGCCTCATCTTCTGGGAAGTATCTAGAGTCTCAAGATCTCATTCTGCTTAGGCCTCATCTTCTGGGAAGTATCTATAGTATCAAATTTACATTGTTGTTAGTTAAATTTCCCTTCTAGGAAGTTTCTGTATCCCTTAATTTGCAGAAGATAAAATTCATGATTGAGGTGCCCAATGGGTGAACATCACCAATTTCAACTGGGGAACTTCAATCTTATTCTAGGTCTTCCAAAGCAGTTGAGGGCCTTATCAGAATGAGGTCCCCAGAGGGTGAATTTAGCGTCACTAAATTCACCCTCTGGGGACCTCATTCTGCAAATAACAGACAGACTATCTCAAGGCTTGATTGTATAATACAGTGTGTTGCTTGAGGCCAGACATGCACAATGTAGGAACAGACATGCTTTTAGTGATGCTATCCCACACAGCGGGCTAGCATCACCAAATTCACCATTTGGAGACCTCATTCTGCTTAGGCCTCATCTTCTGGGAAGTATCTATAGTATCAAATTTACATTGTTGTTAGTTAAATTTCCCTTCTAGGAAGTTTCTATATCCCCTAATTTGCAGAAGATAAAATTCATAATTGAGGGGCCCAATGGGTGAACATCACCAACTTCAACTGGGGAAATTCAATTTTATTCTAGGTCTTCCATAGCAGTTGAGGGCCTTATCAGAATGAGGTCCCCAGAGGGTGAATTTAGCGTCACTAAATTCACCCTCTGGGGACCTCATTCTGCAAATGACAGACACACTATTTCAAGGCTTGTTGTATAATACATTGTGTTGCTTGAGGCCAGGCTTGCACAATGTAGGAACAGACACGCTTTTTGTGATGCTATCCCGCACAGCAGGCTAGCATCACCAAATTCACCCTCTGGCGACCTCATTCTGCTTAGGCCTCATCTTCTGGGAAGTATCTATAGTATCAAATTTACATTGTTGTTAGTTAAATTTCCCTTCTAGGAAGTTTCTATATCCCCTAATTTGCAGAAGATAAAATTCATAAATGAGGTGCCCAATGGGTGAATATCACCAACTTCAACTGGGGAACTTAATTTTTATCCTTATCAGATTTGTGAAAATGGGATCACAAAGTCAAATAAGGGCAGAGCAAGAGACTTAACTATTTCACTACATAGTAATTCTTAAAATATGCTTGCAAGAACTAGTTGGCTTATATAGAATGGAATGTTCTTCCTTGACTGCAATTCAGATTTTTTTAATGGGATCACCTGGTCAAATAGGGGCCAAGCGAAGGACAGTTTCCCTCTTAATATGCTTCCTTCACAAGGACCATCAGGTCTATTTGACTGATATTTATGATATGTATGAAGGGTTCTTTGGTGTCTGGGATTCAAATTTATTCAGATGGGGTGACCAGGTTAAATAGGGTGGGACCAGGGACATAACTATATGTCTCTATAGTAATTCTTAAAATGTCTTCTCAAGAGAGTTTGGACTATTTAGCTTACATATAGTATGGAGGAATCAGGAGGATCCTTTAGTGACTGAGATTCAGATTTGTTAAAATGAGGTCAACCTGTCAAGAAATGGCAGGCTATGGGGAGTTAACACTTTTGTGTCTAATAAAATCATTGAAATACCAAATTCATTAAAACATTTACCTTGGAACCACCTGACTGATTGGTCTGACATACATGTATTGTGTTTTGGGTCCATGGATAATTGGGCTTCAAACATGTTTAAATGGTTTTAGAAAAAGGCGCTTGTGAGATTGGAAATTTCCAACAATTGAGAAAGTTTGAGGTGTCGGTTGTGAAATTCCAACCTAAGACTTGGGAGTCTGGATCCCGGTCAGGAGGGGACTTGTTGAGGTGGAGGAGGGGGGTGATCAGTAGTGTACAGTTGGCAATTTCAAGGTGGATTTTTACCAAGCTACATACTTGAAGTCTCTCTAGCCACATATCCTGTTTAAATCTACTTCTTTTAAAGTGATTATGAAAAGTGCTGACTGTTTTGGTCTCCAGAGTCCCAGTCTTATCAGTCTTTGCAGTCTGGTGAGCGACCCCACAGTCATTGACTGTCTTGAAAACAAAAGTCAAGATCATCTCATATATATTTTGAAGACCATTTATACAAATCTACGATTTGAAAACCATTTATACAAATCTACGATTCTCGACCGATCGGGACGAAACTTGGTACGTTTGTGTAGTTTGACCAGGCGGTCGACGTTGTCATATTGGCGAGCCCGTGCAGCGCCACCTTCGCGCATGCGCAGACGAGATCTCGGAAACGGGTGGAGCTATCGACTTGAAATTTGGTATGTGAATGTATCTTGCCCCGGATACAAATTTTATCGGGTCGCCGAGCCCGTGCGACGCCAGCTTCACGCATGCGCAGACCAGATATCGGAAACGGGTGGAGCTATCGACTTGAAATTTGGTATGTGAATGTATCTTGCCCCGGATACGAATTTTATCGGGTCGCCGAGCCCGTGCGACGCCAGCTTCGCGCATGCGCAGACCAGATCTCGGAAACGGGTGGAGCTATCGACTTGAAATTTGGTTTTTGAATAGCCTGGACAATGTCGGGCTCATCGGCTAGTGATATATAATTGGTGTGACGTACCCTCGAAGTTTTCAATGTGAATAGAAGTTTATGATCTCATGAGTTTCAGCTGGGGTCAAATATATTTGAAATAGTTTACTGCAATTGTCATACACAAGTATGTTATTATGTTAGAATGTGAAATACATTCATAACTCCTTTCATAGACTCACAGATGACTATACAGGTTGGGTTTGCATTCCAGCCTTGTTTGTAGAGATATTAACCTTCATGGAAATGTATACACCCACGATAGTGAAGTTGGTCAGGTCTTTTTCGACTTACCTTTAATTTGCCTGCCCCATTTGTAGTTTAAATACACACCTATCTCGATTGGGACGAATACTCTTCTAGTTTTTTCCCATCGTTGGCCTTTTATTGTCTTGACTGAAAACAAAAGTCAAGATCATGATATATAATTGGTGTGACGTACCCTCGAAGTTTTCAATGTGAATAGAAGTTTGACAAGTTTATGATCCCATGAGTTTCAGCTGGGGTAAAATATATTTGAAATTGTTTACTGCAATTGTCATACACAAGTATGTTATTATGTTAGAATGTGAAATACATTCATAACTGCTTTCATAGACTCACACTCTATATTTATTGTTGATTTGCTTTGAAACCTCATACAGTTGATGGAGGTCATAGTAGAGTCGCTTACATACTTCCGTGGGAATTGTTTGAACAAATGTAGAGACTATGATTTTATGATAGGGTATCACTTACTTTGTCAGAAAAAGTTTGTTAGACATTCTGGGTCCGCGACTGGAGCGAGTTATGACGTCATCAAAATGGCGTCTTCGGTCATTTAGCTCAGATTTAAGGTAGTCTCAATAACGCACACTTTGTGCATCCGTTCAGCGGATTATGACTGTATTTATCAGTTACGATCATTAATCGATGATATACATAGGCATATATCTACAAAAAGTCATAAAAACTCCAATTAAATGGGAAATATTGGCGCAAATTTGAGTACAGAAACTATTTTTTTCATGTTTCGCGCACACATTTCTATATAAAACTGGTTGGAAAAGTGAACTATTGTAAATATCACATGTCACAATGTCTGGCAAATGTTATCCGGTCAACTAACTAGATTCCTGTCGCACAAACACGTCTGTTCCCGCGGGATAAACATCGATCGCGAATATCGAGTTTTCCGTAATCAAGCGGCTTCCCGTAGTTTTTTGACGTCACAGGTTGACACGAAGTTTGTAAACGCGACGATTCGAAAATAAGACAGAACTGCAGCTGAATATGGTATGTAATACTATCAATTATATATATTTATATTGAGCACATAATAAAATAACACATTCCCCAAATGGACATCCACAACAATCCTTGACATTATAGCCCATCTCGGCCCAATAGCACTATGAACCCACCGACACAAAACGTGCATGGCTGTATATCACCCCCCTGTCCGGTTTTTAAATGTACGGAAAGCCGATTCATCAACACTTACACACTAGCTAATATATTATCGAGGCAGGGGTGCAAATAATTGTACGCATTGCACGCAGACACATTCAAAATCGGTGTGTGATTATGTACATGAACCTAAAAGTCTTTCACACTATTTTGCCACCCGATCGCGTTTTGCCTATCTTAATTGCTTCCCTCCCTGCAATATATTCCCATCTTTTCTCTCTTTTGGTATTTACATTATATAACTTTGTAATTTGCCATTTATTACTTCCATTCTTTCCACTGCATACTTCGATATAGGGTCATTGATGGTAGATTAGCCGGAATGCGAAAATTCAAATTATCGTTTTCGAGCAATTTTTATACAGTTTTCAAGCAAAATTATCAAATAAATGTTATTGTATAGTCACTAGTGAGTGAGTGGCTTGATAATTTTCTACACGAAAGCCCTGGCCATTCCACTATCAGTCAATTAATTTTATTACATTTTGTACACGGAAATTCGTAATTTAGTTTATGGCTCCAGTTTATCAAATTATTAACTTTGATTTTAAGATAACGTAATAACATAAACGTGTACAGAATACATCGTCGACTCAAATTACTTATTTGTCTATATATTATCGATATTAGATCGTTATTACCGGGAATGTATTGCAAATGGCGTACAGTACTGTACCTCTTTAAGTGATTTTGACAGTTACAGACTGTCGTGGTCTTCAGAGGCCCAGTCGTCTCAGTCTTTTCCACATGTCCCCAACACAAAAATTTACCCTACACCTAGTAGTACGTAATCCTACAAATTAAGTATTACTAGGGCTGGGGTCAATTGTGTGCTGGGGACCTGTGGTCTTCACAGCCAGATACCGACTCAACAGTAATTGACTTTTTTGTGTTTTCTAATTTCATCGAATTTCAATATGTGGTATTATCAGTAAATTGTTCTTTCTTCTTTCTATTTTGTCTAGGAGAAAGAACCTCCTCTCAAGAAGCACAGGCTCTCTCTCGACGAGTGTCTCATTTGTCAGAAACCCACAAATGATCCCACATATGACAACCCAAAAGAATATGGCAAAGTACTCCAAATGATCGAACATCGTTCACATGAAGGCCACTCTCTTTACTACGATGCATACATACATCTGAAAGATGTCAACAAGGAAATACTGAGTTTGAACAAAGCATCATGGCACAGACTGTGTTACCAGAAGTTGATGCTAACTCCGCCGGTATCATCAACACTAAAGGACCAGGCCAATGCTGCAAGTTCGAGCTTCAGACGATCAGCTGCTAGTCCTTATGACAGGATGAAATGTTTCTTCTGCCAAAAAACTGCAACGCGTAAAAATCCTCTGCACAATGTACTCACTGATAACCGTGGAGACGACTTGAGAACTACGATACAAAGTATCGGGAATGAGGAACTGCTAGTGAGACTAAATTCTGCTATATCTACCTCGGACGCTCACGCGAACGATGTCCTATATCACAGTTTATGTTGAACTAAGAACATTTATAATCCTTCACGCAAACGCAAATTTATTCGGGATGATTCCAATGTTGATACTGAAGTGGAAATTGAATTCATTGCAAACATAACTTGTTCGCTGGCAGACGGTTTGGTTTCCAATATGGCTGAATTAGAGAAACAGTTCAATGATTTGTTAGAGTCTAAAGGTTCACAGTCATCATATGGCCGGAAGACATTGAAACGACTCCGGTTGGACAAAATAGCAGACGTTGAATTCTCAAAGCCAGCACGAGTGAATCAGTCGGAGTTGGTTTCGCTGAAAAAAAAACAAAGATGATTCGTTCGTCGAATCTAGCACGGATGCATGTGACCATAAACTAGTTTTGGACTGTGCCAAACATCTGCGGCATTCAATTATTGAGCTCGACGGCTGGAGATTCGAGGGTTCCTTAGAGTCGTCAAATGTTGTTCCAGACGATCTGGTATCATTCTTTCGTTGTATCATCTGTGGTCCGATATCTTCAACTGTCAGTACGGAAGGAAACGTTTCTACCAGTCAGCGCGCTCGGGTTCTTGCAGAGTTAACTG
This sequence comes from Siphonodentalium dalli, assembly GCA_032622095.1. Classification (NCBI taxonomy): domain Eukaryota; kingdom Metazoa; phylum Mollusca; class Scaphopoda; order Gadilida; family Siphonodentaliidae; genus Siphonodentalium; species Siphonodentalium dalli. Next base: position 121,514,559 of record CP136063.1, read on the forward strand.
TTTCTGCTTGCTTGTCATATCGCCAGGTTAGGCATGGGAGCGATACGACAAGAAACAAGAGAGGGGACTCCCCAACTCAAATTGCAGTCGGGCTAACCGTTCACCAACATGTTCGAAGCAAAAAATTTATATGTTTCTTGAATGCTCTGTGTCTCTCGATAAATTATACCAAAGTTCTAGAAATCGAAACACAGATGGCCAATTCGATGTTGCGCTCAATGAGGGACAACAATGGTATATTTTTGCCTGGTGACATAGTTAAGCGGAGACATGTGTTTTATGCCATTGACAACTGTGACTTTAAAGAGGATACCCCCGACGGGAAAAGTACCACGCATGGTACAGCTATTGCAATTTACCAAAGGAAGGAACCTGATGATGTGATAGTGCCCGCCGTGAGTTTGCGCGACGATGTCTCTTGCAAGCGCATGGATGATTTGCCAAAATGTTTAACTGAGCTCGAAAACTGTTATGTGCCTCAGAGTGCTCGAGTGAAAAATTAAGTGTTTCCAAAACATAATACCAAGTCCACTCCTTTAATCGGACCTCGTGTTGACGATCTACCTTGGCTTCTCTCGAAAACAATTAAATTCGAGAGTAATACCTGCGATCCAACGATGAAACAATGTGCGCCACTTGTACCGACCTGGACAGCTTATAATTCACTGATATGTAATTCTCTACCGATTACAAATGTTGCCATCCCGCCAATCATTCCATATCCTCCAACTGACTCAAACACTTTGCTGACAGCATTGAAGTACGTAAAAAAAACTAACACCGTGGTCATGGGCGAAGATAAGAAATGTGTTGTGTCTCTCGATTTGGGACTATATAAACCCGCGAAGACTCTACAAATAATGATGCCAGGCTGTCTTAAGCAGTTTGTTTTACGTCCTGGGGAACTTCATATCGTTATGGCTATGCTGAGGACAATTGGCTCGTTCATCGACGGTAGTGGGCTAGAATCAATTTGGGTGGAATCTGGAGTATATGGGCCAACCGTATGCAAGCAAATCCTCGACGGAGCACACATAAGACGAGCCGTTAATGCACATACCATAACATGGCTGGCTTTGTTTGAGCTGTATGTTAGTTCAAGTTATTTCAATGCAAATGAGTTGACACCGGACATTAAAGACGCGATACTATCTATTCAGGAATCATCGAACAATACATCATTACGGGACGCGCATTCTCTGTTGCTGCGTCTGATCGAATTGGACAACTCAGTTTGGGACCCCGACAAAATCGCAAAATCTCAACAACCGTTATTGAAATTGGTGTTGCAATATATGGACATGGTTGGCGTGATGTTCAGGTTTATCCGCTCTTTTCACTTGGGAGACTGGGAACTTCACCTCTCTTCGTTGGAGGCATTTTGTAAATATTTTTTCTCCATGGACAAACTGTGCTATTCCAGACTAATGCCATTGTACCTTGCAGAAATGCGGACTCTACCAAAGTCTGACCCTGAGTTATACAAGGAGTTCTGTAGTGGAAATTGGGTCGTTAACAAGAACTCAGTCCCATTCTGTGCAATAGGGGCTGATCATGGTCTCGAACATCTCAACAGGTGGATGAAAGTGACTGGTGGAATAACTGGGATAACTCTTAATGAGCAAGCTCGCAACCGATTCTTTCTTGTAGCCCCGCAACTTTCTCTTGTCACACAGGAAGCTTACAAATTGGCTGGCATAACAACGTCGACCCATGGTCACCACCATTCATTAAGCAACACGGTTACGAAGCGACAAGACAAGAATGTGGCTCTACTTGTCCAATCGTTCCGGGAATTCATAGACCCATTTCAATATGAAGGTTGTGATCTTGTGAATATTGTAACAAGGGCCATATTAATGTCTCAGGATATAACGGACAGCGTCACGAACTTGCATTTGAAGGGCCAAGAGCTTTATGAAAACTTCGTCAATGATCATATTAAGACGAAGGGTTGTAGCATATTTGATCCAATGAAGAAAGCCAAGCTTCTAACATGTAAGGACAACTCCAAAAAGTTGAAAATTACATCTACCGGTACAACGTTTGAGCTGAAAGAGGACCGTGCACTGTTCGCACGCATGCTTGTGGTTGCGCGATCTCGGCCGGAAATCAACCTAAAACAGTGTATTGGGAAGTATGAGTTGTCTGTTGTCCCACAGTCATTGTTTTCGTCTGACGGTATGCTCTTACCCTGTTCTAATAAAAGTGACCTTATGAGAATATTGGAGGATTTACCCAAAAATGTTTCCGATTTGACATCTACACACATCCTCACTGAAATAACAGATGCTACCCCTGGAACCGATATCCACATTGAGAGGGTTGCAATTGTCGACGCCATGGCTGAAGTTCAAGCGCTCCACAAGCCTGTATCCGTCACTACGTGTGAGGACTTCGCTCAACACTTCTATGATAACATGGACAAGAAGTATTTTGCGAAGTTTGATGAGTGTCATGTTATATTCGATCGGTATGATGTTGAAAACTCACTGAAGACGACAACGAGAATAAGGAGACTTGGAAATAAACCAAGTGTGAGCTACCATATCACTAGCAGCACAAAAATTTCGAATGTTTCCATGCAAAAACTACTTTCAAGTTCCCATACCAAAGACGAGTTATCGGAATTCCTTGCTCGTGGTGTCGTTGTAAGGTGCGCTGAAAATAATCAACGGGTTGTTGTGGCTTATCGCAACAAGGCGGATTCTTCATTTAGTGATGCATCGGTTATATCCAGTGAACAGGAGGAAACCGATACTAAGCTTCTCCTGCATGCGTTGCACGCATCGACGAGTGGACGGAAAGTACCATACATATTTTCACCAGACACAGATGTCTTAATAATATTTCTTTCTCATTTTGATTCATTGCCTGCTGGTACTATTTTCTGCACAGGGAGGGGAAAGGCATATCGAGAAATTGAACTGTGCAAAATTGCCTCAGCGCTATCAGAGACAGAACGAAAAGCTCTCATTGGCTTCCATGCTTTTTCGGGAGCTGACATAACAGGGTCTTTTTCTGGTAAGGGGAAATGTTCGATGTGGAAAACGTTCCTCAACACCAGTGACAGTACCAAACAAGCGTTCAGTGAAATAGGGTGCGACGTTTGCCTCCCCTCTGATAACATTTATGGGCCGATTGAAGAGTTCGTTTGCGAGTTATATGCTCCTGTGAAGAATTTCACTGAGGTTTCGGATGTGAGGTGGTATCTTTAAAAAAAAACCAATTATGCTCCGAAAAACTTCCACCAACACACGACGCGCTGACAGAGGGAATAAAACGTGCTCATTATCAGGCATTTATCTGGCGCAATGCACCAAATGCACGATCAGACACAATAGACCCCGAGAAGTTCGGTTGGGTTAAGCGAGATGGGAGTTTTGAACCTGTCATGACCAATCTACCCCCGGCTCCAAGTGCTATACTGCAGTTGATTAAATGCAATTGTTCGAAAACAAAATGTGACACCAAAAGATGCAAATGCAAGGGAAGCGGCTTATTTTGTACCGAAATGTGTTTGTGTGATGGCGATGTGTCTTCGTGTTGTAACACTGACGTTTTAAAGCCACAGTATGAAAGTGACGACGAGGAAGATGATTCCGTATTATAGAAACATACATGTTTATGATATATTGATTGGTAATATATGTGTATAATAACATGTGTCTTATCACCATGTGTTATGATTTCGCCCTTACAAAACAATTTTGGGTCACAACAGGAAAATGTGACTCAAAGTCAACGTTTCCTGATATTTGACGGCCATATTGGTGGCCATTATATTTTTCCATCGATGACTATCAACGCTGCGTTCATTGTCTATCAAAATATGAGCAGAATGGTATAAGCTATTTTTGGGGGAAAATTCATACCGCGTTTTTTCCAACATTATTTTTGTCGCATTCGGTTACGATTAGGACTCCAAAAATCATACATTTGATGCCCAAGTGACTATTATATATCATGGATATGGACAATATATATCACTATTTGCGACCCTTTCCATACAGAAGGAAATGATTCAGGGTGAAACTGGAAAAAAATATGAATATTTCCACTTCCGGTCGCCATTTTGGCGGCAATTTTGATCGGAGAGTAACAATTTCTTAACTAAATTATAGAACAACCATATTGCATCACATAAATATAACAATATTTGTGTTATTTTTCACAGAAGTCATACGTCTTTGACTAATCAAAGAAGTAATGATAGCAAAAATATTAATGCGGCGGCCATCTTTGTGACGTCATAAGTCCGCCCAGTCGCGACCCCAGGAGGTCTAACAACTTTTTTCTGATGGCAGAGACCATATACTTGCCCATACACATAGTCCCTATATTTGTTCATCGATTTCCCACGGGAGCCTAAAAACCGACATAAGCGACTCTACTATCAGTCCTCCAGATGGCGCTACCAATAAGTTTAAGGGTTTTTTCTGAATATAATCTTAGGGATTTAATTTATTTCTGTTAGTTAATCTTGACATGCTTATTAATGAAATAGAATCCTTTATCAAGTGTGGACTATTTTCATTTCATTTGAAATTCATCCAAGAAGAATGAAAGGCTGTTTCCAACCATCTTTAAAATTATTAAGATAGGATTTTGACAATGAAATCATAGAAGTGAATTAAAACGAGAGGCCGATCACGATCGGCAGATGTTTAACCCATACCTTGGCGATAGCGACTAGTCATAATTGATAATTTGTCAAAGATATGATCACAGGAATTAATCCATATATCAGTACCCAACTTGAAATCAAAAGCTCAAATAATTTGTCTTAAGGAAGGGTTAAAGTATTTGGGGTGGGGAGGAGTAGTTTTAAATCTCATAACTCTGTCCCTATTCACCCAAGGACCTCTCACTGTGAGATCCAATGGTTTAGTGATTTCGGAGGACATGTTTAGGAGTTTAAGTTAACTCATTGGAAGCAAAAGTGATAAATCCCTATCTTTAACACTTTTGACATGCCAGATATTCAAAATTTATTCACTTCTAAAGAGAAATTATAATTTGTTGACAAGCCAGACTGCTTAGAATGACATACATGTAGGGGATTCCATTTCATATTTAAATGGTATTTTAATTACCCCCCCCCCTTTCCCCCATTCTCCCCAGTTATTTCTTTATCAAACATAAGATCAGATCTGACCTGTGTATTAAATAAGATTAAGTGTTTCATAACAGGGGTGTATGCATGGTTTTCAAAAATATATGTAGTTTATACAATTCAAAAGTATTATCTATATAATGTTATACAGACATAATATGATGAGGATGCTTGCCCCTATGACCACTAAATCGTTCATATAAAAGAAAGTAAGTTAGCCCTCAATTAAATGGTTTCACACATTACAATGTTTTACAAGTAGCTTGGACACTAAAAGCCACAACCTTCAATGTTAATCTTCTAAGTGCTCTGTGGCCCCTAAAATTCAATCAACCATGAAAATATGAACAAATGGGGAAATAAGGTTCCTGGAAACACTAACATCTACCATATTGATTTTCAAAACAAGTCATCACTTACAATAGTCATTGTATATTTATCTGCCTGATTCCCATTGCATAGATAAATCATATTGGCCATCAGCTGTTATTTTAATTTCAAATTGAAAGCACATGTCTGAAGGGTTAATATATTTTTCAAAAATCAATTAATCAGTCAAAACCAAAATTTATATAAGTGAATAGTGTGCAAAGATACCCAACAGATATTAAGAGATATGAAGAAGAGTCCATGTACATTATAGCATGTGTCTATGGAAACCTTGGAAAGGGTTAATTATTTTTGAAGCAAATTAATGGAATTTAGAAGACACTAAGTCTTATATAGGTGAGTGGGGGCTCTTATCTCACCCTGTAATGCAATTTCAAGAATAGGATAAACAACAGTCTTATGCTGCCATAATTCAATTTGACAGTTAGAATAAACAAACAGCCAGCCACCAGTGTTGTTTATCTTGACCACCAGACCTCTGTATAATATGTCATCACTCATTTCATAACAGATTTCACTTGGAATGACAACATCTATAAAATGTCCTCTCATATACTCTGGATGTTCACATGGTAATTTATTGATATCATTATATTACATGAAACTATTGCAATAAAATCTTCATATTTTCAAAACAGGATATCACACCTAATTAATCGTATAAAACTAAAATAAATGAAAGTGTCAATATTTTTTATTATTAAACTTTTTTTTTTATTGTTATTAAAGTTCAAACAAAATTTAATATTTGTATCTGTTGTATATGCTAAATTTAGCAAGGAGCTAAATCTAAAAAAATCCAATTTAAAAAAAAAATGTTTTTTCTCGAAAAAGGGTCATAACTCCTTTAAAATTAATCGGATCAAACCCATATTCGAACTCGATCTGTATTTTGGGCTGTGAAACTCACACACCAAATTTGGTTCCAATCAGATAAACAATGTTTGAGTTATGGCAGAATGCGTGAATTCTAAGTTGAAAAAGGGCCATAACTCTGTAACAAAATCTCGGATCAAACCCAAATTCGAACTCGATCTGTATTTTGGGCTGAGAAACCCATATACAAAATTTGGTTTCGATCGGATAGAAAATGTTTGAGTTATCGCATTACTCGTAAAGTGTCTACGGACAGACGGACAGACAGACGGACCAACGACGAGTGGTCAATCCGGGCAACGACACTATGTTTACCATACTATGGTATGGGTAAACATAAAAATTTAATATTTGATATAGCATGCCTGTATATGAAAACCAAACATTTAAGTTTGACATTGCATGATTTGCAAGGTAATATTAACTTGCTTGGTGAAATTTGCACTTCTTATTATTATTACATTGCAGCTCATTCGTCAATGAAATTTCTTCATTATGCAGCTTTGAGCTATCTGTGAAAATTTCCGGATATTCTTGCTATTAATGCGTCCTGATACAATAGTATGGTACAAATAATCCTGGTCCTCTTTAAATAGTCTCAACTGATATATATATAGAAACATTTGCATCTTTTGATCTATAATTTCTATAAGTTGTCCCCTTTACTAATACAGTTTTTTTCCCCTTCGCTCTGCTTCGTTTGGATCTGTTGCCTCGTTGTGATTGGTGAGTTTGTGTTTCTTAAGGTTTTCCTTCGAGAGGTGTTATAGAGTATTGACCCTATATACATATGGATAGTCAGGATCACATCAGTAATGAAATGATAATACCCACATATAACTTGGTACAATCTTCATATATGAACATGATATCCTGTCCTGAACAATTAGCATGGGACAAACATTGAAATTGTAGCTACCTTTTATTTTACCTAAAAGAAATCACCTACATACAAATGTGTTAATGAATTGATCCACTTAGTTATCATGAGCAACTTTTTTTCATGGCTGGCGATTTTCAACATTCAATAATTCCAGTAATTATCTGGTGGTATGTGAAAAAAACATTTGAGACATTGAATGTGTTTAAAATTAGCGAAGCCAAATTCCCATATGTATACAGGGTTTTTATTTATTTGAGCTTCTTTCAGATTTAATTGTAGTTTTTATTTATTTTTTTTACTAAATTATGATTTGCATGTTCTCTGTATTGCTCAAGTAGATTTAAAAATTGATGTCTAATAATATAAATTGTTACACTATCTTATTCACAGGCTTATATTTTGGAGAACATGAAGATATGGTGCCTGACCCAACTTTCATTCAGTCCTTTAAATTGATTTTCAATGTCAGTCCCATCAGTTGTAGCTTACTGTGTATTAGGGACCTTGTCAAATTACAGGCGGAAAACAGAGTTTTTTTCTCCGCTCGCCGCTAAAAACTCCACTCTCCGGTAAGGTAAGTAGCGTAAAACACGCCATCGTTTTTGTTACGTTCATCGGAGTTAATATAGCGAAGTTTCCGGCGGAGTTTCAGGTGGAGTTTTTGTTACGTTATATAGCGGAGTTTTCGTTACGTTATAGCGGAGTTTTTGTTACGTTCATTGGAATTACTGCGGAGTTTCCATCGGAAGTCCGCTGGATTTGAATGCGCTTACGTCTGAGTGTTCCATCTAAAACTCCGTTTTACTAGGAAACACACCCCATTTTTTATTATCAGCCATATATGGCAAAGAAGAATTAATTCAGTCATGCTTGCACTGCAGCTTATCTACGATTTACCCCTCTGTTAACATGTTGTTTGCATTGTTTTATAATATTAGGTATTGATTGAATAATTGGCAGTAATAATTAGTGATCGATGCACGTTGTTTCGATTCCGATTCCGTACTTTATATATACACATAAATCGTGTCATTTCACTTCACTTTCATAACATTGAAGTATACTTTATTCGCATCAAAGTACACTTTATTCATCACTGATTGTCATAGTATCTAATATTCTAGCAAGTTCAGTTCACAATCTGCATATTCACGATCTTTTCAATCTAGCGAATTATGAACTACCGTAAAATAGATTGAAAGACTCATTGACATTTGATTGAAATAATTGCACAGTTCTGATTTCTGAACATGGATTAATATTAAATCAGGACTTATATCTTGTTTATTGCTGACAAATCACCCCAATGTTCCATAAATCCGTGACCTCATCAGATGTACTGTAACTGCGTATTCATGCGTAACTGGAATTACTCTTCGAAATTACCATAATGTAGGTTTTTAGCTCACCTGAGACATAGGTCGCATTGGTCAACCGATGGATTCACAATATGTGAAATAAATGCCATAAGATTACGATAATTACTACACATTGGCTTCAAATATTTGATTTTCAATCGCAGGTATCTTTCTTCAAACAATGTTTGAGAACTATATTGTTCGGCTGATTTTCCCCACCTGATTTGCGCATATTTTTTGGCGCCATCAGTGTCTAGTAAACAATTCACTCTGCCAGGATTTCGATTAATCATTCAAGAATAAATTTGTTCTCAAAACTACGGCCAATAAATATATTTTCTCTCGTGTATTTTTTTTTATCAATCATACTCAGTGTAAAATTAACAAGGTAATTCTTAAAATGCAGATAACGAAATGCGTTAAATCATTATTTTTGAAAAAGGCGCATCTTGCACGTGTTCGCTCGCCGCCTATATTGACACAAATAAAACATAACACAAGTTTTACGCATTCAATTCTTTAATTTTTCACATCACAATTTGGCGAATTTCCTGGAGACTATCTAAGTGATAATGCGCAGTGAATGTGAACATTAGTAATCACACAAGAACAAAATAATCAGCGCTGACAAAATTGTTTACCCCTCCGAGAACCTCATATGCGCCTAATGTTCGTACTTGACCCAGTTATGATCGATAGATCCCTGCACATTTTGATGCATCGATCATGCCCGTCATATATGACATAATATTTATTGGCAACTTAGGCAAGTCATTTTAATATCGATAAAAGTACGCGCAATTGAGATATCAAACTAAATAAAAGTTAGCAAGACATCTTTTTGAAAAAAGGTGACGATATATAGGGGCCTACTATGTAAATAAATCGCATCGTGTTACCTTGACCTTGATGATGCAATCGTGAAATTTGACACTGTCAACATAATTAGGCTATGTTCAACTTATCTAAATAATCAATGCAGCCTATTTATAATTAGTAGTAATTACAGAAAACAAAATTAATGTAGAGTATGAAAAGCAGCCCATGCACACATTTAATTGCCAGTAAAATGTTATGATTGCTTCGCGTATTTATAACTTTTGCACTGCAGATTTAGATGGAATTTTCCATTCATATTTTCACAGGTCTGTATAGACGCTCTTTATTTACCATATTACGATCCATGAAAAAACTATGGAATATTAATGCTAAATTGTTAATGCTAAAACTGTACATGTTCAGCAGGACACCCACCCCCATATGTCATGTTACGAATCTCTATACTCTTGACTAAAGGGTAGAGAACCGAGTAGATATTCATGGCGTGGATGATCGATCTAGCACCCCCCCCCTGAAACTGCATAACCATGCAGAATGTAGGCATAACAGCAAAATTTCATGCTTAAAGTTTAACCCACTGTGGAGTAATATTTTTCTTTCTACTGGCTGTCTACTGGCGAGTTTTGTTGTTTGCGATCCATGCATGTGCTGGTAAACAAAAATGCAATTGTGTTATAAAGCACATCAAATGCTGTCGCACATTGCAATAAATTTCGCCTAGCTAGGCTATGTATATTCTGAATATACGTACAAGCCCGATATTTTTTAAGCTGGAGTTGTCCCATGTTTGAAATTGTTTTATAAATCCGTTCGCTGTGTGTGAAATCTGAAAATGATTTGTCTTCTTTAAGACATACTCTGCAATGCCACATGTGTTGTTCCCAGAAACGTAAATATTGATGACCCCAATTCCTGGAATCGGGCTAAAAATAGAACATACGACATCTCATGTTAAGACTGCACTCGATTGTGCATGCATTAATTGTGTCGTCGGCGATTCGCGAATAGATACAAATCTTTTACAGCTGCCATAACATATTTATATCTTTATTTCCTCCATATTTAAAATCAGAGGTATTTAAACATATTACAAACACAAGCTTTGAAGATAGTATACAACTGTATACATATTTGGGTATGCCCCCCGCGAATTGATTTTGAAGATTTCCCGATGGGTGGGGTGTATTGTCCGTGTAAAATGTAAAATACCGATATTGTACGTAGCACCCACTGATCACCACAGTATATTAACATATAATAGTTCTACGACACGTGTCCCCTGATACTGTAAAACTTTATACTAACGATTTCTCATATTAGGAAACTATTAAATCAATAATAAAGATAGGCCTATAAAACATAAAATCCCGATAAAAGTCCGGAGTATTTTAATCACGATACAGAAACTTTCCAAACAACATGCGTTGTTTTCGGAATATGATAGTCCGAAATGAAAGTAAACTCCGATAGAATCCTGATAGACTATGTAAATATTCCGATAATTTCCCGAAAAACGTTGCATCATTTCCCGATAATTTCCCGATAACTGTATATATATGCTATCGGGATCTATTGGGAAATAGGCTGATTTCCCGATAGTAGTTTTGAGATGACCCCTTACTACTGTATGAATATTTATTTTTCCACGTGGTCTGGTTCTCCGATTTTGATATTGGCGTATATACTGCAGAGTTAATTTTCTAACAATGATTGCTGAACATGCCTTAATAAACACGGTGCCGCTGTGTATTCTAAGGTTTATTTATTTAGGAAACTATGTCTCATTAACCCATGGATGAAGTTCTTTAATCAGTACACATGTTTGTTGAGATACTATACTTGTCAATATATAATGTCATCGTTGTCCGTGTTTTTAAAATTCAGATTCCTACATGCATTATATACCAGGAATTAGGGTTGGGTGGTATTGACGTTTTTAAAAACCGCGAATTTTTCCAAAATAACACCGCGATATACGGTTTTATTGAATATTATTTTACTATTGAAAAATATCACGTAAAATCAAATTTTAAACACTCCGGGTTTTCGTTATTAGGGATTAAAATTCTACACACTATCGCCAGGCAGTAAATGATAAACTATTCTCAGAATGGCATGTGTCCTTTATATAAAGTTCCTGCATTCTGGAATACGCAACAACATTGAGTGAATTACAGGCTCAAGTTATCCTGATCAATCCATTGTTTACATTTCAGCACGCGATTCACATTCCTGTGACGTAATAGCTAAGCAAGTGCTCATAGGTTGATAGAGGACCTAGTAGAATTGGGCCAAGATGGTTCATTCTGGGCTGTCTGCAGTCTATCACACACAATGAATTACGGAACATTTTTAATTAACTTTTGAACACGGGATTTAGTTAAGAGGGAGAACTTTATTCATCTATTATCATAATAATGAAATAATAATAGCAAGGTGAAACGGAAGGGAGACAATGCAGCTCAACTATATTTAATATTGGGGTTGATGGTAGCAAGGTAACATCCCAAGTGATATACTTCGACCAACACCTGCGGGTCATATTCTGCGTCTGCAAATACTCAATGGCGGGCTAGTTGAATGAATGTCACGGATTTGTCAGTCAACCTGAGTCAAATTTTAAGATATAATTGAACGACAAATACCGCCGAGTCGTGAGTCGGAAAGTTGGACGAAGTATCGCTCGTGACGTTACACCGCTATCAGGTTGAATTCGGAAGAAGATACTCCATCGCTCTACTTCAGCCCAATATACAACCATTGCGTCATTGGTTACAATTGAATACAACAGAGACATAACATGGGAGCGACCGATAAAGGCTGCTTTCAATCAGCGGTCCGCTAAAGTATTCAACTCAGTATTGGATTGTAATTTGAAACCGTCTTTTGAGGTGATAAAATTGCGGTTACGATATATTGAATTTTTATTTTACACACGGTTTCAATACGGTTTTTCTTTTCCAAACCGACTATAGTCAATATATTGAAATACCGCCCAGCCCTACCAGGAATACGGACACATGCATGTGTGACGTAATGACCGCATGGTTTTTTTTGTGCGCTGAGGTTTCCCCAAATTATCAGGGCTAGCTGATATGACTAAAATCTTATCTAAAGTAATATCACTGTCGGATACCCGTTTAGGTTCGGACATTCCAAGATGGCGGCGCCGAGTAAAGAAGATAAACGGTAAGTGTGTATATTGGCTTCAAGCATCAATTAACGACATCTTTCGGTGATACACCTTGAAACAGTTATGTAGGAATTTGTATGCCCAACACATACGTAACACGGCTTTCTCGTGACAGACATGTAAATTGTTGTATTTGGCGTGTCAAGTCGTCATAATTTTTCGAAATTTTATCGAGGCGGTGAAATGTTCGCTTTTTCGTATTTTTCTGGCCCTGGGCTCATGCATCCGCAAATTTATGTATTGTTGTGGGTAGATTAGGTCACCACACATCTTCAGAATGCAAAACCGGCGATATTTTTATTGTCTAACTCCGAAAAACGACCTTTGAAAATTTCAAAATGTTCAGGTTCGGATTCGCAACATTCGCGATGATTTTGTTCAGGTTCAGACACAATTTTCGTTCAGGTTCGGACAAATTTGGTTCAGGTTCGGACACTTTTAGTTCAGGTCCGGACGCATCAAAACCTTACCTATAAATGACATGCCGAGGTGCAGTCGCGATCTTATTGTGCGTGTTATTAACGAACATGCATTGTTAATTTGTTATATCTAAATATGTCAGCTGAAATTTCCAAATATAGGTGGTAAATTCTCCGAATTAATGGGATAAAAGCCAAAATTGAATATGCTCGAGCAATGTCTACTATAAACCAGCTAGTGGGACTTATTACATTTTACATATGAGCAACAGTGGTATTATTACTTATCTTCTGAAATATCGGGGACACGTGGATATTTAATACCTGGTTCTCGATTTTGAACCCCGAGGCGGAGCCAAGGGGTTTCAAAAAGAGACATCCGGGTATTAAATCTCCTAGTATCCCACGATGTTGGCGGAGCTAACGACTTTGTCCCACATCAATAGCTACCATGTGGTGAGCTTTTTATAGGTTATCAGATAAATTCACACCAATCAGCACCAATAAGAATAATTCAGTAGCAGACCTATCGATCCTGTTTTAGGTGACGTCAATTAAGCTCAGCGCGCTAGAACAATGTCACGATTGGTGAAACTGCTAGTTCAAGGGTAATTCATAACCACGATGTTTCACGTACTTTTATACGCTCACTCTCAATAGTTACGGGGACATGGTGCATGATTTAAACGTGACGTTGTTGTCAATCAGATTGTTAGTTACAACCTGGTGTGGGGACAAGCGTTGTTTGTTATATGTGTCCCTATGAAATAGCTGTAATTTTAAATGACATACGATGTGCTCTCTTTCGTCAGGACCTTTGCGTGGATAATAATTTTCAAACGTTATCTCACTGTAGATACTTCTGTTTAAAAAAGGGTACACAATTATTGACGCGTGTATTATCAATGGAACTACGCGAAATTCCGCGGAAGACTGAAAATAGTTTATTACAGCGATAAGTTCTAAAGAAAAACAAATGATCCCGTTTTATTACGTATTCAGTTATTTGGGTTTCTGTGTGTAATATTTAACCATTGGGTAGGCACTATTCTCTTAAGCGCATGATGGAAATTTTCCACCAAAATTTAGAGATGCTTAATTTGCCAACGGAACAGCTGATATTGTTTGCATAAGTTTCGCTACTTCGGCGTCTAAATTCTTGTTTCGATAAACAATACTTGCAGTTTTGCAGAATTGCTTACAATAAGGATAACATAAAGAGAACACATATGGTTTCTCGAATAATATATTCCTGAAATATCGCCGCTCGTGAAGATTCGCATATTGCCGGTATTATTCGGCAAACTATAGGTATTCTCTATGTTCGCATAGTGCTGAATAGAACGCAACATGTTCGGGCTCTAATTAATAGTCCTGCATAATATTCGTGTGACAAATGGTTAACTTGTAACTGGATTCAACATTTAGAAATGAGGCAAAACACATAAGGCTTATATTGAAAAGAATACGTTTCGTGTGAATACCCAAATATATCATCCAATTATTGATACAAAACATGGTATATATTGTCTATCTATCAGCAAGTATTTATGGGCAAATTATGGGAACAGCTATATAATCACATTAATCGTATAAGCAGTCTAACACAATAGAGTTACTGTCCGTGGCTCGTTTCTGCGCTTTATGTCTGGGAATATATTGTTAATAGAGACTGGGGGTAAATACATCATTACACGGCTTGTTGAGGGGGGATCGCCTCGGGGGGGATACGAGCCTCTGCCGGGGCATACCACACAGTATCCCCCTCAAAAAGCCGTGTAACTTATATTATGGACAGTTATGTGCGTGCGGCGACCTTCCTGGCATCGTATGTGGATGTGGAGTGGAATCACGTGATCGCATACATCTCACACGCATAAAATAAGAAAGTCCGCCCAAATTATTCACGAGTGGGCTAAAATCAAGCCTCGTGTTTCCCATTTATCGTTTCTTTTACGAATGGAAGATAACCAAATGCACACAAAACGCAATAAGAACGCGACTGTAACTCGGCGTGTCATTTTTATGCAAAGTTTTTGATGCGTCCGAACCTGAACCAAATTTGTCCGAACCTGAACGAAAATTGTGTCTGAACCTGAACAAAATCATCGGGAATATTGCGAATCCGAACCTGAACATTTTGAAATTTTCAAAGGTCGTTTTTCGGAGTTAGACAATAAAAATATCGCCGGTTTTGAATTCCGAAGATGTGTGGTAACATAATCTACCCACAACAATACATAAATTCGCGGATCCATGATCCCAGGGCCAAAAAAATACGAAAAAGCGAACATTTCACCGCCTCGATAAAATTTCGAAAAATTATGACGACTTGACACGCCAAATACAACAATTCACATGCCTGTCACGCGAAATGCGTGTTACGTATGTGTTGGGCATACAAATTCCTACATAACTGTTTAAAGGTGTATCACCGAAAGATATCGTTAATTGATGCTTGGAGACAATATACACACTAACCGTTTATCTTCTTTAATCGGCGCCGCCATCTTGGAATGTCCGAACCTAAACGGGTATCCGACAGTGAATATTGGTAGAGAATACAACAAAATGATGTCAACGTATACCACATTAGAACAAAATATCGGTAAGCTCATCCCACAGCCACGTACCAATTGGAGCAGAGGATAAAATCTCACAACCTAATCCTCAATGATTGACAGTTGATGCCGATCTGATAGCACGAGATGCAAGAATTATTTTTATAATTGCCAACAGAGTTCCAATAAAATCTGCGTCATGGTTGAAACATTGGGTTCACAGATAATGTGGTTAGTCATAATGACCACGAAGTCGAGATTATGTACGGACATTTATATTATTATATTTCTTTTAATTAAAAATACTAACCTTCGTATATTAATACATAAAATACGTGTTTTAAATTGAAAAAAAGACAATACAAACCAGAAATCTAAACCCGGTGAACATGCCGTTCGGCCGCGGTGTACTTGCCGTTCGGCCTCGGTGTACTTGCTGTTCGGCAGCGGTGTACTTGTCGTTCGGTCGCGGTGCTTAACGATGGCAGTGGACACTTGTTTTGTTCAGCGAGGTATATATTAAACCAGGAAGCGTTTAGCTTTCTCATCACTTTATTAATAGGGGAGAATATTTTAACAGTGATTTGTTGGTCGAGTTGGGGCTCCAATGGGGGCGACTTTCGATAGTTGTGTATAGGTAAATGTCTAATTACTGATTTAGACATAGGCCTATCAAACTGAGTTATAATAATAAGTGACTTCTCTCATACAACCCTGTAACTAGATAAACTACAGTGCATGGATATATATGTATATTACGTTCAGCGCGATAGTCATTTGAATTGATTTTATAAGCATATATTTCAATGTACGTACGCGATTATTTATGCATGACGTACACCTGCCAGTGAAGAACTATCGAGATTTTTTTGGCGACGTCACTGTATTAAACGTCGTACGTCGTAGTATCAGTCGCCGATGAATAACCGTTGGAACCGATAGAATGACCGATGAAACGACCGATAGAATGACCGATGGAACTGATAGAATGACCGATGGAACTGATAGAATAACCGATAGAATGACCGATGACCTGACATTATTTTATTACAATCGGTTATCGGTCGGTATCGGTTTTTCCATTAAGACACGACCCCTATTAAAGGCTCATCAAAATGTTTGGACATGGTGACGACACCTTCAAAATAGTTCAAATTATTATTCACTAAGTATCACGCTGGTTATCACATAAACATATGAGAAAATGTTCAATAAGCTGGCACTGCGGACACAGGTGGTAACTACAGATGAGTTTGTATTTGGAGAAATTTTGCTTTTAATTGTTTACCTTCGGTCACAACTCTGAATCCACAAGGTTATTGATGCACACAGCATCAATCAAATATCAAATGTTGCACGAAAAAGGCTCCAAAAGTTGAATATTGAATATTGAAGATTTCATGTGACTGTGTTCGAGTAAACCATTTGTTGTGCGCGATGATTCAATGAGTGAACTGCTCTGCGGGCAAACATAAAACGCATGCCGGACACACATAAACTGCTGTACACCCGTCGTATTCAACATTTGACTAGAGTCGTTACTTATACGAGTTACTGCTCCTGATTTTTTAGACCAAAGTGTGGATTCCTATAGCCATCCGATAATTTATTCTGAATTGGTCACTCTCACGGATGTTTTTGTGGTAAAGTTACCCAGGTTGAGGAGAATTGTGATAAAGTTACCCAGATTAATCAAATTTCATGTATATATGAACCATGTATATATTTTTTCCATCAAAATCGCCAACTCCAGTATATGTACAAACATTTTAATATACCTCTCAGGTAGCCTTGCACGATTTATCGGGTTGTAGGGGGTCTGAAAAATAGAAAAATAAGTATCTGGGGGGCATAACAGCCAGTGTAGCCTGTGTTAAATGTGTTATTACTAGTTTGAAGGTTTAATTATTTTACAAAACTGGAAAAGTTCACAAAAAAGTGAAAAATTTGGATACACAACAGGATAATTTGGATACACAACAGGATTTTCGTATTCAGTGAAGGCCAACTCTGTGTTATTGGTTACAGGAAAATAGCCCGATTTGTCTCCCTTGAATTCTGTCATCTGCACTTGCAAAGAATTTTTTTTTAAATTGATACGATAACTTTTTTTCTATTTAAAATTTTTCTCAGCTCTAACATAGCTCTATCAGGTGGATAAGCTTATTTACTGACATTTGCTCTGTCATGGTCGGTTTTTGGGTTGAAAATGGTAAATATGAGTAAAACAAATTGGTAAAATTTAGTATTTTGTGTGTGCAAACCAAGGGGCATAACTCAATGACAAGTTTTACAAAGAAGCTAAAAGTACAGACATATGATTACACCTACAATTTCTGTCAAATTTAAAATATGCTTGATGGGACGTATGCCAAAGATAATGGCTCAGCATATATTTGAAGTACAGTACCCCATCCCAGGTTGGCCAAAATTGCTGGAAATCGTGTATTGCTACCTCAGTGAGTTCTATCAACTTCACAAAACTGAACAATATTAAAATATCCTTCAGTCACTTTTTAATCCCGTCCATATATTGTTGATTTTATTAACTTGGGTAATTTTATCACAATTTCCCCCAACCTGGTTTAATAACTAGATCATAATTCAACAGCTAGCTAGGGACTATAATATTGTTGTATTATATTTATATGTAGTTGCCGCCACATGGCTCTTGGGATACATGTGTGCATGGTAATGGGTGGATTGTTAATTCACAGATTATTCAAAGTTTCTGGCACTGCTGAGTTATTTTTGCACTGGCTGTTTAAAAATCCTTAAGTTACTTTTAATTACTTTCCATTCATGTTTAGTTTGTGGGAATTCAAGTTGATCTTTTTTTTTTTTTTTGCGGGGACATTCATATATTCGGTTTGAGTTATCTCTCTTGGATCATTCGTCTCCATGTTATATTCATGTCTGCAATATAGAGTTATCCAGCCTGAATCATATAATATTCTTGAACCAAATCACTGTATATTTTTCTCATAAATTTCCCGACAGTTCTCAAAAATGCATTGATGCCATGAATTATCTGCTTCCAAAGAGTAATTGCGAACATTGTGAAATGAATATTGAACAAAGATTTATTCTTTCTTTAAACACTTTCTCTGCTGTCAATGAGTAGCAGGACACTATAATGATAATTAATCAAATTGATGTTTAAAGAACTGCTAACGTTTAAATTGTTCGTAAAAGTTATAGGAAGTCATCCATGAATTTAGAGGGATATTGTTTATTTATGACAACTTAGCATGTGGCCTAACCATAGATTATATAAATATATTGGATTTTTATCCAACTTTCATCTAAAACTGCATAATTCAACAAAGAAAAGAGAATTTGATTGGTAGTACTTCTTAAGGTATCAGTTGTAATAAACTTCATTTCACAGTACTATTTTTTTTCTTAGTTACTCAGATTTCAACAATAGTATTAAAAGGTGTTGGCTAATGCTTAATATCGCCATTTTGGAAATAGGATAATTGATAGCAACGCACAATTTCCCACACTTTCCTACTTCATGCTGTATAAGAATATTAATATATGTGTATTTACAAGGCTTATATAGTTTAGACAGTGTTAGAACTCATCCTTGACCTAAACTATTACTTTTGTTGCATAATTTTTGAGTACATAAATGTACATGTATTAAGGTACAATCTCACTTTGATACGTTAATTCTCACTTTTAATAATATAGTTAGTTACCAATTCATTCATTTGTAGGGATGTTAATACAACAAGTCCACACTGTATGTTGAATTCTTTATATCAACATCACTAAAATGAATGAGTGGATCCTTTCTGTCATCTTCTTGTATTATTAGAACATCCACACAAATAAAGAATAGACTATTCGGATGTGCACTTTTAGAACTTAAATATGGTCTATCTCTTTGTAAACATGTGTTATATAGTTACCGGGGTATAAAATATTAGATATAATTCGAAGACCCCTGTCCAAAATGCTTCTATCGATTAATATGGATTATATTTCGAATATGTTTGATTGTTTGGCTAATGAACAATAGTGGTTACTTTTAACAGAGACCAGAAATGTTATTGTGCAATTTTGTCACTAATAGATGTTAATTCTAATGCACTTGTGAATATACCCCCTGAAACATCAAAGATTTGCGGGGATTAATTATTTATAAACTGTTTTAAAGTGTAGTCTGGTTCACCGTTTCAATTTTGGATATTCCTATGTGCCAATATTGATGGCAGCTGACTTCCTAGTCTCGTCCATGGCCCATCAAGCTCCGCTCATTGTTCCATTCCTCTCCATGACGTCATGCTTATGCAGTACATGCCGACGATGTTAGAAGTAGATGCATAGATGCACTGACTTCTGTTACTAGCTGGTTGCTATATAAACAGCGGCATCACTTTTGTAAAAAATTAACAGTCAGTACATTCGCCCTGTACACATGCACTTTCAGAAATCACAAAACACCACACCGTTATATCCCATAAATATTATTGTCTCGATATCATTTGACCAAATTTCTTGACATGAAACCGTGACAGATACGGCGTGAAATACACATCTCAATTAGTTCACAATTTTCCATTGTTTCAATTCAACTTCAAGTTCGCGGGAAAATCAACACTGCAATTTGTAAGTGATAAACATCTGAAAAAGACATCAGGTACATGCAAAAGCTTATTGTTGTGCATATTTATTTTTATTTGAGGTGGAAATTTTTCATCTTTATCAGCATTTTTAATGATATGAGTGATGCTAATTCAGGGACTATATTTTATCCAGCGTGTTTTCTATAACTGCGCATTTTGTTGATAATTACAAGGCATGTGCGTGTCGAAATAACGTTTATTAAATTCGAAGAGAATTAGAATGGGGATAACTGTGTGGTGTTTTGTGATTTCAGAAAGGTACAGGGCGTATATACTGCGGCAAATACCCGTTAATGGGCTCCAGCTTCGCGTCGGCCATTAACTAAATTTGTCACAGTATATTCGCCCTGTACCTTTCCAAAACCACAAAACACCACACTGTTATCTCCTAATTAGACTCATTATCGCTTATAACTATGGAATAAAACTATACAAACCATCAATCTGGGACATTTTACATTCTGAGCATAGCAATGGGAACACTCTAATGTACTCTATCGCTCTTTGATATCGCATGAATGGTCTGTTCTGAAAATAGAACAATTATAAAATGTCCCTTTAAATCATCTCATTTTATAATAAAATATTTGTAATAAAATCAATATTAATTGATAGAAGCGTTTCCGGACAGTGGTCTTCAATTCATATTTATTATTTTATACCCACAAAACTATTTCCAAATTGTTATATGAACATCCTTGATGGCAGATCCCATTCAGGAGTTAAACAGGGTTAAGCTTCCAATCACCTTTAATAACTTATTTGTAGATTCTCAAAACAGATGTCATGTTTGACCCTTCTACTTCTATTCTGTTTCAGCCCATGTGCGGGACCCAAATGATCCTACAGTATTAATTGAAGGGGTTCTTTTCCGTGCCAAATATCTTGGGTCAACACAGTTGATATCGGACGGTCAACCATCAAAAGCGATGAGGATGATGCAAGCTCAGGAGGCTGTTGGGAGGATCAAGGTGAGGACCAGTTCAATGTAGATATTTTACAGGGAACATGTGAAATTACCTTCTTTATCAAATAATGAATATATGAAATTCTAAAAAAAAAATGCAATTGCCTTTGCAATGCCAAGATTGTTTTTAAACTTTTGCCATTTTTTTAATTAGTAATTTCACACACCCACTGGGAAATGTGTGGAATCCCTAATTTCACAAACTCTCTGTATCATTATAAATAGGTGATACACCTGGTGCTTTACCCCATTCACCTTTGTGGGAATTGGCTGCATGTTTTTCTTTGGGAATATTAGAGATTGTGTTCAAATGCAAAATAGAATTTCCCACCCAAGAACGGAGTTTGATCTATGCTCAAATACGCCTGTCTCCACTTGAGAGATTGCTACACCAGCCAGAAGTTTTTCTCTGGTTGTAATGACATGAAAGTCCACTTAAATTGGCAGTAACTCTGCTGCAATGAGAGTGGATTCTCTGCTGTTAGTTTCCACTGCTGAAGAAAATGTTTCAACATTTTTCCCCGATATATCAACAATTAGCCCCAGTATGGTATATCTGGATGACACTCTCGTTGTTATCAAAGTCAGATTTCTTCCCTCTTTGAACTTATGACATGCATCTAATATCCATAAATAAAGCAGGATAAAATATAATTATTTGTGTGATGTTCCTGTGATAAATATCCCATATTATTGTCACCCGAATGTTTATTTTGGAAGAATGTAGAAAGTCTCATCTATTTGTCTGCGTGTCCATCCATCAGAAACTTTTGTTGGCAGGATGATAACTTGAATAATATGATGTGATTGTCCTTGAAAATCCGGCTACTTTGTGATCGATTTGAAAAGCTGATCGATGCCGTGTGACAATGACCCCATCAGCTCCACTGGATGGGAGAAAGATGCCGCTGTTTCCTAGCTCTGGTGAATTAACTCTTTCAACCCGTAATTTACGTTCATCCCGGCAGCCCGCTTTAGCGGGCAGAGCGCAATTGTCGGGAATAATACAATATTTCCAGAGATTTACAAATGATTTTATTGGTTAGCGACTTGTATATCCTTTGGGTGATATTCGGTATCAATACTAATTTATTGGAGCGCACGAATACCTAGCATGTACGCCATTAAGAGAATTCCCGGGCCTAAATATAGACAGCACCTGTATGACGTCACAATTACTATTTTGGGGTTTCCTAAAAATCGATGACGCAATATACTGCCGACAGGTGTGGTGTTTTGAGTCACATTTGATTTTGGTTTATTGTTTTATCACAAAAACATACCGATAAGATTATTGTTATTACGTTTATGAAATAAAGAAGATAATGTTGACCTTTCTAACGATGTTTTATTTGTGGTATCCGTCTAATGTCTCCTATTTTCGATGCAATGTTACGGAAATCACCGTGTCGCACAACGGCGCGACTTTAATAATAGCTGCACGTGCATATTATAAACATGACATCGACATTCATAATCATTTTGGGAATCCGATCAGGACATTGGCAGTTGTTTTATTTGGAATGTTACTCATAATTCTTCAACTTACTGACAAGTAAATCTCTGAGTCTAAAATTGCGAAATGTGGGAGTTTATGTCTGTTTCGGTCAAATGGCATCTCTTAATAGGCGTACTAGCTAGGTTAGTACTGGTCTGCTCTTGCCTTTGATAAAGCAATTATGTTCAATGAACCGATTGGTAAAACATTTGAAACCATGCAGGGTGTCATCACAACCACGTTTATACACAACACTTGCAAAGAATGACACATACATGTACAGTGTATGTATTTGTGGAAAACATTGATATGCGAAGTGGATATCCCAGATACAGGTGATACGTGCCACTATAGCATATATTGGGGTTCAATGTCCCTTCTTGGTTCTCACCTGCACACACCTGATATATCATTTAGATGTGAAACCACAACTGGTATATAACATAAATTGAAGGTCACTTGTTAACGATCATAAAACACGCAATTTGCCATACCCGACATCACTCTAAAGGTAGTGTTGCAGCAAAACATCAGGGACACATAATTTTACTTAGGCAAGCTGATAATCCAGGGTTCTGGGACATCTGTATCTGTATATTCAGGGATGAAAGAGTTAAAGTGAGCAGAGTTTATGAAAACTCTACTGTTTTATGCTATTTCTCTTACCAGAGAGTGGCGTTTTGGATCGGAAAGCGGAGATAATACTCTGTTCTGGGGTGGAATTTCTGTATGCATTTTGACAAGATCCCTTAGTTGTACTAACATAACCTAGATATTGAAATTTAAGATTTTTTTTGCAGATGCAACCTGATGTTTTAATCAAGAGAACCTTGTTAAAATTTCTCGCAAAATTTTGTTAATTTTTAATAGTGAGGAACATATATCTGGTTGATATTACCGCTCTTGGTGAAATCCAAGAACCATTTGCAATATATAACAGCAAATTTTACTTGTAATCAGATCAACTCTTGATATCATGTCACATATTCCACCAGTGTTCGATCAACTCATTTCTTTTGAGAGTTGTGCATACCGAAAACACCCAGTGAAAACATGCTGGAGATGGTGTATCTGATGGATATATTCTGATCATGTGTCATAACTCATATATCTCTCTCTTCATCCTTACCTTCCCTGTGTAGGCTTCGGTAAGTGTAATATTTTATGTCGTGATGTGAGCCTTGTCTTCAGTTGTTTCACACTGTATTAAGCATAAACATAAATGCATTCATTTGAACACTGTCCTGACTTTGAAATGGAATAGAGTCAAACAAATGTTCCTTTATTTTATTCATTCTAACATTCAAAAGTACAAGTTCACAGTAGCACTGTTTTGATAATTCACTGTAACATGTAAATTATTGAAATTCATGATGTAAGATATTCTGAAATCACAGAATCAACCACCCAAGATGAGCCAGTCTTTAATATATAAATTTTGTTGATATAAACGTAATTGGTTAAATGTTATGTAATATACATCTATTACTTTTCTATTTTAAATATTTCAATTCAATGCATGCTTGTCTGTCAATGAAGTGATATTAGGTTCTCATATATTTATTCCAATAACGTGATGAATTCCTTTTGGCAAGCTTTTTGAAGCATCTCTTAAAATGTAAAAGAAAAAACAGGATTGCTTTGTTTATTGTCCTGATTTAATGTCAGCACAACATTTGAATTCTAAGTATCTGGTGAGACACATTTTTGGAGTACTTAAAACAAAGGTTGCCATTTCTAATTTGTATATTGTATCCGTCTGTCCGTCATTGTATCTCCTCCATTTTATCCTTCATTCTAACCCTCTGATCTCAACTACCTCAATTTTGGATACAAAGTGTAGTGGTACAAGCCATTATTCATTATACATGTATGATGTTATTTAAACTGGTTTTTTTTATGTGAGAGTTTGAATGGTAATGATTTCTCCGCCCCATTTATTAGTATTTTCAGTATTAACCATAACTCACTCACATTTTGTGTGAAAAGTATAACAAAGTTAACTTTATTCTATGTTTAATCAGCTGTCTTGTAAACAAATGAAGGTCTTTTCAGATGTCATATGAAGCATACAAATTGCAGGGAGGGAATGCGGTTTCAGTTAGAAATTTTAAAGTGGACTCCCCATTATTGTTGTCCATGTAAGCTTGTATCTGGAATATTGGCTAATAGTATCAGACTTTAACACTTTGATGACTGGAGCTTTCTGAAATTTATCTAATACCCTGTGCCAATGCATTCTCTTATATATATGAGCCTCACATATATAAGAGAATACATTGGCCTAAAAATATTTACCCTGACCTTAGACTATGACGAATCGTGCATTTGCAGCTCGAATCAAATCTCGAATTGAATCAGGTCAATGATTTCACATCGAATCGAATCTCAAATCGAATCGTCACCTATTAAAATAAAACAATTAGGTATACAATACACAGTTTCACATGCGCTGACTTGTTCTGAAATGTAATTTTTTTTGCAAATTGTACGATTATAATACTAAGAATGTTATATTTTTGTCTCTGAATTCTGACCTTTTGAAGAATTTTCTGAAACAAAAATATAAGGTGGTTCTAAGTAATGTAATCATACTGTTTCGTACATTTTGTGGAAATGGATAGATTCAATACTCGATGGACCTGTATCATTGATTGTGACCACCAGATCGTATTCACTCTACACAGTAGTACACACATATAAATATACAATTTTTATTACAAATCTAATACAAAACAGTGTATTATGAAACTGAAAGAATTTCTTTTCAAAACTTTGATGAAATTGATGGAATGATCATTAATCAGCGCTAGTTATTCACTGAACTTGACTGAAGAGACCATTACTCTATTGCATTAACTGAGTTAACGCAGTCATTGCAGTGGCTTAATAGAGTTATTGCGCTTCCATTAACTTGACAGGAACTAGTGAAGTTTGTTTATTGCCACATGTTCGGGTATTGACTTGAGTCTTACGCAGCATTATGGGCTTATTTGCTTAATTCTGCTCAATTTACACGACATGAAATGAGGAAATAAATTGTGTATCCAATATTTGTAATATGAATGAATCTTCCGATGGATTTCGAATCGAATCATATCAGATGGATGATATCAAATCGAATCTCGAAGCTTCGCCGGACCTTACCTGACCTGGTAAGC
This sequence comes from Siphonodentalium dalli, assembly GCA_032622095.1. Taxonomy (NCBI): domain Eukaryota; kingdom Metazoa; phylum Mollusca; class Scaphopoda; order Gadilida; family Siphonodentaliidae; genus Siphonodentalium; species Siphonodentalium dalli. Next base: position 121,540,458 of record CP136063.1, read on the forward strand.
CAGGGCATTCTCTTATATATCTGGGGATCCTTACATATATAAGATAATGCACTGGCACATGATCTTTAATGCAGCCTCAGCGCAGCTCCTGTCATGAAAGGGTTATCAAGTCAAATCTTAGCTTGTACTTTTTTGGCAGAATAATGGTTGTCGTATTTTAAGCTCGAGCTCAAAAAGCAAACAAAGTTCAAGCTAAACATCAACATCAAAGACCAAACTATTTGGGTATCAAACTTCTCTCAAACATATTATAACATTTTTATCGACATTTTACACCATTCAAAGTTCTTACAATATGTTGACTACTTATTTTCATTGTCATCAGAAAATGAAAGAAATCAATTTATTTCATCTCTTGAAAAGCACTGTTAGATGCAGAGAATATTATTTGAAGATCAAACAAGCATTACAAAGGACTTTGAGTTTGTTCTTGATGACAAATTTATACCTGATTCACATGTATCAAAATGTTCTTCGTATAGCGCAACACATTTCCATGAAAATTCACAAAAGCCCCTTTATTCAGAATAATAGAAACCTTTACATTTGAAAAGTGAATTTTGCCACCACAAAGTAACAAAAGAAAATACGACAGGAAACATTTACGCATATCTGAATGAGAAAGTGGTATAAATACCGTGTTAGCCATGGAGTTGAATTATTTATTTAAGCTCTCTATTCCTTGACTTGCTTGATATAATGATAATTGGTGTTCAGAGGGTTAACATACTCGTCTGAGAGTTTTAATGGAATGAACTATTAAACAACATGTTTTACACCCTATATTTTATTGGCCGCATCACTGTTTGTTGTAAATAATTGATAATATTAGTATGTTATAGGCTATTTTAGTCCTCTTTCAAAGATTACAGCCATGCTCAAATTAATCGACCCCTTTAACGAGGTTATGAGCCGGTAATGACTAGCGGTGATTCGCGGTCATGTTAATCTAATCCGTTATCGGCGTACACCGTGGTAGTTACCGGCATGCACCGCAGTAGTTACCGGCATGCATCACAGTTGTTTTTTCTGCGACCGTCTTACACAGCACGCGGTTATTTCCCCAAAGACCATTGTCAAACACGATCGAAAAATCAGCCCAATAAGAATGATATTGTCACAAACTACACCAGGTATGATGCAATGATTCTATTATAGTGTAACCTGGGGCCCGGTTGATTCACTCACAGCACAGCCACTGACAGCACACTTCTGTTCCGTCACACCATTTTCCCCAATCAACCGCAACGGAACACGGCACAGAACTGTGACGAGCGTCACAATCTTGCACCACCTAAGCGAGGTGGTACAGAAGTGTGCCGCTCGTCACAGTGATGTCATTTTCATCTTTTTCTCAAAATGGCTGACAGAAATACTTGCATTCAATGTGAATCGTAGCCCATGGAATAGGATTTATACGTTGCAATGAACAACAATATGACCGACAGTCATTTTAATGTTAGGACTATTAAAGTTACCCTTCACCTTCTAAAGATATATAGAGAAAAGTGAATTACATTCTTCATCATTTATTCAAATAAATAATTCAATTTATTTTAACAATAACAATAGTTAACAAGAACTGTTCTCCCTATATGTTTATTATACTGATGTATATTAAATAAATTTATATTTATTAGACTGAATAGAATATTGTAATGTAAACTATCTAAGTAATAGTAAGTTACTATATATAAGCACTAGTACTAGCATACCGGTACTATACTAATTAATTAAATTGGCATTGTGTAAAAGCAAATATATGATAAAAAAGTATAGACATATAAAATGGGATGAAAAATATACATTTATCACAATTTAACACCCTGTCTAACCCCTTGTAGTTCGGTGTTGACAGCTTCCCTTTACATTTGACTTGGGATTTCAGCTCTTCGTACCAGTTTTTGAGGAACGTCCATTTGCTTCCAGTCAGTCCAAAGTTTAAAAGCAAACAATACAATTTGATGTAAAATAAACACATATAAAGATCAATATAAAAATTGTCAGTGTCATATTAACACGATTTGACGCACATCATCATTGACAAGCAAGAGCAACAACAGAACAGGTCTTCAGCCAGATTCGAACTGGCATCTTTTCAGTACGTATACATGCAATAGTCTACTAGGTACTGAAATGCACTAACCATCTATGCTATGAAGACAAGTAATGGAGTGCTCCTCGTCTCAGTTTGGATAATAGTCCGAGTTTCCTCTGACGGTATCGTTACCGAATATTGAAGTAGACTACTCTCACCTGCCGAATAATCGTGCCGATTATTTTTTTGGGCAAAATGGCCAGTGATCACGACTATTAAAACCTGCTTGGATGCGAAAATTTGCATCAACGCCACAAAATATATTAAAATCTGTTAAAATAGCAATTTATTTGTAATTATTAATGGTGTATTACCCGTGTACTAAACATGGTTGTTAGGTAACGTGTATTTGTGTGAACAATTTCACCAAGCACGATTATTTGGCCAACACGATTATTCGGCAGGTGAGAGTACTACATGCGTAAGAATGTGGTATGTCATTTTGATGGAAAAAGACTGCAGCAGTGCAGCATCATGTATACTACTATTACTAGGTCTCAATGCTATATACATCTATATATATATTGGCTACAACATTAAATTTATTTTTAAATTCATCAGCTTTAGTTTATATAAGTTATAATCTTATATTATAACGAATATAGACTAGTTAAATATTTTTTTATCAAATAAAACATGTTGTAACTAGATAATCACTTCGATTGTGCAAGGACAATTGGGAGAATGTCATCTTGCGGCAACATCTCCGTCTCCTCCTCATCTGACAGCTCCATAATTGCCCATAAAGCGATTGCTTTTTTTCGCTTACGAACGTTTCAATTTTCCTGTTCGTTCGACGCCATGTTTAAATAGTTACTTCCGGTTAAATGTGCCGATAGTCTGTGCCGTTTTGGCTGATTCACCGGTACAGTTCTCGTCACAGATTTGTGCTGTGCTGTGCTGTGCTGTGAGTGAATCAACCGGGCCCCTGTTGGCAGCTAAGATGTCTTTTTTTATAGATCAATCACAGTCAGTCTTTAAATTCTGCCTTCTTTTATCTTGTTTCAAAAATCTGCGATGACAACTTTAATATGCTTGCTTATAACTTTATATTAGTTTTTAGCTCACCTGAGACGAAGTCTCGGGTAGAGCTATAGTCATCACTCCTCGTCTGTCGTCCGTCCGTCCGTCAACAATTCTTTAAACATCTTCTCCTCTGAAACCATCAGACCGATTGGGTTTATATTTGGTGTGGATGTTCCCTAGGTGACTCTTATTCAGATTTGTTCAAATGAGGTCACCAAGTCAAATAGTTTTGATGTCAGGACCATAACTATTTTTCCACATAGTAATTCTTAAAACGACTTCTTTTCTGAAGTTGTCGGGCCGATTGGGTTCATATTTGGTATGAGGGTACCTTGGGTGACTGTGGTTCAGATTTGTTCAAATGAGGTCACTGTGTCAAATGTGGGTGGGGCTATGGACATAAATCTGAAGAAATATTTTTTTTTTTTAGATTTAACTTATTGCTCAATTTAACCCAAAAAAAAAAAATTATATATATTTTATTTTTAATGAATATGTTTTTTTATTAAATAAAATATTTTTTATTTAAATAAAATAAAAAACATTTAATTAAAATTTTGAAGAACTTATGACATTACATCTTCGGGGGGGGGGGGGGGGGGGTGGTAGGTACATCTAGTCTCCCCACTAAATTTGGTTGAAATCAGGGGTTTGGGAGAAAAGATGAACAGACAGATGTACAGAAATGTTCAGTAAATTCCTTTTAATACTAGTATTTGTGCATTCCCATTACAAGCCAACTCTGCTCTGAACTGACAGACATGACACATGTTGTTATAATCAGGGCCAGATAGATAGATAAGAGAACTTCTGTAGCTATAGGCAGAGTCCCCAGGGAGTGTATTCATGTCATTCATAATTTAAATGAGATTAATGGTGTTGTACATTTGTTTTCTGAAGTTGTCAGTAGCACCATCATTGTTTACAATACAATGGTCATTAATATCAGATTAAATTCATTTTCTCAGAGCTTTAAGTGTGTCTGGCATTTGTAGAATGAGGTTCCCAGAGGCTAGCATCGCCAAATACATCCTATGAGGACCTCATTCTGCTTAGGCTTCATCTTCTGGGAAGTATCTAGAGTCTCAAATTGACATTTTTAGCAGCTCTTTTCCCTTCTGTTCAGATTTTAAAATGCATAATTGAGGTGTTAAATGGGTGCGCATACTGTCATATGTCAGTAATGTCACCAACTTCAGCTGGAGAACTTCTCTCTGTCCCTAGGTATCCCATAGCAGTTGAGGACTAAGTAAAATTGGGTTCCCAGATGGTGAATTTGGTGATGCTAGCCTACCTTACAGAATAGCATCAGTACATTCACCCTTTTGGGACCTCAGACACACTAAAATAACGCTTGGCTGTTCCAATATTATTTTCTTAACCACTTAGCTATGTGACCTCATTATACCTTATTATGGACAAAAAAGTGTGGGGGTATATTGTATTAAATCTGTTGGTCTGTCGGAGTGTCCTTCCATCCATTGTTCTGTCCATCCATCCATCAACATTTGTTTTCTTCTCGAGATCTATATGAATTCCCTTCCTGTATGTGACTCACATTCAGATTTGTTCAAATAAGTTCACCAGGTCAAATAGGAGGGGTGCCAGGGCCATATAAACGTTTTCCCTCCATAGTAATTCTAACAACTATTACTACTCAAGAACCATCAAGTCTATTTAGCTTATATTTGTGAATGCAGGGTCCTTGGGTGGCATGTTTAGATCTGTTCCAATGGGGGCCTTTTTGGAAAATCAATTAACTTCAACTCTTAAAAGCAAATGTTTATAATTATAAGATGAATAGATATCAGAGATGGGGATTCATGTTTGTTCAAATAGGGGCAGAGACCCCCACCCACACTACCTGTATCTATGCTGTACGCTACTGGTATAATAAGATAATGTCATATTCTTGCAGGGATGTCCCCACAGTGTTGGGGAGGTGATTTACAGATTTGTTCAATGAAATGTAATTTTTGAGCTCACCTGAGACGAAGCTATAGTCATCACTTCTCATCTGTCACCTGTTTATCTTTCTGTCCGTCCATCAATCTGTCAACAATTCTGTGAACATCTTCTCTAGATCATAAGACTGAATGGGTTCATATTTGGTGTGGATTTTCCCTAGGTGATTCATATTCAGATTTGTTCAAATGAGGTCACTCTTTCAAATGGTTGTGAAGCCAGGGCCATAACTCTTGCCCTCCATGGTAATTCTTAAAAACGACTTCTTCTCATCTACCATCAGATATAGGGTGGGATCAGTAGCGTACAGTTGGTACATGAATCCTCTCTATCTACATATCCTGTTTAGATCTACTTTTTTAAAAGTGATTATGAAAAGTTCTAACTGTTATGGTCTCCAAAGTCCCAGTCTTATCAGTCTTTGCAGTCTGGTGAGCGACCCCACAGTCTTTGACTGTCTTGTTTCATCTAGTGGCATGTATTTATATAATATGGATAAATACAAGTGTAATATTACCGGTCCATGTGGTTATAATCTTGTGAAAATTGACGAACTGCGAGTACCGGTATAAAATGGAAATGTGCGACATGGTATGCCACGAGGGCGAATTAAATAAAGCAAACCTAACCCATTAAATTTTTTTTTGTTTGGCTGGCAGTCTGAACAATGTTTAAACTTCTCAGAATTGTGACGGGACACGCGTATTAAAAAATTAGCATTGTTTTACGGAAAGCAGATTAATTTAACACAATTCTAATCTTGTCAAGTCTATTTCACCCCACATATCTGGCACATCAACCCATACACGTACCATGTTGCCGCTTTAATGGATGTAACCATTCATCATTTGATTTTGTTATAGTGGTAGGCCTATGCATGCATACAGTACCAAAGTCATGTGAAATTAAACCCCTGGTTTTGGGATCGACATCTGTATTTATGTCATATTTATAAAATTACCCGTTGCGTGCTTCATGTAGCAGAATTCAAAATAGCACATGCTTTGTTACGTCGTAATTCGATACAATGTCAAAGGTAAAACAACAGGTGCAAATTCTCAACAGGAAACCATCGTCGAATGACCGATTCAAATATAGCAATTTTGTAACGTTGTTTTGACTGTCACTGTACTTCCTCATATGTATTTTATATTTATAAAATACTAATACATTTTTGCAAACAACTACATCAACTAGAGAATATAACTAAGTTATTTATTTAATGAAGCATGTGCAGACAGATTACCCACATTATGTAGTATATGAACTGCAGAAGTAGATCAAACAATTTGGCTAACTGGGACACGAATGTGCACTTTGCGACATAGTGCATAGAGTGAAATATTTATTGCATTGATCTGTTTGGTACAAAGTATTCAATAAATTAAATTGGTTTATCATACAAAGTAGAAAAAGATAGCATGAAAAAAATTCAACTGTACAATTGTGTCAAATGTAGTTTGAGGAAAGGAAAGTTCTGGACACATGGTGATTCATTTGGACCCAAACTATGTGGGTCGGCGGTAAAAATAAAATGTTATCTCCGTCAAAGGTATATTGCCCACTGAACTATATGGTATATTATCCCAAGTAGGAGGGGTTAACTCTCTGAGTTGAAAAAACGGTACGAAATTCTATGGTACATATCCTCTGTCATGTTCATGACCCGTGTAATCACGTGATTTCTGACAATTAGTGAAGTATTCGCCATATTTTTATCCCTCCTAAGCTGGACGGACGCAAAAAGAATCTCTCCTACGAAGCTAAGTTGCAGTTTGTATAGCAAAAACAGTTTTGTTTTTGTTTTATACAAACAACATTATTTCTTTGCTTATAGAGTTTGCTTAAAATTATGTACAATTCACATAAAGATTACGCGGTTTGTTCCGAATATAATATCGGAATCGGATGACTTGTTTCGTTTTAATGGACTTTGTCTTCCATAATTTTAATCGGTCAATGATTTAATATCCGTTGTTTATGCCGACAATATCAGAGTTTCTGGCCTATTAACGGCAGAACATTCGAGGCATATGACTAAAGACGCTGATCGTTTTCTTTATAACAAATCTATGGCATACAGGTGACGTGTTATTTAAGTTACCACGTGCGTTGACGGTGGTTAAAGGTGAAATAGGCTGATAGGATTGTAAAATCAATTTGAACCTTTTTCACCCGGGATGATTAACAATGGGGCCGTTACTGCCTTGGTTGCCACAGGCATGGTAACATAACACAACAGGTGTATTTGTGATTGTTCGCAATCACATTAATTACTTTCACAGGACTGCTAATCGAGGTAAGACCAGGTTCATGAATCGCCTTCCCCGTAGCTCCCCTTGAAGTCGCTTCCCTCGTTTCGAGGTCCCAAGAGTAGAGAACGAAAGTCGATATATAGGGTTCCTCTAATTGGCGTAATTACCACTCGGAGCGATAGTCACACCACACAGGACGCGGGTTGGGGCTTCCCATCGAACCTGTAGCTCCCACGAGTTGCTTCCCCTAGGACACTGACGCTTGCCGATATATCGTGTTCCTCTAATTGGCGTAATTAGCACTCGGGGCGATAGTCACACCAAACAGCGTGCGGATTTGGGGCTACCCATCGAACCCATTAGTCACAGTTGGTGCGCTCCCTGGACTATCGAACTGGACGTCAATCTGCTTCCTTGGGTCGACGGTTGGCGTGCCCAGGACGGCTGTGATTCAGCTCTACTAACACTCGACACACGCCGTCCATCGCTACAAGTTGTCATCTCGGGGTCAGCGCGGCTGAGGGATACACCCTGATCATGCTCTCCGGTGCCTTATGATAATAGTGTGTGGGAATTTGGGATAAAATTACTAGTAGAATGGCCATTTTACTTTGTCTCAATTCAAATTAGGAGACATTTTCTCTAAAAAATTATTACATTTACGCTATTATTTGGCACCTGAAAGTTTATCCTCCATGCCTTCTGCCCCAGCTGGGCTTGGAATGGGATCACAGTTCACAGGCTTGTTTCCTCCTTATTATAAGCCACCACTTCCGGGGGCTTGGCAGACAGGTTACTGGCCGCATTCTGGCCAACAGCTGCCAGTAACTTCGGGTTTGATTTTAAATGAAAACCAAAGATCTTATTCCCTGACGCCATTATAGCAGGAAGCTTGCTTGGGAACTGGTACCTACTAACCTCCCATCGCCAGTTCGGTCGGTTGGATATCGGGATCGGTCGAGCTGCTGCTCCATCCCCGAGATGTACAGGTTCTGGACATTCCTCCGGGGTCCCCAATGACCAGCTTGTCGTGGTGTATTGTGCTGTTAACACCCCATCGCCGGCTTCGACCGATGGAGATCGGGATCAGATCGAGCAGTCGCTCCAGCACGAGGTGAAAGGGCTTTCAACATTCCTTTCGGGTCACCTTTACATGCGCTTACAAGGGAGCTCAGTTTAATAGTTGTTCAGGGTTCTCTGATGCAGCCAAGCACAGGAAGAAAATTAATGTCGAATTTTGATTAGCAAATAACCTCAGATTGACATGATTTGATAGCATTGTTCTACAATCATTTACAATTTAACAGAACATTAGAGTGCTTTCCCTTGTTTCAAGGGTTCCAAGGAAGAGATAGAAACCTTTACGACCAGGACACTGTCACTTGTCGATGTATAGTGTTCCCTTCATTGGCGTAATTAGTGCTCAGGATGATAGTCCCACCAAACAGGTCGCGGGTTGGGGCTACCCATCGAACCCATTGGCCGCATTTGGTGGGCTTTCTGGACTATCGACAGGGACTCCAAGTCGGATACTCGGGACGACGGTTGGCATACCCTGGGACAGTCAAATGAGGAAATAGGATCCAAGTTGCAGCCTTCATAATTGGCTACGGCAATCAGCATTGCCGAATCAATTTGCTGAAGCAAACTGGGCCACGGCAGACTGTTGCCGTAGCAGATTGCCGAAGCCAAACAATCTGAATTAAGAGGGCTGATTAGTTGCATGGCTTTTGTTCGCATTTGGGTAGCAACTTGCCCTGTGATGCCGGTCAATTTGTACCCTGCCCTAACGTCGTCAGAGCTGGGTGGTTATGCCATCGGACTGCACACTTGGCGACCTGGGTTCGACCATCCTGAGAGGTATTCAACCATTTTACTGTTCTCGGTTTGGGATGTGTTCAACTTCTTGCTTTATAAGTTGTTGCTTCTTTCCATGTTCCATCCAGCTCTTTCGTGGTCACGGGCTTTGCTGGAGAATGTCTATAGTCATTCATATCACTAGATTAGGTTATGACTCTCTCCCTTTCATTTTCCTGACTTTTAAGACGTGTTCTGGACTGGTTCGGGTGCTCGAAATGGTAAATATTTACATCTCGGTGCAAGAATCAGAGATATTATCTCCGACCTTGCTGTGTTTCCATAATAGATACGAATGACATTGGGTGCGTTGGAACTGTGGATTAACTGAGTCGGATTAATTCTTCGTTTCTGTTTGCTCATCCATTTCATCTCACTTTAATAAGGACACCACCTACAGGTATTGTTGCCCAATAACCAGATATAGGGTTTATCCTCTCAATATGGTTGTATATTTTAGGTGGGTGCATTTGCATATCTTTTGTCTTCAGGTTGCTTTCAGTTCTAACTCAACATGGATTTCACTTTTGTTGTCCAGTCATACATAGATGAGTCCATTATCCATGGTTCGACATATGCTCAATTTCAGAACGCTGTTGACATGAGGTCTAGTTCAGCACCCCGATCAGGCTTAATGGGCAACACGGTGTATTAGCGTGGAAAAGAAGAACGAAATGGCTTCTGTGATATCGGCCTTTGCGTCTAATACGTCATTCTTCTTATGGGCTCGGTTGTCGGTACATAATGGTTTTGTTTTCCCTGATAGTGCTTGATTCGCCTAGTGCTCATTTAATATACTAAGCCAGGTCCTTTGCTGACCTTAGCGATTGCCAATGCAGGATAATGTTGCACCTAAGGGGCAGCATATGAATCGTGTTGGGCACACTTCATAAAGCCGGATGAAGATTCTTGCCAGATGCTTCTCCTGCGTGCGAGATTCACCAGCATTGGGTGTCGGATGCCAGATCATATGATCCGCCCTCTCGATTCGCACTTCGGGCGATGGTTGTCTCCGGAACAGGGTCCCATTGGAGGGGCACCCCATCCGTCCCAGAAGGGATACCTTGCGCCATCGACTCGTCGGGGACCAGTCAGCAGAGCTCGAACAGTTGGGGCGCGGTGGCCCTTGGTCTGCTTTTCATTACCTACCTGCCGTCGGTTTCCGCTGGTTTTGGGCTTGTGCCACAATCCTGATGCAGCGTTAGTACAATTTTTGTTTTTGTGGATTTCCACCTTAATGACATTGGAATTTCGGTTCCTGGCTGCCTTTCTGTCGTGGATTCAGTAGCCTGTGATTGGTCAGTTGGGTTTAACTGTGGTGGTGGGCATTTCCACATTTGGGAACGTCATCCGGGGAAAATGCCATGGCTTATTGCATCTTAGTCAGTGATATCTCGAACTCCAGGCTTCAAACTAAGTTTTCTTACGGCCTGAGCCTTGCAACGTATGTCCGTGTAATACCCATTCGCTTCCCGGTCAGACTATTGGTCAATGATACCTCCTCCTTATCGACAATGGCATGTCACCAATTAGTTGGTGTCGGGGCCCTTTTTTTTGGAGCTTGCAGCTGTTTTTTCATCGGGCTCTCATAGTGTAATGGGACACGGCCCAACCCACTCAAGATTTGGTTCGGGGGTTGGTTCTATTGTTTTTAAGGGGGGTCTTCGTTATAACTTGCGGCTTTTGCTGCCTGGGTTAGCCTGTTAGGTGCGTTATTAGTATTCAGCCATCCCTGGGTTTATAATAATTGTCAACGGGTATTTTTCTATTTCCATTTACTTAGAACATGGATGCTTCTCCCCTTTCGGGGGGGGGGGGGGGGGGGGGGTGTTACCCGTACCTTTCCCGGCAAGTACTCGGCTGATACATTATTAGCCCTAAGTTCCGATGCGAATGTCGTCTCAGTCTCCATGTCTTCTGAAGCTATTTACTTTACTTGCAGGTGTCTTAAACTCTTAAGTGGCCACTTTTTGTTCGTTTGAGCTTGCTGACAGGTATTAGTTTTAGGATGTAATCAGTGTTCGCGCTGTCGGTAGCCAAATTAGCCAATGGCTAATCTTTTTCGAATTTGGCTAATAAAAATTTCATTTGGCTAAACTTTTTTGGACCCCAAATAGAGACTGGAAGCATGAATTTTTGGCAAGTGGGTTTTTAATTATGTGATGTGAACGATCTAGTCCGAAAACATCGTATACTTAAGTGGGAATATATCGCCGACTTTACAAAGGGAAACCCGATCGCGGACAGTACAAAGGGAAACCCGTCACTCTGCATGAAAGAGCAAAAGGTCATATCATTATTTTACATTTAATCCGCTAATCCCCCATTGTCTGTCTGGTCACTCACGGGGCTCCTGCACAATGCATGTTTATGATGACATTGTATTTATGACGGCCAAGGTTTATGAGCACCAAGTGTAAGACAATAGCTTAATCAGCCAAATGTGAATCACTCTTTCATATAAAGATTAATAAAATTTAAATGACATATATACAAATATTTCTAGTTCATCAAAATTAGTTAAATTATTGTGTATTTTACCTGTGCCTGTTAGATTTGACGTTTTAGTCATTAATTGTGAACCGACCATAAGACGATGATTTAATTTGGCCCTAGTTTTTTTTAATTTGTCCAAAAAAAATTTGGCTAAAGTTTTTTTCATTTGGCTAATAAAATTTTCATTTGGCTAAACTTTTGGCTAAAGTTTTTTTCGGTCCAGCGCGAACACTGGATGTAATATTACATTGGCTTATTGTCCTATTGTGCATGTGTATATATATGTATATATGTATATACATATATATCTATATGTCTGTGCATGTATATGTGTATATTGTAGGTTATCCGGTCAATCCAGTTCTTTGATTCAGATGCATAGCGGTGTTTTTGTTTCCTCGTGGCCTCCACCTGTTAGAAAATTCTATTCTTTACCATATAGTTCAGTGGGCAAGATACCTTTGACGGAGATACAGTATTTTCCAAAATAAGTAAAATATATATCTCCTAGAAGTATCTTGCCCACTGAACGCTGAGCTCCATCCCAGGGTTTCGCACCACCCCGCTCACGAGGAATGTCCTACTGGGGATAAAAAATATGGCGAATACTTCACTACGTGTCAGAAATCACGTGATTACATGGGTCATGAACATGACAGAGGATATGTACCATAGAATTTCGTACCGTTTTTTCAACTCGGAGAGTTAACCCCTCCTACTTGGGATAATATACCATATAGTTCAGTGGGCAAGATACTTCTAGGAGATATATATTTTACTTATTTTGGAAAATATTGTTTTTGTCATATTTTTTTTTCCGAGTCTGGATTTTTTCACGTGGTGGGTGGGTCCGTATACAACAATTAAAAACATGTTGCCTCATATAGACTGACTATCTGTATATATGAACTGGGCAAACAAATTAATTAGTTTCAGAATCCGACGATGCCGTAAACCCCCTGATTTGCGTCCACATTAAAATATGTGTCTGGTCTAGAAAGACAGATTGAAACTGTAGAAATTAACTCTACGTGGCATACCGAAAGTATACTATAAATCGGGGTTGTGGAATAATTTATTGTCGTCCTCGGCTGTATTCTTTTATTCATAATAGTTCGCACAATTAAATGGTGACGGTTTACCCAAAATGAAGACAAGTTACATAATCACACACAAAAAACGTTTTTCAAAATCAAAATTTGCATTGTTTACGGTAACACTGCATCAGTCTTAATGCGACGATGTAGCAATTATTGCACGATATTTTGGGGGGGGGGGCTTCAACATTGTACTGTACAATATTTACTGTAAACCAGTGATACAATATCACTGCTGTAAACACCCCGATTTGTGGCCACATCAAAACGTAGGAAATGATTGTAGGCCTTCTATTATATAAATCTGGTCTGGGAATCATTTATTTGGGACTTTAATCTTCTATTAATAATAGTTCATGAACGTTTGAATTGTCCGATATTAACCAAATCAGAGATTTCAGTAGATCGGAGACATTTACTAATACATAGAACTCCGATCAAATCGGAATTGTTTTCATATCGGAGAAAACTCCGATTAAATCATTGGAATTCTTATGAGAAAAACTCTGATATGAGAAATTTCAGCATGGACACCGACATCTTCCCGTTCGCGACACATTGGTATAAAACTGCGACCATGGAGTAATGTATTTATTGAACACAAACTGTCCTGCCAATCATATCGACACAACAGCAATATTGAGGGAAATAATGCTGCGATCTTGACGAAAACAAAGACTGCAAAAATATGTCGAAACAAAACAGCGAACATTTGAGCAAAACTGCGAAACAAAACTGAGATAATTGCGAAAACATCGAACCAAGACGGCAAAAATGACGAAAAATTGATTTACGGCGTGCGATAATGACGAAAAAACTCCGATAATGTCGAAAAAACAACGTCAATGACGCCACATTTTTCGCAGTTTTATCGCATTTTTTTCGCAAATGCGAAAGGTTTTGACATGCTCCCTTAGATCTCCAACAATAGTCTGTCTTATTCAAACAAAGGGCTCAATCAAACCTCATTTATCATGCCATCTTTGAATGTTTTCAACATCATTTTGTTAATGTCGAAAATAAATAAAACAAATATAACATTTAAAATAAATACCAGATAGTCATTTTATTATAGTTAAATCTCTATTAGGTGCGCATAAAACTGCATTTTTCTATCCCGGCTCGTACCCAAAACCCAGCCGCGAACATGTGGTATTCTGCGGTACTCCATGGTTCCATTGCTGCAGTTGACTGCCTGACTGCGGTAATACTGCATGACAACCTTGTTAAGGAGTGTCGATTAATTTTAGCATAGCTGTATATTGACTAATTTTCACAAATCTTTTGTAGTTTGTGCTAGTGTTTGTGACATAATTTATCGATTGGTACTGTTTTAGAGATAATTTCTGTTATATTTATTTATTATATCCCCACTCTCGAAGAAAATGGGCGTATACTGGATTGACATCGTCCGTTCATCCATTCAGACATTTATCCATTTGTTTTTCTGTCTGTCCGTCCAGGCAGATACCTCAAACACCGGTTGTCAGATCTGAATGAAATTATCAAGATTTTCCATTCTAATTTATTTTTGGATATATTTTTAACTGTCTGTGACCAAATTCTCTATTCATAACATCTTTCTCCCACCACCTGGTTTTCATTTGGCTCCCAACTGTGATAAAAGACAACTAGAAATTATGATTGGAACATTTCTCTGGTCATTATATGGGAAAGGTTAGGTTATAATTCAATTTTTAATATAAAGGGGAAGATCCAGTTTGAATGTCTGAAATGGAGCAACATCGAATATCTTATTTTAAGAGCAAATTCCATATAAAACAAGTCTACCATTTTGTATATAAGTGATTAGCAGTCTAAACTCAAGCTAGACCAAGATCTCATTACGATCGACTGGGTCTAAAGACACCTTACTTGCATTGATTTCAGAGATGAATCCCCAGCTCGTGACAGCTCATTAATATTTATATTTTCAAATAAAGCACTGTTTTCTGTTTTGAAATGTCCCCATGTGTTTGTAACAATGACAATTCACTTAAACTCCATCAAGCCAATACTGTCAAAGAAATCAAGAGCAAACTGTGCTGCACAATTTATCTTGCACAGGATTGTTGCATAAATGCAAAGATAATATCTATATTTTGACTATAATTATTGTCATTATCAAGCTTGGTTACCAGCCCCTAGAGAATGCTATCCAATCCAACAGTATGGTTAAGCAACATAACCCGATGCTTCCCCAAAACAAACAAAATGTCCATTTTCCATTTATCATTAACCCTTGAACCCCCATCGCTTCATTAGTGAGCTTGGATCCCGACCCACCAGAGTGCAATCCAATCTACTAACTGTATGGTTATTATTAAAAGCATCATAAACCAATGCTATCCCAGTGATATTAACATTAGTGTCCATGATGAATGTAGTTCTACCTAGACTCAATACCTTAATGTCCCTAATCAAAGATTCATACCCGAGGGATTTGCTTGTTAAATGTGACAAAATAGTTGAGGTTTAATAAGGGCTACAGGTAACCTTTGGTAGCCAATGATTTATAAAATTTTTTAAAACAATATTTTGGTTTATATGTATATATATATATGTTTACATTTAACGCCATGGGGACAGACCTGACTGATCCAGGACTGACTCAGACCCACCCAAATCCCTGATCACTTTACCGCAATGGATCAAAACCAGGCTTGTGTTTATTTTGGAACACGGAAACTTAGGATTTTTTATAGCCCACCACTGGGAGTTACTTTCCTTTTCAAAGGGTCAGTTCTACCTGCCTTTTATGGAACAGCACAGTTGAATTTTCTGTGTTATTTGATCTCGTGTGTAGGCAATGACGGACCTCATCGGACACACAGTGGTTTTACCAGGACCCGCAACAACTTGTATATTTATCATAATATTCAAGCTACATGTACAAATATAGCTAAGCATTGGAGGTAGATGTATTCCAAAGTATACCACAATGCAAATTATTATAGCGATCATGTAGTGAAACTGGTGCAGAACAACTTTTAACGTTTCTGCATAGTTACATCCAAATGTCCAACTCCTGCATGATTAATGGATTCACTTTCTTGGTTTACTTGTTTCAGGCCGCCTTGCGTTCACACATTGGGGCAAAATAATGTTTACAAATGATTATTATCCTATACATGTAGGGTATTCAGGAATGTGCGCAGACCTGTACCAGTACATTACACTACAATGTTAATTCGTTACCGAACCATCTCACATCCTAATTAAGAAGTTAGAACTACTTTGGTTTGCTTCAGGTGAAAAAGCACAGATACAATTATTCCATATTCGGCATCAGATATTTCTCAACACCTTCCTCAGTAAGGATGCCAAGATCTCAAGGAACTGGGGATGACTGAGGTTTTCCCAATAAATTCACCTCCCATGGTCAATTGAATATGGATGCCTATATATATATATATTATAAGATTGATATGATTCTACAACTGATCTGGTTTCCATTTACTTCCATATTAAATGGTTAATTGAGTATTAAAACTCTCTTTTTTTTTTGGAATGCCAGTAGCATTTCCAATTTGGATGGTCTGATCATATTCTGCATCAGTATATGTCATCTTGCAATTTCTGGCCCATGCATAAAGTTTGGCCGCTATTTTATGGGCTTTCTGTTGGATTAAGGACTTGCAGTTACATGTGCCACCCTGCCAAAATGAGATTTCCTAATATCACTGACCTGTAGCTCTTCACCGTCTTCCAGTCTATGACCAATCTGGACAAATCACAAATCACATCCAATGCAAAGATTCCAAACATATTGGGGATATCACGAACACATTCATCTTGAGTTTTATCCCGATCATCTACAATCTTCTATCAGATCAAATACCCTATGTTCATAAACCCACTATGTTCAGCAATAAACCGGTTCAGAATACTTTATAGGGGTTTTCAGATCAGATTATGAGATTCAAATTAATACTAATCTTCACACTTTCCATCTAATATTTGGACTATTATCGTGATTTCGTCAGCTGGTATCAAGACATCACATTGATCTGGTCCAATGAGTCATTTGTCGCCACATTTACTTTTGAAACTCAAAGCTAGCTGAATATGCTCTACTCTTTCCCATCTGAGTCCCTCATAATTGTATCAATAGTTGCTTATGACTTTGGAAGTGGGAACGACTCAGGTGTTCAGGGTCCAGTGGTCACTACATACTTACCAGTACCTCATTAATTGTCCTGCAGTAAACTCCTGAGCACTGGTTTTCTTCTTTTGCTGATCATCCTTAATTGATGCTGCCAGCATACTTTGAGGGTTATCCATGGACCCCATGATTCAATTAGTGGACAACCACCAAATCATTCTCAACAGGGGACTCACCTTCGATTTTGGCCAAGCTAGGTTGTCTGCACTGTTTGATGACAAAACCAGAGTTTTCAGCCTGATCAGCCAGCACAAATTGATATGAATGCTATTATACTCTTGGGCGGACTTTATACCACTCTGGAATTTATCAGAATACTACAGCTGTCACTGTTCAATCCTGGTGACACAGCGCACATGTATTCATGTGTAGATACATCTCATAGCACCGGTAATCGAGCCAGTGCCATAAAATGACTCATTTTCACTGACTTAGACCACTGCATGGCTGTGTCTTGTATCATAATCCCATTCCATGTCTGACATCTCCAGACAAGCAGTTATCATATAGCTAAACACCACCTCAGCCATACAAAAAAGGAATAATATATGTTTCTTAGCTTGATGGCCTAATTTCAATAAACAGTGAAATGCACTTTGAAACTCAAATTTCTGTAGATCACCGACCGGTATGCTCTATATAACAGGATAACAATGATTCTTATTCCTTTCTCAGAAAGGTGTCGTTTTCTGATGTCACCCACAAACATCATCTTATGATTACCATTTGTTCATCGCAGTGCTATTCTTGCATCAATATTTCTGCTCATACCTGTGCTGCCACAGGTCTACACAAAACAGATACCTGTGTACTACATTCACCTCATTCTATACTGATAAACATCCATAGTTGGTTTGCGGTTGACTTTTTCTGAACACAATTTGTCTAATAGACTATGGTCTTGTGAGGTTTTACATACTACTGGTAGTCAGACATTCTTCACACTGTCGGAGGAGCAATCAACCTCTACTGTTACTCTTTCCATGCAGTCCAGGGTATACATGTAACCCTCAATATTATCTTGAACACTTCCAACTGGACCTTAGCTGGCCTACTTAAGTGTTTTGCCCAATGACATCTCTTGATTCACATAATCCAAGATTATTTCCAGACATCTTCTAAAGCAGAGGGGGTGCAGTTAACTCCCTCATGGTATACTAGTAGCAATACATGCAGACATTTCAGTCAACTCCCTCATGGTATACTAGTAGCTATACATGCAGACATTTCAGTTTAATAACTTCCTCATGGTATACTAGTAGCAATACATGCAGAAATTTCAGTTAACTCCCTCATGGTATACTAGTAGCAATACATGCAGACATTTCAGTTAACTCCCTCAAGGTATACTAGTAGCAATACATGCAGACATTTCTGTTAACTCCATCATGGTATACTAGTACCAATACATGCAGACATTTCAGTTAACAAGCCATATTTCCGACTAAATCCTGAAAAGTTACCCATAATTCTGCTGTGGTTAAAGAGTCGATTATTTAGGGCATTACTGTATATGAATAGAGAACTTACTTTTTTGAGATGTTTTGTTAATATCACCAATATTATATTTATGAAATTGTTTGGAAACTACACTCGAAATTTAATAGCTGTCTTTTATATTATTTTCATCTGGACATTTTACCATTCATATTTGTAAAACAAACAGTTTTAAGTTGATTATTGTCTTTAGTATCAGTGATCTCTTGATAACTGAAGACTCAATGATGAGTAGTTACCTAATTCATATTGATTCATTTGTAGGAATGTTCAGCTAATAAGTTGTTGAACATAATAGACTGATATATTTTCATTTTAATTTGTGGAGTGTTTCTCTGCCTGTTGTCTGATTGTAGTATTTGAACCTCTCTATAAATAAATAGAACATTCCAATGTATACTTGTAGAAATGAATGGGAGAATCCATTTAGGAATATTAAAAGATGGTTCACATGAAGTCTTTAGCGTCTGGTTAAAATTTTAAAACAATCAATCAGGCTGCATCTTAAATTAAATTATACATAGTCTGAATAATTGGTTGAGGTCCCAATCTTATTTTCTATTCTTCTTGAATGCTTTCATCTGATTGGTCAATCAGCTACAGGCCCAGGTATAAAAAATATATTAAAAAAATAAGTGTCTTACAAGTTACCTGTATGGCTTTTATAATACTTGTCTTCTCTGCACGGAAGTATCATTTTAAAGTTTACAAGTATATTATCATTTGTATAATTTTCTAAATTAACTCATTTAATAGTAAAATCAGACTGGTTGCGCCTTTTAACCCTTTCTTGAAGGGAGCTAGCTGCACAGGTGCAGCATTAAAGATCACTGTGCCAGCGCATTCTCTTATCTATGCGAGTCTCACACATATAACAGAATGTACTGACTATAAACAAGGTCAATGTAAATAGTATTAGGCCAATGTGTGGGAGACTCGCCTACATATGAGAATGCGTTGGCACAGGGTTTTTGTAAAATTTCAGGAAGCTCCAGACATGGAAGGGTTAAAATATTGTAACCTTGGCTCTCGATTAATAAGGTTCATAGAAACCTGAAGGTGGAATGGAAAATGATACATTTCTCAAAATTTGGATTGAAGTTGAATAAGATTATTTAGGCCTATCCCTGTAGTTAGTCGTTTCAAAATATTTTCATTAGAAATGTGGGGCATACTTCAGATATCAGGATTTTTTTTTATTCAACTAAAATTGGCATATTTGGTTTGGCAAGTTCCAGCCATTTAATTATATAAATGCAAAGAGGACTGGTAGAAACTTTGTTGCCTATTCACATTATTGTTTCTATTGTTGAATTTCTGTTGCACTGTTTTGCTTCATCAAAACTGATGTCCTTATTTAGAACAATTATTCCTTCAATGTTTTTTTTTTATTACGCTCTTTACTGGATTGTCTGTACTTGAGTTGACTAGTCCCTTTCCGACTAGTCAGAGGTTTTTCTTTGTTAATAGAGCCACTTAAAAAACTAAAGGGCAAAGAGATATCAGTGTGTATATATATATGGTCCAAACAATGGCTTTAATAATGTCCCTATCAAACAAAACAATATTGAATCTCAGAGTCTGATGGACCTTCACTAGACTAGACATGTTGACAGAAGTTTATATTATCCCGGGACCAGTTAATAAATTAGGACTTATTGAAATGATTTCATCTGCAGTGGGTTTTTAGCTCACCTGAGACGAAGTCTCCGGTGGAGCTATAGTCATCACTCCTCGTCCGTCGTCCGTCCATCCATCCGCCGAGCTTTCCGTCCATCCGTCCGTCAACAATTCTTTGAACATCTTCTAAAGTTCCATTGGACCGAATTGGTTCATATTTGGTGTGGATGTTCCCTAGGTGACTCTCATTCAGATTTGTTCAAATGAGGTCACTGGGTCAAATAGTTGCGAAACCAGGGCCATAACTCTATTCCTCCATAGTAATTCTTACAATGACTTCTTGTTCAGAACCATTGGGCCGATTTAGCTAATATTTGGTATGGAGGGTCCTTGGGTGACTGGTGTTCAGATTTGTTCAAATGAGGTCACCCGGTCAATTAGTTGAGGATAGGATAGGATAGGATAATTTTATTTACAATACACACACATGGAAAGTACAATTACAAATAAATATAATATTAATAGACTATACATGTATATTGCTAGGGGTGATATAGTCATGGCTTACTGTCTTCCTATCACCCCTGAGAAACCAGGGCCATAACTCATAGTAATTCTTACAATGACTTCTTCTATAAAAATATTGGGCCGATTTAGCTTATATTTGGTACGGAGAGACCTTGGGTTCAGATTTGTTCAAATGGGGTCATTGGGTCAAATAGGGGCAGAGCCAGGGACATAACTCTAAAAAAAAACATTTTTGCATTTTGGCCTTCGATTTTTTTAGACATATCACAGCTACCCAACCCCACCCTCCACCCCACCTCCTGTCCCTGCCACACCACACTGTATCATACCATATTATATCTTGTTCATCCCATTAAAATCCTTGTTTTGATCACAGCTGTAGGAGTATCACAAAGCTGTGTGTGCAGTAGTTAAAACCTAATTATCTATGTCAACACCTCTCCTCAAGACACTGGTAGCTGATGGTTTCATGAATGGAATATAATTCTCAGAGAATGCACTTGCTCTCAAGGTCATGGGAATTTTGTTAAGCTAATGTAGTCTGGAATTCAAATAAATGTTGTATGTCATATTCTCACAGGGATGTCCCCACAGTGTAGGTGGGGGGGGGGGTGTGACTGACAGATTTGTTCAATGAAATGTAAATTTGAAGCTCACCTGAGAAGAAGCTATAGTCATCACTTCTCATCTGTCACCTGTTCATCTGTCTGTCCGTCCATCCATCTGTCAACAATTCTTTGAACATCTTCTCTAGATCATAAGACTGAATGGGTTCATATTTGGTGTGGATGTTCCCTAGGTGACTCACATTCAGATTTGTTCAAATGAGGTCACTCTGTCAAATGGTTGTGAAGCCAGGGCCATAACTCTTGCCCTCAATAGTAATTCTTAAAAACGACTTCTTGTGTACCATCAGGTTAAATGGGTTCATATTTGGTATGAAGGGTCCTTTGGTGACCGTAGTTCAGATTTGTTCAAATGGGGTCACCTGGTCAAATAGGGGCCAAGCAAAGGACAGTTTTCCTCTTAATATGTTTCCTTTACACGGACCGTCAGGTTTATTTTACTGATATTTAGTATGAAGGGTTCTTTGGTGTCTGGGTTTAAAATTTATGCAGATGGGGTCACCAGGTTAAATAGGGTGGGACCAGGGACATAACTGTATGTCTCTATAGTAATACTTATAATGTCTTCTCAAGAGAGGTTGGAACATATAGTATGGAGGATCCTTTAGTGACTGAGATTCAGATCTGTTAACATGAGGTCAACCCGTTAAGAAATGACGGGACTATGGGGACTTAACTTCACTTAAGACTTTTGTGTCTAAAAAATCATTAAAATACAAAATTCATTGAAACGTCTACCTTGGAACTACCTGACTGATTAATCTGACATACATATAGTGTTTTTGGGTCCATGCATAATTGGGCTTTAAACATGTCTAAATGGTTTTATATAAAGCGCTTGTGAGATTGAAAATTTCCAACAATTGAGAAAGTTTGAGATGTCGGTTGTGATATTTCAACCTAAGACTTAATTGGGAGTCTGGAGCCCGGTCGAGAGTGGACTTGTTGAGCTGGAGGAGGGGTGATCACTAGTGTACAATTGGTAATTTCAAGTTAGATTTGGTAATTTCAAGGTAGATTTGGTAATTTGATATTCACCGATCTACATTCATGAAGCCTCTCTAGCCACATATCCTGTTTAGATCTACTTCTTTTAAAGTGATTATGAAAAGTTCTGACTGTTGTGGTCTACAAATTCCCAGTCTTATCAGTCTTTGCAGTCTGGTGAGCGAACCCACAGTATTTGACTGTCTTGTTTGTCTGAACATGCAATGGCAAGACAATAGAGAGGTTGTGTTTTCTGTATACTTGTAAATACTCTCTATCCAATTGTTGTGTGTGGGGTCAGACATAGGGAGAGATACTCAACATACAATATCATTTTGCCAAGTCTGGACTGCAGTATAATAATGGGATAATGGAGTGATTTTTCACCATCTAACAAATAATGGTCATTTGACAACATGCAGCTTATTCGAGTACAAGTGCAATATCAAATTCAGGCATTGAAATATTGGGACTTTAAGTAAACCACATGTAATTGTTTCATTGGGGAGAAAAACACAAAATTAGAAAATTTCCTCAACCCTAAATTTATAATAAGCAATACTATTTTGGATTTTACACAAAATGTATATTATGAAAAGAAATTGTTCTTAAATTTTGAGTAGTTATATAACTCATTTTGATGGATAACAAATAATGTGTTTTGTCTCCCTATTTTTGGTTAATATTAATGATTGAATCAAGTACCTGGGCACATGGTTGGATTAGTGCATGCAGTTTACTTATCCGCATACAAGTCCAGGAATTCTTGACTGAATTACTGTTTCTATATATTAATCACAGTGTTCCTTTGTATATATTGTGTCATTGTTTTGATGAATTGCATGCTAATGCCTTTAATATCCTTTCTGTTCAGAGCGTAGGCGCCATTCATTTTGGAGACAGTTATAAGGTATTAATTTCTTAAAGCTTGTGTAAAACTTTTGTTTTCTGCAACAGCCAGCTGTTAAGCAGTGTTCTTGCTGCACACTTGTATTAAAAATAGGCGGTCATTGCACAACTCAATCAGAAGTCTTGGATTGTCAAAAACTGTTAACATTGGCGAACATCGGCGCTTGTTCAATTTTTTTTTTATATATTTCAAAAGATGCCAGAGCTTTTGAAAGGGTGAATTATGATGTGATAATAGTTCCCATGGCTTATTAGTTTAGGCAAGAACCTAGTTGAGAGGGTGGCTTATAAACTGCCGAGGTTATAGCTTAATTGCGAGATAAGAAATATGTTTGGTTTAAAGCTACTTGTTATACTCCCGTTTTCCATCAAAGTAACTCGGCGGACAGTATTTGTTCTCCACACTAAAATATTTTACTCGCTGTTAATGAATGTCCCTTTAATATTAGTGAATATCACTTAATATTGCCCTGAAAAATGATTTTCTTCATTGTTATAAACCCACCCACACATGTCCATGTTTAAAGTCGGTCAGTGATTTGTATTGTCCCATTCCTTGTGTGGTGCAAGTCTGGCCACCTTTAACTATTGGCTCGTTTTTGATGATCTGTCATATTGGAGTGTATTATATGTGTGCAGCAGACATTGCCCAGTGTAATGCAGTCATCTAAAGAAATCTATTTTATTTGTTGTGATATCTTTTTAGCATCTTCTGTTCATTTGAAATTGTCATAATATATTAGAAAAGCATAGATATTGTAAATTTGTTCTCTCATTTCTAGTGGATTTGATCTTGCATATTAATTGTGATAGGGTAGTCAGTCTCTTCGTATTAATTATGATAGGGTAGTCAGTCTCTTCATATTAATTGTGGATAGGGTAGTCAGTCTCTTCGTATTAATTGTGGATAGGGTAGTCAGTCTCTTCGTATTAATTGTGGATAGGGTAGTCAGTCTCTTCGTATTAATTGTGGATAGGGTAGTCAGTCTCTTCGTATTAATTGTGGATAGGGTAGTCAGTCTCTTCGTATTAATTGTGGATAGGGTAGTCAGTCTCTGTGTATTAATTGTGGATAGGGTAGTCAGTCTCTTCGTATTAATTATGATAGTGTAGTCAGTCTCTTCGTATTAATTGTGGATAGGGTAGTCAGTCTCTTCGTATTAATTGTGGATAGGGTAGTCAGTCTCTTCGTATTAATTGTGGATAGGGTAGTCAGTCTCTTCGTATTAATTGTGGATAGGGTAGTCAGTCTTTTCTTATTAATTGTGGATAGGGTAGTCAGTCTCTTTGTATTGATTGTGGATAGGGTAGTCAGTCTCTTCGTATTAATTGTGATAGGGTAGTCAGTCTCTTCGTATTAATTGTGGATAGGGTAGTCAGTCTCTTCGTATTAATTGTGGATAGGGTAGTCAGTCTCTTCGTATTAATTGTGGATAGGGTAGTCAGTCTCTTCGTATTAATTGTGGATAGGGTAGTCAGTCTCTTCGTATTAATTGTGGATATGGTAGTCAGTCTCTTCGTATTAATTGTGGATAGGGTAGTCAGTCTCTTCGTATTAATTGTGGATAGGGTAGTCAGTCTCTTCACATTAATTGTGGATAGGGTAGTCAGTCTCTTTGTATTAATTTTGGATAGGGTAGTCAGTCTCTTCTTATTAATTGTGGATAGGGTAGTCAGTCTCTTCGTATTAATTGTGGATAGGGTAGTCAGTCTCTGTGTATTAATTGTGGATAGGGTAGTCAGTCTCTGTGTATTAATTGTGGATAGGGTAGTCAGTCTCTTCGTATTAATTGTGGATAGGGTAGTCAGTCTCTGTGTATTAATTGTGGATAGGGTAGTCAGTCTCTTCGTATTAATTATGATAGTGTAGTCAGTCTCTTCGTATTAATTGTGGATAGGGTAGTCAGTCTCTTCGTATTAATTGTGGATAGGGTAGTCAGTCTCTTCGTATTAATTGTGGATAGGGTAGTCAGTCTCTTCGTATTAATTGTGGATAGGGTAGTCAGTCTTTTCTTATTAATTGTGGATAGGGTAGTCAGTCTCTTTGTATTAATTGTGGATAGGGTAGTCAGTCTCTTCGTATTAATTGTGATAGGGTAGTCAGTCTCTTCGTATTAATTGTGGATAGGGTAGTCAGTCTCTTCGTATTAATTGTGGATAGGGTAGTCAGTCTCTTCGTATTAATTGTGGATAGGGTAGTCAGTCTCTTCGTATTAATTGTGGATAGGGTAGTCAGTCTCTTCGTATTAATTGTGGATATGGTAGTCAGTCTCTTCGTATTAATTGTGGATAGGGTAGTCAGTCTCTTCGTATTAATTGTGGATAGGGTAGTCAGTCTCTTCACATTAATTTTGGATAGGGTAGTCAGTCTCTTTGTATTAATTTTGGATAGGGTAGTCAGTCTCTTCTTATTAATTGTGGATAGGGTAGTCAGTCTCTTCATATTAATTGTGGTAGGGTAGTCAGTCTCTTCAAATTATTAATTGTGGATAGGGTAGTCAGTCTCTTCGTATTAATTGTGGATAGGGTAGTCAGTCTCTTCATATTAATTGTGGTAGGGTAGTCAGTCTCTTCATATTATTAATTGTGGATAGGGTAGTCAGTCTCTTCGTATTAATTGTGATAGGGTAGTCAGTCTCTTCGTATTAATTGTGGATAGGGTAGTCAGTCTCTGTGTATTAATTGTGGATAGGGTAGTCAGTCTCTTCGTAATTAATTGTGGATAGGGTAGTCAGTCTCTTCGTATTAATTGTGGATAGGGTAGTCAGTCTCTTCATATTATTAATTGTGGATAGGGTAGTCAGTCTCTTCATATTATTA
This sequence comes from Siphonodentalium dalli, assembly GCA_032622095.1. Taxonomy (NCBI): domain Eukaryota; kingdom Metazoa; phylum Mollusca; class Scaphopoda; order Gadilida; family Siphonodentaliidae; genus Siphonodentalium; species Siphonodentalium dalli. The sequence continues at coordinate 121,566,404 of CP136063.1, forward strand.
ATTGTGGATAGGGTAGTCAGTCTTTTCGTATTAATTGTGGATAGGGTAGTCAGTCTCTTCGTATTAATTGTGGATAGGGTAGTCAGTCTCTGTGTATTAATTGTGGATAGGGTAGTCAGTCTCTTCGTATTAATTGTGGATAGGGTAGTCAGTCTCTTCGTATTAATTGTGGATAGGGTAGTCAGTCTCTTCATATTATTAATTGTGGATAGGGTAGTCAGTCTCTTCATATTATTAATTGTGGATAGGGTAGTCAGTCTCTTCATATTATTAATTGTGGATAGGGTAGTCAGTCTTTTCGTATTAATTGTGGTAGGGTAGTCAGTCTCTTCGTATTAATTGTGGATAGGGTAGTCAGTCTCTTCGTATTAATTGTGAATAGTGTAGTCAGTCTCTTCGTATTAATTGTGGATAGGGTAGTCAGTCTCTTCATATTAATTGTGGATAGGGTAGTCAGTCTCTTCGTATTAATTGTGGATAGGGTAGTCAGTCTCTTCATATTAATTGTGGATAGGGTAGTCAGTCTCTTGCATATTAATTGTGATAGGGTAGTCAGTCTCTTCGTATTAATTATGATAGTGTAGTCAGTCTCTTCATATTAATTGTGGATAGGGTAGTCAGTCTCTTCGTATTAATTGTGGATAGGGTAGTCAGTCTCTTCATATTAATTGTGGTAGGGTAGTCAGTCTCTTCATATTATTAATTGTGGATAGGGTAGTCAGTCTTTTCTTATTAATTGTGGATAGGGTAGTCAGTCTCTTCATATTAATTGTGGATAGGGTAGTCAGTCTCTTCATATTAACTGTGGATAGGGTAGTCAGTCTCTTCACATTAATTGTGGATAGGGTAGTCAGTCTCTTCATATTAATTGTGGATAGGGTAGTCAGTCTCTTCATATTAATTGTGGATAGGGTAGTCAGTCTCTTCATATTAATTGTGGTAGGGTAGTCAGTCTCTTCATATTATTAATTGTGGATAGGGTAGTCAGTCTCTTCGTATTAATTGTGGATAGGGTAGTCAGTCTCTTCGTATTAATTGTGGATAGGGTAGTTACTCTCTTCGCAGAGAGTGCATTAGCCTTTTCATTTTATAATTTTTAACATGACATACCCTGGAATTGTTTCTTTCATTCTGACAGTGGTATGTAATTTGTAAAGGCGAAGCCAATTTGTTTGTTGTTTGGAAGCATCCTTAATATAGCTTGAGTATGAAGTTAAATCTGTCAACATTTGGACAAAGAATTCTCTACTTGTGATTGTTTCATTTAGAAAGTCATTGCATTGTAAAAATTTGTATATGTGTGCTGGAATGTGAGATGTTGACACTTTAATATTAGCTCAACTTGACAAAGTCTAGTTTGGGCTATTGCCATGGGTTGGTGTCCGTCCGTCCATGAACAATTTCCTTTAGCACATCCTACAGGTAAGATCTCCAATCTGATCATCTCCAAACTTCATATGGATCCACAGGGTGACCTCTAGATAAAATGGGAGTCATCAATGTTTTCCGAAATTTGCTAAAAAATCTTGGATTTCAAATTTGAATCCATCGGCACAACCTCTAGCCCGCAATAATTAGATAATTTACAGGCATGTTTATGATCACCTCTAGATTGGAGCTATCGAAATTGAACAATTTTCAGTGAAAACATAGTCGCTGGCCATCTTGGATATTACTCTTTGCATGACTAAATTATTTGCCACGCCCTAAAGGCCACATCCCTCATTCGATCGTCACTAAACTTCATATGGATCTTTGGTGTGACCACTAGATGGGAGCTATCAAATTTTTCCAAATTACTTTAAAAAACATGGCTGCTATCAGCCATCTTGCATTTCACATTTGTATCCATCGACACACCATGCACCCGACATTTATCGAAGAAATGTTTTTAAATTTGACAGGCATGTTCTGGGTCGCTTCTAGATGGGAGCTGTCAAATTTGAACAATATTTGATCAAAAACATGACTACCGACATTCATCTTGAATATTACACTTTGCATCACTAAATACTTTGGCATGCCCTACTGCCAACATTTTTCATCCAATTGATCCCGCACTTCATATGGCTCTTCGGGTTGACCTCTGGTATTACTTAAATTTTTTAACTTTTTGCATTCCTTATCGCTCCATTGACTGTAATGTATGACGTTATCACCTCTCCAAATTGAGCTACTGTGTCATTGACACTTTCATATTAAAAATCCATTCATAATACATATATTTGGCATTTATCTTTTTAATGTAGTCTTCCTCATAGATATTTTTCATTCAGAAAACCAACTAATTAGATTTGTTGATCATAAAATGAGGAATTATCAGAGACAGCATAACCAGATTTTGGATGACGGATATTCATTTTTATTTTGTGCATGTTTTGTCAATTTCTCAATTATCTTCTTCTTGAGAACTATTATTATGCTGATTTGATTTGATGTTTTATATTTTTATGTAATCCTTATTTTAAATTTTGTCATCTTTTTCATTATTGTGGAATGTTTTAATGTTTTAACAAATTTTGTTTGTTATGTTATATAACACAAGGTTCTCACTTGGAAATGCTAACATTTACTGGTGTCCATTTGACGGTATTACAGCATTTGGAGTTCTAGCCTTTTAAATTTCTGAACATCAGGATAGTATGTACTGGTTTCATGTGGCATGGGATCTAGAATAATGTCTGAAATTTCATTTTGTTTTGGACACGATTCTGAAATATGGAATTAATTCATGCCAAAAAATCAGTTTTATCTTATGGTATCATAAAGAGCGTCCATGCATGATTTCGTTTCACAAAGGAGGCAGATACTAAAGAACATTTCTCAATTGTGATTTTTCTATTCGTTTTCAACGGGTTACTGATGAATTCTTTTGTTGATTTTCGCGATGCAATGCATGTCATACGATTGTGGCTTTAAAGGGGTACTGTACACTAAATCCAGCCACTTTTGGGACCATCTCCTTTTATATTCAACAGACTACTATGCAACCAATGAATGAATTTGAGCCATAGATTACTGAAAAATACACTCATTTACCATATGAACAACACATGTGATAATTATAATGAAAATGAATTTATGACTGGAGTCATAAAATCATTTTCATTACAATTACCACGTTGTTTGCATCATTCATAGAGCACACGAGTGTATTTTGCAATAATCCATGGCTCAAATTAATTCATTCATCGCATATATTATGTTGAGTATAAAAGGAGATGGGCCCATAAATGGCCGGATTTAGTGTACAGTACCCCTTTAAATGTTGACGAATCAACAATTCACATCAAAACACAAAAGTTTTATTTCTCAGAAACCAGCAGAAGCCCACAAAAGCTTGTCATGTACACACCAGCATCAACCATCAATATCGATGTATTTCCATGTACATATGTTGTGTTTTCTGAAATGAAATTGTGTAACCAATTTGGTTGAATTGTTCAGGAATGCTAGTTATTTGTTAACCATGTTATATCCATTTGAGGTGATAAATAATCAAACAGTTAAATTTATGTCTTGAAGAAGCAGTGTTTTCTGCAGACAAGAGACGATGAAACGGTTGTCTTGGTTTCACTTATGTTAGTGGCTCGAGACATTAACATTGGAATTATATCGCAGCTTTCTAACCAAACAAAAGAGGTTTCTTACTGGAGATGGAACATAATGTTTTAGACTATTTAAACAAAGTAAGAATAAAATAGCTTGTTAACAGTTAAAGGCAAACTGTCACCTCAAACTGATATTTCAGTACAGTGTACTTAATCACATGGCTATTCAAACAACTGGCATTGCTGAAAAATCCAACCAAATTGGTTGTACATGTCATTTCAGAAAACACATCTAAACTGCACAATATGGAAATATTTTCTATATATATAAAAAAAAATGCACATAAATTAAAACGAATTATTGGACCTTTTTGACCCGAACTTGTTAATAATTATTGCTATGACGTTGACGTTAAATTTACTCATGACGTCATGTATATGACGTTACAGATACTCTCCAAAGGGTTAAATGATCAAAATAGCTGCAAAGCGCACAAAGGGACCACCTCTGTCTATTAAAGATCAAAATGTGTGAAAGCGAACAATGCACAAAGGGGCGCAGGCCCCTTCGATGCTAAATAAATGATCCCAAAGGGTGTCTGTTTTAGCTAGTATTTTTATTAGCTTTTATTGTAAAGTTTGAGCTATTGCCGTTGGTTGGTGTCTGTCATCCATGCGTGCATGCATCCGTCCATCCATCAACAGTTTCCTTTGGCTCACCCTACAGGCCGCATCCCTCATCCGATCATCACCATCAAAATTTACAGGCAAGTTTAGGTTCACCTCTGGATGGGAGCTAAAAAATTTCGATGAAAAAAACATGGCCGCTGGCAGCCATCTTGGATTTTACTCTTTGCATGAATATTCCTTTGGCTTACAGGTAGAGAGTTCAGACATCACGTAACCAGCGAATACTGGAAAAATAACGAAAATGTTGCTTTTAATATTAAATTTTCTTGGAAAAAAAATAATTTTTCATAAAAACTGAATAAATAGACTGTGTATTGAACTATTTAGCTCCAATATTAAACACACGTATCCATTATTTTAATGACGTTCTTTTAATATTCTGCTCAAGAGAAATAATTTTGTTTTGTTTTGTGGCACATTTTTTTTCGTAAAAACATCGCATCCGTGTTTCATTTGGCATGAATTCCGATCAATTTCCTCTGCAATTGACCTTCCCAAATATAGAAACATATTTTGGGGAAATCCCAAAGATTCATTTTACAAATGCTGTTTCTAGAGTCCCATCCCACAGTTCAAATGATCAATAAAAGTTTGAAAACAAGTTGAAAATCACAACAAACTGTCTTGAAAATAAAAATTTGGAACCCAGAATATGAATATTGGGTGGATTTCCTATTTAAAGGTATTCATCTTATTTCTTTCTGTTAATGGTAAATCAATCGGCCAGCCATTTCTATTGGCCCATTCTCGTATTTTCGTGACATTCCCCCAAACACGATTGCCGAAGATGCGAAATACAATGCTCACGACGTCGTTATTTGTAAAAATTAAAACATAATTTTATTTCCTAAGAGCGTGGTTATTTTAATAACAATAATCAAGAAATTCAAACGTCAAAATATAAAAGAATGGCCCAGATATTTCATTTTGAAAGCAGACTGCCTAGATAAGTTGTTAGGAGAAACAACACTAAAAAAAACATTGACCGAGTTATATGAAGGAACAGCCACAGTGCAAAGCTTTTCTAATAGTCTCCTTTTCGCGCTGTTCTTTCGGCTCTTTATACGTCAATTAATCTTGCCACTGTCTTTTCAAATAGGCACCCGTTTTCGACACAGGGATGCATGTTTTGAGTCTATAAATCGATGTTAATTCGTAAATCACATTTAATAACCATTTATATCATAAAATTATGAAATTAATATCAGTAAGCGAATCTCGAAAGTGTGCTTTGACGAATAACGACACAAAGTGATCGGCAGGTATTTTTTGCACAACAATTGGGAAGAGCAATAACTCTATCAACACTGGGATGGTCTAGATTGTAGATTAAACTTGTAGTTACGGTATATCGAAGGGGTAGCTGGACATTTTGGTATGAGAGATAAAAGATGATGCTAAAATCAGCGAGCCTAGAGAGGAGTAAATTATTAATGATGCTAATTGTTGTATCAGACATATCTGTAATGGTGAGTGTAAAGCCATTAGCAGAGAAACCGCCTGAATTTTTTAGTGGCTGTCATTGAAGGATGCTCAATATTAGTTATTTTCTTGGTAAAGTATATGCCTGATAGAGACATGAACATCCATCATACTTTAATAGTAGCATAAGCTTTACTTTATACATTCTACTGATGTACATAGCTGTAGGAGGTTTTGGTGTGAACATATCAAAGATACAATGGGTTTGGAATGGCTTTGTTAGATACTATTTTCTACTTTTCAGTCTCATAAAAGAAATTAACCTATATTTTTAGCTCAACTTTTCTGTTGTGTATCCATGGGTCTGTGTATCTGTCAACAATTTCCTTCACCACACCTTACAGGCCACATCCCTCATCTGTTCATCACCAAACTTCATTTGAATCTTCAGTGTGACCTCTAGATGAGAGCCATTAGTTCTTTCCAAATTTTTTTCTAAAATTTCACAATTGAATTCATCAGCATACCCTGCAGCCCACATATATTGGAAAAGTGTTTTTAAAATTTACAGGCATGTTTTGGATCACTTCTAGATGGGAGCTATCAAATTTGACGATTGTCGATGAAAATCATGGCCACTGGCAGCCATCTTGAATTTTACTCTTTGCATGACTAAATCCTTCGGCACACCCTACAGGCCACATCCCTCATTTGATCGTTCCAAAATTTCACATGGATCTTTGGGGTGACCACTCGATAGGAACTATCAAATGTTTCTGAATTTCATAAGAAAACATGGCCACCAGGCCTAGCAGCTATCTTGGATTTTACTCTTTGCATGACTAATTCTTTTGGCACATTCAACAGCCACATCCCTTATCTAATCATCACTAAAACTTTATATGGATCTTTCGGGTGACCACTAGATGGGAGCTATCAAATGTTTCAAAATATTGTTGAAACCCACAAGTCAGCGGTCATCTTGGATTTCACATTTTAATCCATCGGCACACCATTCAGCTCACATTTATTGGAGAATTGCTTCTAGATGGGAGCTATCAAATTTGAATTATTTTCTAACAAAAAACATGGCCACCTGCAACCATGTTGTTTTTACTCTTTGCATCATTAAATAATTTGGCATGCCCTACAGCCAATATTTTCCATCCAATTTATCTCATATGGCTCAAAGATTGCTCTATGGTCAGAAGCAATGGAACATTGAAATGAGGTGCAATATCTGCACTAATTAACCTGGCACATGGTAATGTATGTGAAAACATACATTATGGATGTCTCAGATGTAGAAATTTATACCCGGAAAAATAAAATATTCATTTCATGGAGAGAATGAGAAATGTTCAGTTGGAGTTTGGAAGTATCAGAAAACATACTGTTTGTGCATCTGTCCATTATTTGTCCCAAATGGTGATGTGATTATATCAAGTGATAATTAATGAAATAGAATATTAATTGGTATGTGAGTTTATAAATTTATGTACAATTAATTGATTGCTGTCAAATCTAGTATATATGTTATCCATTTAAAAATAAAGGTCAAGTATGAACCTCGGTTTTGTTCAATAAATTTTGTCAGAGATTTTATTCTACTCTACTGCTTAAAATTGGCTAATCACTTTGTTTTCCTAATGATAACATTTTAAGTATATATATATGATTGCTTTAAAATTTAGGGTGTGAATTACTTTATACCCAAAATTACAGGTCAAGTTCGAATATCGATTCGGCCAATACATAATGTCTGACTGACTATGTCGGAGAGCAAAATTTGTTATTGCCTAATAACCATCTACTTCCCATTCCTACCAATAAATGCATTGTACCTGTTTGGTTTCTGTATTTACTGCAAAGATTACGTATTGACATGACAGGTTTCAGGTAAAATCCTTTTATCAATATATCAGTGATTGAAGTACCTGTAAACGCTGCACTAATAAAAGCAGTTTCTCAATATGTCTTTTTTTGAGGAGACTATGTTTTAAATTTTATGTAATTACCATTTATTTCAGGCTCCAGAGGGTGAAAATCAGCCTAGCACAGATGTAGATCTGTTTGTGTCGACAGACAAAATTATGGTTCTCAATACAGATCTCCAGGTTTGTATTTGTAGGGTCCCCCTGGTCGGAACATATAGTTGTTCGTTAGCTCCATCCATCATTCTATCCATCTCTCTGACCACCCATCTATAAAAACACTTCACCTTGTATAAACTTCGCTGAGGATTATCACATTTGATTTTCCTTTAGTATGACTTTTTGGGGCAATTGTTGCTATGAATATTTTTCATAATAACTGAATTTTCAGATGATCTTTGGTATTGTGATAGACCAGCATTGGGGAAGGGACATGCAAATATCTTGGGGTTTGACCACTGCTACCTTCCAGAGTTTTGTTCCTTCTTTGACTGTGACTATGAATGTTTTATCATAACCTAAGCAGTGTCAGATCATAATATTTTTGGGTATGGCGATAGCTAGACCAGCATGGAAGATGGGATATCTACATGTTTTGGGTTCCATTTAGCCATGAAAGAGTTATGACCATTGCTGAATCTGTCCCAATGAATGTTTTGCATTATAGTTTATGTAGTGCTTGTTATTTAGCTCACCCTGTCTGTAAGACTAGTTGCAATTTTTGTTGTGGGTTTAATCGAATAGGTTTTATGCGGTCCGTAGCCAATTTCTCTCTCGAGTTTGCAATGTAAAATTTTCATGTATACATAGTATTTTGGTAATGTGGTACGGATGTAATTTTTTTTATGTAGCCACTGTAACTATAACCTACATACTGTTAATATTGGTAGCATATATGGATTGAGGTCATTTATGTTGCATAACAGAAACAACATATGGAAACATTCAGCAAACCTTATCAATTCCTTAGTAATGACGATATTAAAAATATAAATTTGCATATATGCAAATACACAATATTAAATGGACAATAATCATGCAAATTGAATATGTGTATATTAAATAATATGCATCACTAATTGTTAGCTGTCTACGACATTTGTGGAATTGTAACGATAATAATGAAATTTGAGGCAACAGGACACCATTGCTGATCGGGGTAAAAGATGTAAATATGTCAGTTGACTTCATTGTCTACCACTGACCTCTATCTACTTCACCAATGTCTCTTGAAGCTGTCATCCAGATAGATTCATATTAGTATACTTGTATATAGTCATAGTACTACTTTCACTCTGCGCTGTCCAAACTGTTGTTAGTCTTTGGCCAATCTGTGACGAGTTTACATTCATCAAGTTGATGAACAATTATTACAGCATGCCATGAATTAATTTGAGCCATGGATTAGTGCAAAACACTCATGTGCTCTATGAACGATACAAACAACAATGTAATTATAATGAAAATGACTTTATGACTCGAGTTATTAATTCATTTTCATTATAAGTACCATGTGTTTTACATGTTCATAGAGCACACAAGTGTATTTTGCACTCACCCATGGCTCAAATTCATTTATTTGTTGCATATATTCTATTGAGTATAATAGGAGATGGTCCCATAAATGGTCTGCTTTAGTGTACAGTCCCCCTTTAAGTTTAATTATCTAATAAATATGAATTTGACCTTCGATACATATTGTCCAGCACCCTATTTATTCCATGTACTTTATTTGATTTAACATTTCAGACTGAAATATGGGAGGTCAAATTCACACTTATTAAGTTAATTACCATATTGGTGTTTCTCGCGTTCAGGAGATACTTAAGGTGACACACCCAGCTTGTAAAACTACAGTTTAATGATGATGATTCAAGTCTGTGAACACAAGCAGATACAACATATTAATGTACATAAGGAGATCATATATATGTGACATATCAAATACATGAGGCATGATCAATTTATGCTCGAGCAAGGAAATACACTTGCGTGAGTGATTTAGTGCTGAAACGAATATGCAGATATCTGGTTGACAACCAGCAACCGTCGGCAACCGGTTGAATTACGATCAACCGGTTAACCGCTATGTATAAATACACACGCGCGATGCCATGCAACAACAAAAACTAACGTATTCAGGTCCTTAATCAGCACGAGACTGATAACAGTAGCTTTTAAACACGTGTACTTTATCAATTTTGCTGCAAACTATATCACTCAGAGGAGTATACAGTCGAAATTACGTATATATTAAAAGTCAAAATCGGGTGCAAGATCATGTCTTCCATGAATGGCAAGTTACATAGTCTGGCTTTGGTGACTCAACATCAAAGATGCATGACGTCGTCTTTGATGTTTCGATATCCTGTAAAACACGTGCACTGAGTCATCGGCAAAGATGAATGCAATCTTTTTCAATGCAGTACAGCCTGGTCATTTGACATCTACTATCTGACTAACCACTGTTTTCAGCAGGTTTTCAGCTGATTTTTTAATTTTCATTTGTTAACTACATAAAGTTCATTAAACATAATTGTGTTTATCTGTCGTCAGTCATCCTATGCATCTCAAATCACAGAACACCCAGTAGTTAGAATACCTGAGTCACATGACCTAATGTTCGCCCAGTCCTCCAGTTGTCGTGATTTGCATGAAAAAAATTTATATAGGTCACGCAATATTCTTCCCAAACGAGAACTATAACAAGTCTGGTAACAATCGCAACTGCAATATAAACAGGTCAAGCATGACACATTTATTTATAAACACTGCGAGTTTTAGTTCAATGGCATCTGTCAAGTTGTCAACACTTGGCTTTTTACCGTTTGTGTTTGGTGATTTACATTCGTTTAATACAAGCCCTGTCTGTGTAAATATTACATGAGTTCACCAGACAGTTTATAAATCAAATTATTATGATATATTGGTACATATTATGGTGTAAATAATGAGTGTATAGTCATTGGTTTAAAATTATAGTTATAATCCGGTTACACCTTGCGGTTAACCAGCTACAAAAATAGCTCAACCGTTTCAGCACTAGAGTGATTTAATAAATACCAATGCAATTGAAATATTGCAGCAGGTTGAAGAATCCTACCACTTGCATGTCAAACCGATATTATATAAATATTACACGGCTTGGAGTTAACTATGCTAAAATAGTGGTTCGTGCGGGAGCATTTAATCATAGAGCCGGAAGCGAGTGGACTATTCCTCCAATGAGGACTACTATTTTGGCATAGTCACTGACAAGCCGTGCAATATTTTTTATATTTTATCGAACGTTCTTCATGCTATCCCAGATCCCATAATGTCGACCAAACTCAACCGTAGATTAGGATTAGATAGTCACGTGAGATAAAATATTTCACAATAGCATGGACAATATGTATGTGCAATATGATAAAGACATGTATAATAAAGTAAGGATAACATATAATAACTAGAGAATATAAAATTAAATAATATTAAGAATGACACCAAATTTATAAACACAGGGTTCAAACAAATTAAAACATGATGTATACAATGTAATTAATTATTTCTTCACGCACGAATGTTGTGGTAAAAATGCACTTTACAATGTCACATATACATTGGCGGGCCTTATAAATTCACAAATGAGCAGTTGAGCCAGTATTTGTGGTGAAGATTGTCATGTGAAGATGTAGAATCTATCTATGAAATGGCAACAGTGAACATTTTCATAGTCTGGTCACGAAATCTAACGCATCTACAAATCTTGGTTTCTCAGAGTAGAGTATGTACAGTGCATCCACACACATACTAGTTCATATGAACAGAATAACTGTCAGACTGACAACCAGCTATCACCATGTGATAAAATCAGTACGTTTAATTTAAATTTACATGTTTACATCATTTTGCTTGAATGAAAGTAATTTGATGCTTAGGCTTTATAGGCCTATATAAGCACAATTCAGTTTTCGCGATAAATATAATTCGGTGTTCACGATTATTCATATGCCCTCCATTATGACTCCTATGTAGTGGCCTCAGTGTAGATATAGGAGTTCAAGACTTCTGCTGGCGATCTGTAGATCTCTTGGTCACAGAAATAATCACAGAAATGACAGCTAGATGTGGCTAGAGTGCTCTATTGGTGGGTGTGGTGGCGGGGGAGCATCTTGAAATTGTGGACTGCACAAATCTTTTGAACATTTTGAAGATAGATGATTATTCCTGAATTTTTGTATGTTCCAGGAGATAATGATGGACCATGCATTGAGGACAATTTCATATATCGCGGATATTGGTGATCTGTTAGTTCTTATGGCAAGGCGGCGAATCATTACCAGCCCAAGTGGCAGAAAACAGGCCAAGATCCTGTGTCATGTCTTCGATTCAGATGAGGTAAGAACTTTCCATTATTTCTGCTATTTTCTCTTCTCTTAGGCCCAACCAATTTCAAATCTCCATTATATCTGGAACGTAGAACCAGATTGCCTGAACTCATGCGGAGAGTTAAAGTAGGGAGTTGGTTTCTCTTTCTCACAGTAACTTCATATGAATGCAAATAAAAAAATAAATTCTTTTTTATCTACCTGTCTTTTCTGTTTTGTCCTACTTGACTGTTTTTTTTATATCACTGTCTTTGAATGAGCCTTGATCACCAACTAGGCCCCCCTTGTTGTATGCTGTCATGGGTGTACATAATCCTTTGTCTGCCATGTCAGTAGAATTTATTTGAGTCCACTGGGAGTTTATTGAAGAAGCTGGACTGACAAGCTGACTTATAATCATTCGACGGGAATATTGTCATTGGTCTATATGTCAGGCACTGCTAATAATTATCAGTTAGCTGTATGTCTGAGAGAACAAACAGTTCCTAATTAAAACAAGTCTTCATGAAATCTCTGAATATTAAAGCAGGTCTCATTCTACACCAAGATAATGGGGAGAAGTCACTATTCCCTCTGGAGAATTATAATAGAGAGACTTCATGAATACTGGTTTCAACATTAGTTTCCCACTGTGCGTCTTCAAAGTTTACACAGAATGAAACCCTTCTTTCCACCTGGGCCATAACAGGGGAAACAAACATATTATTAATTAAATTAATAATATGTTTGTTTCCCCTCGCCCAACCGCCCCATTTTAAACCCGCAGACTGAGATTATTATTTGTGTCTCGTTTGTAAAAAATTATTTATATTCATGTTCCGGAAATCGGCATTCCTCCGGTCCGTTTCCGGTGTTTTTTAATTCCGCGTTTTTATGTTTACCCATACCATAGTATGGTAAACATAGTGTCGTTGCCCGGATTGACCACTCGTCGTTCGTCCGTCTGTCTGTCTGTCCGTAGACACTTTACAAGTAATGCGATAACTCAAACATTTTCTATCCGATCGAAACCAAATTTTGTATATGGGTTTCTCAGCCCAAAATACAGGTCGAGTTCGAATTTGGGTTTGATCCGAGTTTTTGTTACAGAGTTATGGCCCTTAGAATTCACGCATTCTGCCATAACTCAAACATTTTTTATCTGATTGGAACCAAATTTGGTATCTGGTTTAGTCCGAATATGGGTTTGATCCGATTAATTTTAAAGGAGTTATGACCATTTTTCGAGAACAAAAAATAAAATAAAAAAATTCAATTTTTTTAGATTTAGCTCCTTGCTAAATTTAGCATATACAGATATTAAATTTTGTTTGAACTTTAACCCTTTATCTGCTATACGCGACATAAGTCGCGCTGACGTCGTGATGTACGTAATGCTAATCGTGACATTTGTCGTCCCAACAATGGTCTACAACGGCATTCCGTTTGGTGGTCTATACTGGTATCTTGTAGTGTTATACGGGGTTGCTATACGCTGTTTTATTGCTAGAGGATCATTCATTGGTCAATAGAATGCAAGGGAGATAATTCAATACCGATTAGACCAATCAGAATCTGTTTAACAAACAGGTGTATACTGTCTGACCTTGAATTTGAAAGTAAACAAAATGGACGTCGATGTCAATTCGCTTTCGTCATCGTCAGATTCTGACACAGATTACGAGTTTGAGGGTTTTCCTGAGGCATCATTTCGGGGAAAACTTTTGCGAGGGTAGACATGATACAAATTCCGACGGACATTGATATTCAAAGTGATGTGGAGATGGGTTGGAATTCAAGTGCATCCGAATTTGCCCCCGTAGACATTCCAGTAAACGCGCCATTCACCGGGTGCGCAAAACTGAATGTTGAACTGGACCACACAGAGCCTTTACAATTCTTCAAACTATTCCTGTCGGACAGTTTTATTGAGGAAATATCCTGCCAAACAAATGATTATGCCAATTCGAAGATAGAAAAGATTGATTGATTTATTTTTGATATAAAGACATACACGTATATTGTTTTAACAGGTTACAAATATAATAAATTACAAGCAAATAAAAAGGAGTTTTTAACATAATTTCAGTTTTTAGGCTATATAAGAAATCGCAAATTTTGAAACAAAAATGAGGCTGTAAAGAAGTCAAAGTGAATACCAATGGTATGATGGCTGAAATTTAGAAAAAAATCGTAGAGTACATGTACGGCTAGATATCGGGGATGGCACAAAAAGCACTCGAAGGCTTAATTCCATTGTGGTCCCCTGATATGCTACCGGCCACGAGGCAGACAATATAGTTACCACAAAATTCTCCATTTTGATACTAAAAAATAATGGTAATGACATCAATGTTAATATATTGATATTTTACATTGATAAAGCCATCATCAATGTGGATAAAATAATTTATCATCATAAGTGCTACATTTACAAGTAATCTTATGATTGTGAATATGTTTATTTTAAAAGAAATGATCTTTTCACCGACCAGGTGGATGAGACGCCTGGCAGATCCATTTAACATAACAAGTCTGACACTCGTCTCATTCACCGGGTCTATGAATACTGACCGATATAATATTATATTAGATGAATTTAAAACCTCACAGTATGATGAATAAATGGACTGATGTGACTTCTGATGAGATGAAAATGTTCTTTGCGTTGGTGATAGCAATGGGACTAGTCAGAAAAAGTGAAATTAGTAACTACTGGTCTTCTCATACAATAACAAACACTCCATTCTTTGGACACACAATGACCAGGGATCGGTTCATGAATATTCTCTCGAACTTTCATATTGCGGACAATAACAGTTCTTCGGCAAGTCATGATCGACTCTATAAAATCAGACCTATGATTGAACAAACATTGAATTCATTTCAAAAAGTGTACAATCCTGGACAGGATCTTAGTGTTGATGAAGCAACATGCCCATGGAAGGGAAGGCTAAGATTCAAAGTATACAACCCAAACAAGCCCAATAAGTTTGGGATAAAACTGTATCAGGTGTGTGAATCCAGTACCGGTTACTGCATGGGTTACGATGTGTATGCTGGAGACAGTTCTTCTAACGATGTTTATGTTGAAGCTCTGGGTTTAGACACTGAGAAAATCACGACAACCAGTATAAAGGTCGTTATAGGGACTATTGACCAAATGTGGCCTATTGGACCAAGGACATCGAGTATATATGGACAACTATTACACATATCCAGAACTTTATGACATTTTGGATGCATACAATACATATGCTTGTGGAACTCTTCGGTTAAACAGAAAAGGTGTACCAGAGGCTCTAAAAATAAAACAAAAGTTGGAAGTAGGGGAATGCATCTTCAGGCGGAGAGAAAACTTACTCAGTGTAAAATTCCATGACAAGCGAGATGTTTCAATGCTGACTAATTATATGCATTTATATGTGGATTTTTCCTATATTTTACATCAATTTACCTGTATTTTTACCTGTACAGGTGTGCTAACGAGCACCTTTAAGGTAATACCTTGGTGCAATGTTCAATTTTTAAGGTCAAGCATGATTTCCCATACAACATGATAATACTTGTATATACAAATGTACATGTATAAACATGGTACCTATAGAACATTGTACATGAAAAATTACAGATAAATGGATGCTATATGCAGTTATATGTGGATTTTTCTGATATTTTACATCAATTTACCTGTATTTTTACATGTACAGGTGAGCTAATGAGCACCTTACCTTTGGTGCAATGTTTGATTTTAAAGGTTAAGTTGGAATGCTGTGCTACAACTGAAGTTGGTGGTACATAATTTACTTTTATCATCATCATAAACAGATGTCATATGCAATTATAAGTGGATTTTTCTTACATTTTACATCAATTTACCTGTATTTTTACCTATACAGGTGAGTTAACGAGCACCTTACCTTTAGTGTAATGTTTGATTTTAAAGGTCAAGTCTGGTTTTCCCAAAAGGTATAGGTATTGGTGTCCCCTGTGTGTCACAATTTGATTTGACCATGGTCAAATATACTGCAACAATTTAGTTGATATTAAACTGATATTACAGCAATTAACTCAGCATTACAGTACCAAGTGATGTTCTATATATATAGTAGATAAAGGGTTAATAACAATAAAAAAAAAATTAAAATAATAAAAAAAAATTGACACTTTCATTTATTTTAGTTTTATATGATTAATTAGGTGTGATATCCTGTTTTGAAAATATGAAGATTTTATTGCAATAGTTTCATGTAATATAATGATATCAATAAATTACCATGTGATCATCCAACATCCAGAGTATATGAGAGGATTTTTATAGATGTTGTCATTCCAAGTGAAATCTGTTATGAAATGAGTGATGACATATGATAACAGAGCTCTGGTGGGTCAAGCAAGATAAACAACACTGGTGGCTGGCTGTTTGTTTATTCTAACTGTCAAATTGATTAATGGCAGCACAAGACTGGTGTTTTTCCTATTCTTGAAATTTCATTACAGGGTGAGATAAGGGCCCCCCTCACCTATATAAGTGTCTTCTAAATTCCATTAATTTGCTTCAAAAATAATTAACCCTTTCCAAGGTTTCCATAGACACATGCTATAATGTACATGGACTCTTCCTCATATCTCTTAATATATATTGGGTATTTTTGCACACTATTCACTTCTATCAATTTTGGTATTGACTGATTAATTGATTTTTGAAAAATATATTAACCCTTCAGACATGTGCTTTCAAAATTAAAACAACAGCTGATAGCCAATATGATTTATCTATGCAATGGGGAACCAGGCAGATAAATATACATGACTATTGTAATTGATGACTTGTTTTGAAAATCAATATGGTAGATGTTAGTATTTCCAGGAACCTTATTTTCCCATTTGTTCACATTTTCATGGTTGATTGAATTTTAGGGGCCACAGAGCACTTAGAAGATTAACATTGAAGGTTGTGGCTTTTAGTGCCCAAGCTACTTGTAAAACATTGTAATATGTGAAACCATTCAAATGAGGGCTAACTTACTTTCTTTTATATGAACGATTTAGTGGTCATAGGGGCCAGCATCCCCATCATATTATGTCTGTATAACATTATATAGATAATACTTTTGAATTGTATAAACTACATATATTTTTGAAAACCATACACCCCTGTTATGAAACACTTAATCTTATTTAATACACAGGTCAGATCTGATCTTATATCTGTCCATGTTTGATAAACAAATAACTGGGGAGAAGGGGGGGGGGTAATTAAAGTACCATTTAAATACGAGATGGAATCCCCTACATATATGTCGTTCTAAGCAGTCTGGCTTGTCAACAATTATAATTTCTCTTTAGAAGTGAATAATAAATTTTGAATATCTGGCATGTCAAAAGTGGCAAAGATAGGGATTTATCACTTTTGCTTCCAATGAGTTAACTTAAACTCCTAAACATGTCCTCCGAAATCACTAAACCATTGGATCTCACAGTGAGAGGTCCTTGTGTGAACAGGGACCGAGTTATGAGATTTAAAACTACTCCTCCCCAACCCAAATACTTTAACCCTTTCTTAAGACAAATTATTTGAGCTTTTGATTTCAAGTTGGGTACTGACTACTGATATATGGATTAATTCCTGTGATCATATCTTTGACAAATTATCAGTTATGGCTAGTCGCTATCGCCAAGGTATGGGTTAAACATCTGCCGATCGTGATCGGCCTCTCGTTGCTTTTCCGCTTTACCGACATTAAACTTCCGGGTGATGTTTGTTGATATTGCACGATGGATTCGTCTGCAAAAAAGCAGAAAAAGTCTCTGTGTTAACATCGTTTTGAAAAATGGTGACAAAAATACGACATTAATTAAGAATAGGATCGATGAATACGACACAGAACGCATGTGGTCCGATGTGTTGGAAAGTTTGCTAATCGGCAATGACGAGGTCATGGAGGTGAAGTTGAAAAACAGCGTGGTAGCTATCAGCGTTTCGCAAACCGGAACGGACACTGTCAATGTATTTTCGTGCGATTCGGGCGAAGCTATTCGAGTGATAATGGACGTCGACCCAAAATTGAAATTTGTGAAATTTCTTGTCACTGAAAGTGAACCAGGACTGCAGAGTGACTCAGCATTGCCATTGACAACAAATTGAAGGTATATACAGGTCTGGCTCATGTGCAAATCTGACTATATAGTCAGATTTGCAGATAATGTGCAAATCGAGCTATAAAGTTTTGGTATGAAATTTTATATTTCTACCAGATACCATTTCTTTTGAAATCAAATTGGTTATTTCTCAATCTTTTGACAACAATTGATGCTGGGGACAATCAGTTTCCAAAATAAAGTAATTTTATGATGTTTGAAGAAGATTTACAAAATTGTCTCAAAGTAATCATTAAAAGTACATTTTCGGTTAAAAAAATATTCCTGCTGGAAAATATTGAATATACTCATATCAACATATTGAAATCAAACATTAGGTGACAGAAATAGCTATGATCTTTGTACTTTTAAACTTTGATTATAAACTAATATAGCCCGATTTGCACATTATGTATGACACGATACTCCATGAGCCGCCCCTGTTAAAATATATATGATGTCATCGTGTTGGAGGACATTATTCATGGATGGTATATATGATATGATACTCCATGAGCCACCCCTGTTAATATAATGATGTCATCGTGTTGGAGGACATTATTCATGGATGGTATATATGACATGATACTCCATGAGCCAGACCTGATATATACATGTAGTTCACTGGTGAGCATTGCGACATTTAGAATCTTCAATTCCTCTATGGAACCAATCATGAAAGTCTGTTATTGTGTTTTCATACCACTTGCATCCAAGCAGAGTTTGGTGTATAATTTCAACTAAAAAAATTAGTGGTGCTCGACTGTCGGTCTCCATTTGGATGCATTTTAAGTGGTATGACTATACCCACTAACAGACTTCCAGGAAAGGTTCTATAGAGGAATTGAAGACTCCAAATGTCGCAATGCTCACCAGTGAACTAAATGTAGATAGTCCTTCAATTTGATGCATCACAGGTGCCTATAGAACCAATAATTAAGAAATGAATTGTCCTATCCATGACTTGTCTCATATCAGATATTTCACACTGTTGACCTTCGTGGGTGAAACCTTAAAGTGTTAATTTAATTCATTTAAACATTAATAAAACATGAAGTACCAGTTCTGACATTCTTCTAAGTCGGACATGACAGACAAACCCTACTCTTTTAATTATATAGATAATATTTAGTATGCTTCTTCAATATATCCTTATGCACATAGGTTCATATTGGACTTATTTGGTTCTGGAATAAGCCCATAGTGGACTTATACCAGTTATTCTGTTGGATGGCGTGGGCCACAGTGAAAACTCATCTATAAAGAGCGTACATCTGGTGCTGTAATAGGCCTACAGTGAGCTCATTTGTGTTTTTTTTAAATTTATTTAATTAAATTTGTTTACATTAAAATTTTGAAAAACTAACGCTATTATAACCCCCACCAGGGTACCCCGATTCACCACACCAAATTTGGTTGAAATCGGACCAGCAGTCTGGGAGAAAAATCCAGACAAATAGATAGATAGATCCTTCTCTTTTATATATACAGATACGCTAATTATCTTCTATTCATTTGTTTTTAATTACCAAAGAGGTATTTTCACTGGCCTATACAAAGATTGGATTTCGTGCATGAGCTAAAATTCCAAGGCTACTCAAAATTTGTCCCAGAGGTAAAATAGGCGGTCTTCTGGTGGTCCAGGGTGAGAACTTTGCCTTTTGTCGCCTTGTAAAATGAGCCCTGTATTACAGAGAACATGATGTCATGAACTATTGATGGGCTAATCTTGTCTGATTTCCCTATTGTTATCCAGATGGCCCGCTGGCTTAGTCTGTAAGGTGCATTAGACAGTTATTAACCTTCCAGCAATGTCAAAGTTTCAGATCAATTCTCTGTAGGGACGGATTTATGATCCATGCAAGGGAGGGCACTCTGATTTATCTATTTGGTTATTATAAGTTTTTCGGTTGCTACATGTCTGGTGGTCAGTGGTTTCTGAAGTGCAGTTGATAGATAGATATCTGTTCCCCAATAAAACTGACGCTGTCATGATACCTAGCAGCTGAGATGTGGTAAATCCCAATAAACCAAGCAACCTTTTAATATGTCATTCTATGTTATTATGCCCCCAAACAGAGAATGTTGACTGTCAGTCAAACCACAAGTAAATGGACAATAATTTCTGGCTGTTTTCAAATGAATGGCATCATCCAATCAAATGCATTGCATTCTGCCTCCCACAGGTGTGTTTTCTACATATCTATACCATGTTGCACTAAGGACCAATCACTGAATGTTAACATCTGGGGTGCACTATATTTGGCAACATCACTTCAAAAGTTTTGACTCCGATGCCTATGGATCAACATCACTATTCCCAAAGTGACAATAAATTTATGCCTATCAGACTTATACAATATTTCCACAAAGATCTCAATATTTATTGATTTATTGACTTATTAAAATATCCTGCACCCCATTACCTCCTGGATAGGAGCGCTTCAACCCACAAAGGATTGTCCACAGGTCACAAGTGGGCCACCTCACAAGTGTATCTGCAGAGGCATATGCCCATCCAGCCATTCGTCTGGGCATATATCTCAGCCTTAGGTTATCCTGTCTGAATGAAATTTGGTGTGGAGGTTATCCATCATGACTGCTTTCTTTTAGATATCTCAGCCATGGTTTAGCAGATCTGAAAAGAGTGCCCAATGGCATGGTTTATATTTTTATGTTCTAGATTTATCCTTTTATTTTTTAAATATTTTAAATTTGGCATACTACCATATTGTATACCAATTTTAAGTAGTCCGAAATGTTTATCTACACAACCTTATAAACAGTCAATAAGACTGCGCACATTTCACTATAATGTAAACAATGTGCATGATCACTAATATTTTTATCTTGTAGAAAATAAAGCTATGTTGACATGTTTATATGGTGAAATTCTTCATGACAATCATACCCAAATATGTGAACTTTTGTGAACTGAACATTAACGGTGAACTTTTCCAGGGCCCACATTCGTTAACCCTTTCTTTACTGAATGTATTCTCCCACCCAGTCATAAAAGTATATATTGGAATATTATATTATTCATTTGGTGAAGTGTTCTGGGAAAATGAGCAGATGACATACAGACAAAAAGATAATAACAGTGCAGAAGTGGGTGGGTACATTGGTGGGAAATGTTTTGATAATAACCTATGGTCAATTGTTGAACTTATTATCTGAACATTTCTTGACGCAACTCATTATGAGTATCTAATAAAGAAAGTGTTAAGTGGTTTGTTCTGGGAAAATGAGCAGATGACATACAGACAAAAAGATAATAACAGTGCAGAAGTGGGTGGGTACATTGGTGGGAAATGTTTTGATAATAACCTATGGTCAATTGTTGAACTTATTATCTGAACATTTCTTGACGCAACTCATTATGAGTATCTAATAAAGAAAGTGTTAAGTGGTTCTATAAAGCTGAACCCCTGAGTAAATTACATCTCTTGATTGCCCCGGGTGGGTGTCTGGTAGATCCTATAATAAAGCTCCTCAGTTTCAATATTCTCACTATTTGCATGATCAGGAATGAGGGAGAACACACTCAGATAATACTATATCACATGAAACCCCTATTATATCCTTTAAAAAGCACTATATCACATGAAACCCCTATTATATCCTTTAAAAAGCACTATATCACATGAAACCCCTATTATATCCTTTAAAAAGCACTATATCACATGAAACCCCTATTATATCCTTTAAAAGGCACTATATCACATGAAACCCCTATTATATCCTTTAAAAAGCACTATATCACATGAAACCCCTATTATATCCTTTAAAAAGCACTATATCACATGAAACCCCTATTATATCCTTTAAAAAGCACTATATCACATTAAACCCCTATTATATCCTTTAAAAAGCACTATATCACATGAAACCCCTATTATATCCTTTAAAAAGCACTATATCACATGAAACCCCTATTATATCATTTAAAAAGCACTATATCACATGAAACCCCTATTATATCCTTTAAAAAGCATTATATCACATGAAACCCCTATTATATCATTTAAAAAGCACTATATCACATGAAACCCCTATTATATCCTTTAAAAAGCACTATATCACATGAAACCCCTATTATATCCTTTAAAAAGCACTATATCACATGAAACCCCTATTATATCATTTAAAAAGCACTATATCACATGAAACCCCTATTATATCCTTTAAAAAGCTCTATATCACATGAAACCCCTATTATATCCTTTAAAAAGCATTATATCACATGAAACCCCTATTATATCATTTAAAAAGCACTATATCACATGAAACCCCTATTATATCCTTTAAAAAGCTCTATATCACATGAAACCCCTATTATATCCTTTAAAAAGCATTATATCACATGAAACCCCTATTATATCATTTAAAAAGCACTATATCACATGAAACCCCTATTATATCCTTTAAAAAGCTCTATATCACATGAAACCCCTATTATATCATTTAAAAAGCACTATATCACATGAAACCCCTATTATATCATTTAAAAAGCACTATATCACATGAAACCCCTATTATATCCTTTAAAAAGCACTATATCACATGAAACCCCTATTATATCCTTTAAAAAGCACTATATCACATGAAACCCCTATTATATCCTTTAAAAAGCACTATATCACATGAAACCCCTATTATATCCTTTAAAAAGCATTATATCACATTAAACCCCTATTATATCCTTTAAAAAGCTCTATATCACATGAAACCCCTATTATATCATTTAAAAAGCACTATATCACATGAAACCCCTATTATATCATTTAAAAAGCACTATATCACATGAAACCCCTATTATATCCTTTAAAAAGCACTATATCACATTATTAACCCCTATTATATCCTTTAAAAAGCACTATATCACATGAAACCCCTATTATATCATTTAAAAAGCACTATATCACATGAAACCCCTATTATATCATTTAAAAAGCACTATATCACATGAAACCCCTATTATATCATTTAAAAAGCACTATATCACATGAAACCCCTATTATATCATTTAAAAAGCACTATATCACATGAAACCCCTATTATATCATTTAAAAAGCACTATATCACATGAAACCCCTATTATATCATTTAAAAAGCACTATATCACATGAAACCCCTATTATATCATTTAAAAAGCACTATATCTCATGAAACCCCTATTATATCATTTAAAAAGCACTACATCACATGAAACCCCTATTATATCATTTAAAAAGCATTATGTCACATGAAACCCCTATTATATCATTTAAAAAGCACTATATCACATGAAACCCCTATTATATCATTTAAAAAGCACTGTCACATGAAACCCCTATTATATCATTTAAAAAGCACTATATCACATGAAACCCCTATTATATCATTTAAAAAGCACTATATCACATGAAACCCCTATTATATCATTTAAAAAGCACTATATCACATGAAACCCCTATTATATCATTTAAAAAGCACTATATCACATGAAACCCCTATTATATCATTTAAAAAGCACTATATCACATGAAACCCCTATTATATCATTTAAAAAGCACTATATCTCATGAAACCCCTATTATATCATTTAAAAAGCACTACATCACATGAAACCCCTATTATATCATTTAAAAAGCATTATGTCACATGAAACCCCTATTATATCATTTAAAAAGCACTATATCACATGAAACCCCTATTATATCATTTAAAAAGCACTGTCACATGAAACCCCTATTATATCATTTAAAAAGCACTATATCACATGAAACCCCTATTATATCATTTAAAAAGCACTATATCACATGAAACCCCTATTGTATCATTTAAAAAGCACTATATCACATGAAACCCCTATTATATCATTTAAAAAGCACTATATCACATGAAACCCCTATTATATCATTTAAAAAGCACTATATCACATGAAACCCCTATTATATCATTTAAAAAGCACTGTCACATGAAACCCCTATTATATCATTTAAAAAGCACTATATCACATGAAACCCCTATTATATCATTTAAAAAGCACTATATCACATGAAACCCCTATTATATCATTTAAAAAGCACTATATCACATGAAACCCCTATTATATCATTTAAAAAGCACTATATCACATGAAACCCCTATTATATCATTTAAAAAGCACTATATCTCATGAAACCCCTATTATATCATTTAAAAAGCACTACATCACATGAAACCCCTATTATATCATTTAAAAAGCATTATGTCACATGAAACCCCTATTATATCATTTAAAAAGCACTATATCACATGAAACCCCTATTATATCATTTAAAAAGCACTGTCACATGAAACCCCTATTATATCATTTATAAAGCACTATATCACATGAAACCCCTATTATATCATTTAAAAAGCACTATATCACATGAAACCCCTATTATATCATTTAAAAAGCACTATATCACATGAAACCCCTATTATATCATTTAAAAAGCACTATATCTCATGAAACCCCTATTATATCATTTAAAAAGCACTATATCACATGAAACCCCTATTATATCATTTAAAAAGCACTATATCACATGAAACCCCTATTATATCATTTAAAAAGCACTATATCACATGAAACCCCTATTATATCATTTAAAAAGCACTATATCACATGAAACCCCTATTATATCATTTAAAAAGCACTATATCTCATGAAACCCCTATTATATCATTTAAAAAGCACTATATCACATGAAACCCCTATTATATCATTTAAAAAGCACTATATCACATGAAACCCCTATTATATCATTTAAAAAGCACTATATCACATGAAACCCCTATTATATCATTTAAAAAGCACTATATCTCATGAAACCCCTATTATATCATTTAAAAAGCACTACATCACATGAAACCCCTATTATATCATTTAAAAAGCATTATGTCACATGAAACCCCTATTATATCATTTAAAAAGCACTATATCACATGAAACCCCTATTATATCATTTAAAAAGCACTATATCACATGAAACCCCTATTATATCATTTAAAAAGCACTATATCACATGAAACCCCTATTATATCATTTAAAAAGCATTATGTCACATGAAACCCCTATTATATCATTTAAAAAGCACTATATCACATGAAACCCCTATTGTATCATTTAAAAAGCACTATATCACATGAAACCCCTATTATATCATTTAAAAAGCACTATATCACATGAAACCCCTATTATATCATTTAAAAAGCACTATATCTCATGAAACCCCTATTATATCATTTAAAAAGCACTACATCACATGAAACCCCTATTATATCATTTAAAAAGCATTATGTCACATGAAACCCCTATTATATCATTTAAAAAGCACTATATCACATGAAACCCCTATTATATCATTTAAAAAGCACTGTCACATGAAACCCCTATTATATCATTTAAAAAGCACTATATCACATGAAACCCCTATTATATCATTTAAAAAGCACTATGTCACATGAAACCTCTATTATATCATTTAAAAAGCACTATATCACATGAAACCCCTATTATATCATTTAAAAAGCACTCACATGAAACCCCTATTATATCATTTAAAAAGCACTATATCACATGAAACCCCTATTATATCATTTAAAAAGCACTGTCACATGAAACCCCTATTATATCATTTAAAAAGCACTATATCACATGAAACCCCTATTATATCATTTAAAAAGCACTATATCACATGAAACCCCTATTATATCATTTAAAAAGCACTATATCACATGAAACCCCTATTATATCATTTAAAAAGCACTGTCACATGAAACCCCTATTATATCATTTAAAAAGCACTATATCACATGAAACCCCTATTATATCATTTAAAAAGCACTCACATGAAACCCCTATTATATCATTTAAAAAGCACTATATCACATGAAACCCCTATTATATCATTTAAAAAGCACTGTCACATGAAACCCCTATTATATCATTTAAAAAGCACTATATCACATGAAACCCCTATTATATCATTTAAAAAGCACTATATCACATGAAACCCCTATTATATCATTTAAAAAGCACTATATCACATGAAACCCCTATTATATCATTTAAAAAGCACTGTCACATGAAACCCCTATTATATCATTTAAAAAGCACTATATCACATGAAACCCCTATTATATCATTTAAAAAGCACTCACATGAAACCCCTATTATATCATTTAAAAAGCACTATATCACATGAAACCCCTATTATATCATTTAAAAAGCACTGTCACATGAAACCCCTATTATATCATTTAAAAAGCACTATATCACATGAAACCCCTATTATATCATTTAAAAAGCACTATATCACATGAAACCCCTATTATATCATTTAAAAAGCACTATATCACATGAAACCCCTATTATATCCTTTAAAAAGCACTATATCACATGAAACCCCTATTATATCATTTAAAAAGCACTATATCACATGAAACCCCTATTATATCCTTTAAAAGGCACTATATCACATGAAACCCCTATTATATCATTTAAAAAGCACTACATCACATGAAACCCCTATTATATCATTTAAAAAGCATTATGTCACATGAAACCCCTATTATATCATTTAAAAAGCACTATATCACATGAAACCCCTATTATATCATTTAAAAAGCACTGTCACATGAAACCCCTATTATATCATTTAAAAAGCACTATATCACATGAAACCCCTATTATATCATTTAAAAAGCACTATGTCACATGAAACCTCTATTATATCATTTAAAAAGCACTATATCACATGAAACCCCTATTATATCATTTAAAAAGCACTGTCACATGAAACCCCTATTATATCATTTAAAAAGCACTATATCACATGAAACCCCTATTATATCATTTAAAAAGCACTCACATGAAACCCCTATTATATCATTTAAAAAGCACTCACATGAAACCCCTATTATATCATTTAAAAAGCACTATATCACATGAAACCCCTATTATATCATTTAAAAAGCACTATATCACATGAAACCCCTATTATATCATTTAAAAAGCACTATATCACATGAAACCCCTATTATATCATTTAAAAAGCACTATATCACATGAAACCCCTATTATATCCTTTAAAAAGCACTATATCACATGAAACCCCTATTATATCATTTAAAAAGCACTATATCACATGAAACCCCTATTATATCCTTTAAAAGGCACTATATCACATGAAACCCCTATTATATCATTTAAAAAGCACTATATCACATGAAACCCCTATTATATCATTTAAAAAGCACTATATCACATGAAACCCCTATTATATCATTTATAAAGCACTATATCACATGAAACCCCTATTATATCATTTAAAAAGCACTATATCACATGAAACCCCTATTTCCTTTAAAAAGCACTATATCACATGAAATTCCTATTATATCCTTTAAAAAGTCATTACATATTTCCTTTTATCACATGGTGTATATTATGTCTCTAGTGACGAATAAGCACGTGCTTCCCTCCAATTTGGCAGCGCGCCAATAAAATTACTTTACATTGATTAGGCGGATTAATACTATTTTGAAAAACCAGAAAATACAAAAATGATTGATTTGTTCATCAAAGTAAAATTCTTGTCCAACTTCGTTGCACTGTCGAGAATAGACACAAAAACAAAACACAAAAGAGGCAAATTGGGGAACTATATTTTTCGTTGCAATCCTGAGCATGCAATACTGTCATATATGGTTGTGAAGTGTCTCAGCAACAATGTAAATGTATGCATTTTAAAGGTTCTTTTAAGGATTTTGTTTTGTTAAAAAGGCATAAAGCTCTAGTTTTTTTCATGTGATATACAAGATCTTCAACTCATTTATAATATGTTGGGATATTAGATTTTATGAAACTCGTTTGATAAATTTGATTCACAACTTGTCTATGACTCATTGTGAAACAAATTTATCAAACTTGTTTCATAAAATCTTATATCCCAACATATTGAGTTGGAGATCTTGAGTTTCTTTTGTGTTGACTTTCACTTTTTTCTTGCATTTTCATTTGTTTATTTTCTCGAGAGGTGGGATCCTGGATGCTGATAAATGTTCATTGAACTTTAATGTTCTTCACACTTCCCTATTAAATAAATGTGTTGGGATAAGTGACTTTAAATTTCGAAACTTTTGGATGGTTCCTGAACTTTTAAAGTACAAGAAACCATACATGCATGAAGAGCATCATTAATTGAGCTGTTTTCATATAGCCACTTTTGCATTCTCAATATAGTATTTAAAACTCTAAACAACAGGTTTGTACCTCCGCTATTTTGACAGTAAATGTGCTATGTTTCAATGTTTTGGCATCGAAAAGTAAAATCAATGATAGTTGGTATAGGCTTTGATGTTTTTTCCCTGGGGCTTCCTATTTATCTGCTGTCATCCTGCGGGACCACTTATATTCCGACATTGCATTTAAGCACTAATATGTCCTCATGGTTGCACTGTATGATGGGATTGGTTTTACCTAATGACAATATTGGAACAAAATTGATGCTAGTGTAAATTCCAGTGGCAGTGCCATTTTATTATCGATAGTTTCTAAATTAAAAATCAATGTTGCTTATTGTTCATGGCTTTTGTTCGTCAACATGAGCCTATTTGTTACTCTGAGTATTACCGTGTGTTCATGATCTGAAATTGTTGACCATAGCTCTCAGAGTAAAGTAGCTTTCTATGTAATATGCTGCGAGTATATTTGTCCAGAAGTCCATTAGACTTCTCATGATTAGCTGGGAATGGTTAGGCTTTTGAACAGTCTGCAGAAGTTGGATAATGGACGTTTGAGTTCAAAATCATGAGAAACATGGGTAATGAATTTGAGATTGTGTAATGACGCGTTCACATGAAGCTACAAGAAAATATCATTTACAAATGAAACCTGACATTTGATTGCTGCAAAGATTATAACAGTTCACATAGTTTTCACTAGGCAAACAATCTAAAGTCTGTATTATAAACTGAACACATGGACCAATAAAAAGAACTCATGTTTGGTTCATTACATAATTTAATGAGCAACATATTACCTACCCATGAACTTTGGCAAGATGTCATCCCCCCCCCCCCCCACAGTAGTCTAAAACCTTGTAAAAGTTTAAAGCTTCCTGGAGGTGTATTAAAAGAAATATAAACACTCATTATTTTAATTCATCTGGAATAGACTACCACTTTATAGGTAACGACCTTTATTGTGTCATACTGAAGACAATTATGGACCCGAGATTTATAAATTCTCTTACTCGAATAAGCTCTTCTGTAACATTAAAAAAATTATATAAAAGTATTTAAAGCAAAACTTATATTTCAAAGCTGATTATCATCGCATTTTGAAGTGGCAAGCAAAGGAAGTCGCATTATCTGTTTCCCCAATACTGCATACAGTCGAATTAGTGACTTGCGTCATAGTAATCTGACATTACCACCCTGGTCATCCTATAAATTCCGCAACGGGCAAAAGTTGGGTAATACGCCGCTACGGGCAAGGAGACAACCGAGAGGTGAGTTTAAATTGCGGGAAATATTGAATGAAATTGTTGTTTCTTTGATAAATGTCCGATGTAACAATGTCAATGGTAAACCAATGATATAGGAGACACCTAAATTTGAAACTAGAATGGCATTTATTTTAATATAAAGGACCGAGAGATGATGAGAATATGCTTTTATTTTTTTAAAGTGTCGTGTTTTCGAGTCAATACATGACAAACGTGTATGAGTGTCGCTAACACCTTGTTGATATATATTCATATGTATTTCATTGTCAATTATTGCCACTATTTATGTCATAATATTGTATAATACATAAGTATATCGAGGCAGCTTGGGTGACACCGCACAATCTTCAAGTAATTCCGCAACGGGCACTACACGTTATTGTTTAACGTCCGTTGCGGGCAAAACGTAATACACCCATCGGGCACGAGTAATATCCGCATTGGCCGATCGACATTAGACGATCTGTGCATGACGTCAATATCAGCGACCAACTTTAGCAGGAAGTCGAGAAAGTAAACAATCACGACGATTGAAACACATACAACATCTACAGCCGTCTGGTTCTATATTAATGCTTTCAAATTGCGATTTTAAATATTACAAATTGGTTACAGTACTAGTACTGACGGTGGCTACAGGTTGGCCTATATTTAAAGGCTAGACCCCGTGGTATAGACCTAATAGGCTAAGCCTAGGCCTATATATACTAGTAGCTTGAATATATATATTCATCATTACATACTTTTCGTATATCGCCGAGTAAGGAGGGTATGTTGGAAATAGATTGTGCTGTATCCAAATGCGCCGCCAGAGCTTCCAGTAAAATCACATCGTGATTCAGTATTAACTTTCTTTCGTTTAATGTAGGTTTTTCTTCAAACCCCCAACAATCGATGTCACCCATAGTTTCACCCTTCCCTCGACAGATCATTTTACCATCAACTGCAAGTTTTACAGTACGATTATGCATGAGTTCCGACAATTCTTTTACTCGTTCTTCCAGAACACATGGGTAAATGTTTGTTGGTGTTTGATCGTGTGTCCTGTATAGATTTTGCCTACTCGGAACCGCGAAATTAATCCTCGAGTCCACCGGTTTAGTTCGTCCTCTAAGTTCTGGATCAGAGAGGACAGCGCCAAAGTTCCTTAATCCGCCCATGAATCTAAGAAATTTCCCGTGGAAGAGTCGATTTCCTACTTTCCAGAATTTCATCGCTTCATCTGAGTATACCGCATGCTTGCTGAATTCGTGCATGAATACCACTTAACAACATCATTGAACAATAAATACGAGATGTTGTTGAATGGAAATGTCCCACTAGCAATTGTCGATAAATACTGTAGAAATACATCCGTTTGTTCCTCGTTCGCCAGATTTGAAAACACTTCTGGCAGCAAGTTTACAACGGATGCGTGAAACTCAATGGATTGTTCATCGGTTGTTGTCCCATCATGACGATGGAAAAGCTCAGGTAGATCATTGTAAGTTCCAGGATGAGCATCAGAGCGTCGAGGAGATAACTGTTCGACGTTTTTCTCAATGAGAAGTTTGTCAGTGTGAAATTCGAACATTCTTCCCAATCAGTCGTTCGCCAAGCATTCCGTGACATTTTGTCTTGTACTTGTAACATCCTGTTACGTCATCGAGGATCAACAGTCTGTATTTTATTTCCTCCTTTTGGTGTATTTCGATCAAATGAGTGATAATCGTTTGCAGCTCGCGTGAGGATAACTTGCAGTAGTAGCATCGGTACTCATCAGTTCGGTACTCATCAGTCGGGGCCATGTACCTGGAAACAATTGTAACATTAATGTTATTCATGCGTAACAATAGCAACTGTTTCATGTGTCTACTTTCTATAGCGCAAGGATAAATAGAGAACATCTACTTTCACTATAATACATGTATTATAATAAAGAACTGTATTATACGTGTTCATAATGTCTAACGAAGTTACATGTATACGCCTGTTGAAGATAAATATGGTATAAACACCAATAAGCAATGGAATTTGTGTATTTGTGACGATCTCTGTGCTAAAATTACAGATTTTGTACTCAAAGAGCTCAGTTCAAACACTATTGTGCCCGAAGTATGTATTACTCCTGCCCGAAACGGATAATTACTGTGCCCGCACATGTATTACTTACACAAATATACGCCATGCTTGCAAATGTGCACTTATTCGAACGAAAGTGGTGCAATTCGAGGTGCTTACTTTCAGAACACGTCAGTTAATGGTTATGCTATATAAATAATTGCATATTTGCCACTAAGGCTCCTACTAGTAATATATGTGATACGGTAAAGTCGTGTTTGTGTCGAAACCAGAGATGTAACCGGCAAATATTGACTTTTTCGCAACAATGGTTGCTTATTTTATATCAAAACTTCTACCAACCGATAAATAAACATTGACCTACACCATACGCAATGCATCGCTGTTTAGAAGCAAGAAATTTGCCTTATATGAGACATAATACTAACCTTGTTTTGAGAATTTTCCCACCATCAGCCCGAATTGTGTATTACTATATGCCCACAGAGGCGTATTACTGAAATTTACTGCCCGTTGCGGAAGTTATAGGATGACCAGCGTGATTACGCTAGCGTAATTATTAACGAACCACAGCTAACATACGCATATAAAGGTATATAAGTGGCCTTTTTAAAATCTTATAAAAAATAAGTTCACAGATTTGTATTGCTATCAAATAAGATTCACTTAGGCCTTATTTTGTGGGGTGATCATGATTATTTACACTCCGGACACAAGGATTGATCGAAAGAGTGGGCCCAAGCTAACAATTCCGTGTATAAATTTAATAGGTGAATCATACATCCGGGCATGTGAGAAATCAGATTTACAATGCAAAGAGACTATGGGCTCACCACCTCACATACTTAAAACCAAAAAAGAAATTTAAAAGCCATTCATTTGGTACCAATTATTATAGAATATAAACTCCCAACATCAAACTAAAAGTCAAGCGGGTAGTATTTTACTGAAATTAATCATTATATTCTTGATGGTGTGGGGGCAATCCGACTGAGATACTACACGGAGAAGCTTGTGGATTTCATCATGTTAATTTTATGGATAAAATGACATCATGTTGATTTCAACAAAACTCGAGAGCTTTCCGATGAATGGCAACAAGCCATATTTCCGACTAAATCCTGAAAAATTACCCATAATTCTGCTGTGGTTAAGGAGTCGATTATTTAGGGCATTACTGAATGCTGGTTTATAAATACAATTACATTCATAAATGTTATTCTAGGTAACATGTAGCATAACTTCATCAGTTCATTTCACAATGGTACGTGGAATAAACGAGATATACCAACATTAGTGGAACTATTTCTCATAACAAATTACAGCCACAATGGAAGCTTGAAAATCCTGTTACTATATTTAGGACCCCATATTGGGGTGGGGGTTTAATAGAGAGTAGGCCTCATGAGAAGCTGTTTCTAATTACTCTTGTCAGTTTTCTGTTTCTGTTGTGTATACTTGTGTCAGAGGGTTACTATGGGTCCATTCTATATAAATGTCCTCGAGCCTTTTGACATTAAATTTATATAGTTATAGCTTTGGCAGTATGGGCTCTGTCAATGAATTCTCAATCTTGGTGGGCAGGGTCAATGGAAAGTTCATATTACCTGTATAAGTCTTCAATAGCATTTATTTATCTTTCACAAGAATAACACATCTCGATTATCATCATCACCATCAGCACATACAATCACTTCAAACAACATCTACAGACTGGCATAGTCTGCACACATAACACAGAGAGTGTTATCATACACCAGTATAGGCATAGAATAGGCCCTGCAACCAAATGCAAATATATTACCATTTGCATACATGATAAGCACGCATATGTGCATACACAAATATATGTTAAAGGAACTTGAGGAGTTCCTGAAAATACAAGAGATGCCAGATATCCAATCTATCTAATTGAGATATCTACAAACTGGCATCTCAGGTTATCGGGAGATAACCTCACAAAAGTAATAACATTAAAATATAAATAAAATAGGAAATATACTCCTAACTATTGGGCTGTATATACTTTATGTCAAAATGGACAAACTCTATGCTGAACTACTTGAAGATAAAAGTAATAATAAAAACATGATTATAACGATAAAATATAGAAACTGTGAATATACCAGTTCAATGGGACATAGGCCACTATGTCAGCATAATCTGTATTCAACCATAATCTAGACTTGACGACATATCGACGACAAAATAACCTTACGCTTTTCCGAAGACAACTTTCTGATAGACAGGTAAAACAATCGAAACCCCGCGAAACTGTTTAACCTTTGACAACTTTATGCGCGGTTGTGTCTCATCCAATCAGCATTGAGCTTACCTGTGGTATTTAAAATAGCGATACTAGAGCGGTGAGCATTGGGCTAAAGTTACAGAGTAATAGTTACAGGGACGGATCGAAACAACGAAGTAGAGAGGGTAAACGGGATGTTGTAAATACCGGTGATATGGATGAATATGTTAGCTGCTAGT
Organism: Siphonodentalium dalli; assembly: GCA_032622095.1. Taxonomy (NCBI): domain Eukaryota; kingdom Metazoa; phylum Mollusca; class Scaphopoda; order Gadilida; family Siphonodentaliidae; genus Siphonodentalium; species Siphonodentalium dalli. The sequence goes on from CP136063.1 coordinate 121,600,567, forward strand.
TGTCAGTATTAACTTGTATTAGTTCTATATATAAACTAGGGCTAAATTACACCGTCACACTTGGAATGGAGTTTGGGGAAAATAATTGGAAACGCCAGACGATACAAATTTAGAGAATGTTTTTAGCTCAATTGACAAAATCTAGTTTGAGCTATTGCCATTAGTCCGTCTGTCAACATTTTTTATTTTAATAGCACACCCTACTGGTCACATCTCTTATACGATCATCACTAAATTTCATATGGATCTTTTGGGGTGACTACTAGATGACCCTAACAAATTTCCGAATTTGTTGAAAAACATGCCCGCCAGTGGCCATCTTGGATTTTACTCTTTACATGACTAAATCCTTTGACACAGCATGCAGGTCACTTCCCTTATCCGTATGTCACCAAACTTCATACGGATATTCGGGGTGACCTCTAGATGACAGCCATCAATTTATAAAATTTGTTATAAAACATGACCGCCAGCAGCCATCTTGGATTTCTGATTTGAAAGCTTTCCATAGATAACAAAACTATTGGTTGTTGATTTGTTAAAAATGCTCAAATTTGGTGCCAAACAGAGAGGAACAATGTCCTTTTTTCCCGACCGGTAAAAGTGGTTCTGTCCGATACGACGGTGGCTGGTAAAAGTCCTTTTGTCCGATATGCCAGCAGCCGTTAAAAGTCCTTCCTTCCAATACACCGTCGGCTGGTTCTTTTGGAATTATTTTTTTAAAGTCAACATTTCATTTATCTTTTCTTCTGGCCTTTTGGCGATATTATTTTTATTAGCTCAACTTTACTTTGTAAAGTTTGAGCTATTGCCATGGCTTTGTCGTCCGTCGTCCGTGTGTGCGTGATTCGTCAACAATACAGGCTACGGTTCGTACCTTTGGTCGGATCATTATGAAATTCAATCCATTATCACGGGCTACAGGTCGTACTGTTTGTCTGATCATCATGAAATTTGTCATGGATGTTAATATTGACATGTAGATGGGAGCGAGTAATTTTGGGGTCGTTCGGCCAGAAAACATGGCCGCTGGCAGCCATCTTGGATTTTACTCTTTGCATGACTAAATCCTTTCACACAGCCTACAGGTCGTACCTTTAGTCAGATCATCATGAAATTTGTCATGGATGTTAACAATGACATGTAGATGGGAACGAGTCATTTTTAGGTCATTCGGCCAAAAATCCTGGCCGCCAGCAGCCATCTTGGATTTTACTCTTTGCATGACTAAATCCTTTGGCACACCCTACAGTCCACTTCCCTCATCCGATCATCTCCAGACTTCATATTAATCTTGATATTGATCTTACTATATGGAAGCTATCACATGTTTTCGAATTTTATTGGAAAACATAGCTGCCAGCAACCATCTTGGATTTTACTTTCATATATATATCTCTTCATGTTGATAATCTAGTATTACTTAGACATTTCAACTTTCTGCATTCCTAATCGCTCCATTGCGTGTAATACATTAAATTATTCCCTTTCCAAGTTGAGCTACAGTGTCATTGACACTTTCATATTGAAATTATTCTCATAGTAAGATATAACAACCAGTATATTTAGTGGAACATTTGATGATTTCAGACTAAATGTCATCTATGATTAGAGGTTTAATATACTGATAAAATATGATATATTGATTCAAGTTTGCGTCATCATAAGGATAGAAAAGATGAAATGCTATATGGGATAGAAATCTTGATCCTATTGTATGAGCTTTTCCCTCATGGTAAAAGTCGGGTTGCATTCAATTCCTGTTTATCATCTTGTTGAGGTTCTGTGTCTATTTTTAAGGCTATGAAGGTTGCTTCTACCTGGACTTGCATGATACCAACATTTTTCCCTTGCCACTGTATATAGAGTTCACATACATGTAGGGCAGCTTAATTTTATTTTCACCACATACTTTTAAATGTAATAAACATCACAGGAACTTGAATTATTATAATATTTATGTCACCTTGAAAGTTCAAGTATTAACTGCATGTTTCCGAGATGACCATTGGTGTGATTGTGGAATTTGGATTGATTGGGACAGGTTTCCTTCCTGAATTATGTTATCATCGGTTTTTTAATCGGAGTGAGGGTTGGAATCATATATTCTATTTATATGGGCTCTCACAAAAACCAATGATTTGCCAGAAAAAACTAGGGACGAGATTGCCCCCACTCTGATGAATATTACATTGGCAGAAATCAAATTTACGTGAGGCTTTGGGGCGATGACTTTCGCTTCAGTGGTTAGCTCAATAGGCGACCATCAAAATCAAATTAACACCCAGTATTTTTCTGTGTTCCCCATTTCTTTTTATACGTCCCCACTATCAATAACACAATCATATTAATTCGATTTGTCATGGTTGCCATTTAGGATCACGTAAACCACTTGAACCGATAACATATAATCTCATTTGTTCGGATCTTGCTCACGATTCCGACATATCTCAGACAACGCTGTCTGCTTCCAGAATCTGGGGACATTATTCTCATTTTACCCAAAGGCATAGTCTCCTCATCCCAGAAAAAGTTTTATCAGCAATTTCATCAGTTTAATATGATAGGTTCAGTATTTCATTATAGGGTTTCACTATTACGCAATATTATAAGCATGCTCTATACAGGAAGTGTGCGTAACTTATATTGTAATATTTGGTTATCATGTCACGGCGAAAACCATATGCTTTTAAGGCAACCAGTTTGATTATTACCAGTTCTAAGATTGAACATTTAGGTATATTCTCATATTAAAGGGAGATCAATTTTATTGCTTGGTTTTCGATTGTTTAGTGAAATATTAGTAGATGGAGACAGGAAAAACTGAAAATATTCCAGTTTTATTTTCAGATAATATTTTCTCAGTTGATAAATAAAGGAATGAGGTCTGATTTTTGAAGTTTCAGTCTTAAAAAATTAATTTCTCAATATACAACCAAAATTTAGTGAATATATACAGGAATATCACTTGAAAATCTTGACACTTTTTGACTATGATAATGGTACTTCTGGTTTTCAATTGATGCCTCCACAACAGTTTTATTAGCTCAACTTTACTTTGTAAAGTTTGAGCTATTGCCATGGCTTGGTATCCGTCGTGCGTGTGTGTGTGTGTGTATGTGTGTGTGCGTGATTCGTCAACAATTTCCTTTAGCATGGGCTACAGTTCGTACCTTTGGTCCGATTATTATGAAATTTGTCATGGATGTTGACATTGACATGTAGATGGGAACGAGTCATTTTGGGGTCATTTGGAAAAAAACATGGCCGCCAGCGGCCATCTTGGATTTCAAAATGCAATCCATTAGCACGGGCTACAGGCCGTACTTTTCGTCTTATTGTCATGAAATTTGTCATGGATGTTAATATTGACATTTAGATGGGAACGAGTAATTTTGGGGTCATTCGGCCAAAAAACATGGCCGCCGGCAGCCATCTTTGAATTTACTCTTTGCATGACTAAATCCTTTGACACGGGCTACAGGTCGTACCTTTGGTCGGATCATCATAAAATTTGTCGTGGATGTTAACAATTACATGTAGATGGGAACGAGTCATTTTTGGGTCATTCGGCCAAAAAACATGGCCGCCAGCTGCCATCTTGGATTTTACTCTTTGTATGACTAAATGTTTAGCACGGGCTACAGGTCTGATCATCATGAAATTTGTCATGGCTTTAGAAATTGGAATGTAGATGGGAACGAGTCATTTTGGGGTCATTAGAACAAAAAACTGGGCCGCCAGTGGCCATCTTTGATTTCAAAATTTAATCCATTAGCACGGGCCACAGGTTGTACTCTTCGCCTGATCATCATGAAATTTGTCATGGATGTTAATATTGACATGTAGATGGGAACGAGTAATTTTGGGGTCATTCGGCCAAAAAACATGGCCGCCAGCAGCCATCTTGGATTTTACTCTTTGTATGACTAAATTCTTTAGCACGGGCTACAGGTCGTACCTTTAGTCTGATCATCATAAAATTTGTCATGGATGTTAACAATGACATGTAGATCGGAACGAGTAATTTTGGGGTCATTCGGCCCGAAAAACATGGCCACCAGCAGCCATCTTGGATTTTACTCTTTGTATAACTAAATCCTTTAGCACGGGCTACAGGTCGTACCTTTAGTCTGATCATCATAAAAATTGTCATGAATGTTAATATAAATGACATGTAGATGGGAACAAGTCATTTTGGGGTCATTCGGCTAAAAAACATCGCCACCAGCAGCCATCTTGGATTTTACTCTTTGTAGGACTAAATCCTTTAGCACGGGCTACAGGTCGTACCTTTAGTCTGATCATCATAAAATTTGTAATGGCTGTAGAAATTGGAATGTAGATGGGAACGAGTCATTTTGGGGTCATTCAGAAAAAAAACATGGCCACCAGTTGCCATCTTGGATTTCAAAATTCAATCAATTAGCACAGGCTACAGGTCGTACTCTTCATCTGATCATCATGACATTTGTCGTGGGTGTTAATATTGAGATGTAGATGGGAACGAGTACTTTTGGGGTCATTCGGCCAAAAAACATGGCCGCCGGCAGCCATCTTTGATTTTACTCTTTGTATGACTAAATCATTTAGCACGGGCTACAGGTCGTACCTTTAGTCTGATCATCATAAAATTTGTCATGGCTGTTGAAATTGACATGTAGATGGGAACTAGTCATTTTGGGGTTATGCGGCATTAAAACATGGCTGCCAGTGACCATTTTAGATTCTACTCTTTGCATGACTAAAGCTATCAAATGCTGGAAAACATAGCCGCCAGCAACCATCTTAGAATTTACTCTTTGTATGACTAAATCATTTAGCACGGGCTATAGTTCGTACCTTTGGTCCGATTATTATGAAATTTGTCATGGATGTTGACATTGACATGTAGATGGGAACGAGTCATTTTGGGGTCATTCGGAAAAAAAACATGGCTGCCATCGGCCATCTTGGATTTCAAAATTCAATCCATTAGCACGGGCTACAGGCCGTACTGTTCGTCTTATTGTCATGAAATTTGTCATGAATGTTAACGATGACATGTAGATGGGAACGAGTCATTTTGGGGTCATTCGGCCAAAAAACATGGCCGCCAGCAGCCATCTTGGATTTTACTCTTTGTATGACTAAATCCTTTAGCACAGGCTTCAGGTCGTACCTTTAGTCTGATCATCATAAAATTTGTCATGAATGTTAATAATGACATGTAGATGGGAACGAGTCATTTTGGGGTCAATTCGGCCAAAAAACATGGCCGCCAGCAGCCATCTTGGATTTTACTCTTTGTATGACTAAATCCTTTAGCACGGGCTACAGTTCGTACCTTTAGTCTGATAATCATAAAATTTGTCATGGATGTTAACAATGGCATGTAGATGGGAACGACTCATTTTGGGGTCATTCCGACAAAAAACATGGCCGCCAGCAGCCATCTTTTATTTCAAAATGTAATTCATTAGCACGGGCCACAGGTCGTGCTGTTCGTCTTATCATCATAAAATTTGTCATGGAAGTTAATATTGACATGTAGATAGGAACGAGAAAAATTTCTTTAACAAAGCGGCATCGACTTGCCACTTTTTCGGGGGACACTGTGGTCAGCTGACCTTTTATTTCAAAATTCAATCCATTAGCACAGGCTACAGGTCGTACTGTTTATAGTCTGATCATCATGAAATTTGTCATGGATGTTAATATTGACATGTAGATGAGAACGAGTGATTTTGGGGTCGTTCGGCCAAAAAACATGGCCACCAGCAGCCATCTTGGATTTTACTCTTTGCATGACTAAATCCTTTGCGCGGGCTACAGTTCGTACCTTTTGTCTGATCTTTATGCAATTTGTAATGATTGTTTTAATTGACATGTAGATGGGAACAAGTGATTTTGGGGTCATTCGGCCAAAAAACATGGCCGCTGGTGGCCATCTTGGATTTCAAAATTAAATCCATTGGCGAGGGCTACAGGTTGTACTGTTAGTCTGATCATCATGAAATTTGTCATGGATGTTAATATTGACATGTAGATGGGAACGAGTGATTTTGGGGTCGTTCAGCTAAAAAACATGGCCGCCATCAGCCATCTTGGATTTTACTATTTGCATGACTAAATCCTTTCCCGCGGGCTACAGGTCGTAGCTTTGGTCGGAATTACATGAAATTTGTCACGGATGTTAACAATGACATGTAGATGGGAACGAGTCATTTTGGGGTCGGTCGGACAAAAAACATGGCCACCAGCATGACTAAATCCTTTGGTGTGGGCTGCAGGTCGTACCTTTGGTAGGATCTTCATGAAATTTGTCATGGCTGTTGACATTGACATGTAGATGGGAACGAGTCATTTTGGGGTCATTCGACCAAAAAACATGGCCACTGGTGGCCCATCTTGGATGTCAAAATTAAATCCATTGGCGCGGGCGGGCTACATTTCGTACTATTCGTCTGATAATCATGAAATTTGTCATGGATGTTAATATTGACATGTAGATCGGAACGAGTCATTTTGGGGTCGTTTGTCCAAAAAACATGGCCGCCAGCAGCCATCTTGGATTTTACTCTTTGTATGACTAAATTATTTAGCACGGGCTACAGTTCGTACCTTTAGTCTGATCATCATAAAATTTGTCATGAATGTTAACAATGACATGTAGATGGGAACAAGTCATTTTGGGGTTATTCAGCCGAAAAACATGGCCGCCAGCAGCCATCTTGGATTTTACTCTTTGTATGACTAAATCCTTTAGCACGGGCTAAGTCACGATGCACAATTTTGATATCGCGCGTGCCTGCTGTGTGCGACGGGGTAAAGCATATATATGCGCAGACGAGTTTCCGTTTGCAATGACTCGAATCAGACTCCATTGACTCCAAAGTTCTGCTTACTTTCACGAACTTCACGCATTTTGTCACAAAATATGAAATGATGTCGTGCCATTCCCATATATTAAACTGTTTAAAACTGTGATTAAATACTGTTCATATCATGTCATAGAAATTAAGTTTCTCCTTCGTAATCTGAGTTATCTCACTGAAGTTATAAAATCATCAGACATTTGCCCCCATTTTTGCTCGTACCTCCCACTGATCAGTACTGCCAATCTACTAAAGTGTTTGAAAAAGATTCAAGATTCAATTCGATTTCGAATCATCATCATGATTCGATTCAAGATTCGATTCGATGTTGAAATTGCCAATTCGTCGGGCCCTAGATTCCAATCATAGCAATTTACTATCGCAAGGGATGGGTTAAGCATCTGCCGATTGTGATCGGTCTCTCGTTTGAAACATCAGTTAATTCGATTTTCACTTAACATCAACGTATGTTAAATTTTTCTTAAAGGCATACATGCTATATGGAAAATTCAGTATCATATAAATATATATATTTGGATCTGGGTTGAGGAAAGCTCCATTGCAAACAAATGGGATATGTCTGTGCTTTTAATACTGTTTTTATAACATAATTATGACCATAATGTCCGAAATAGTAAGCTTTAGAATTTAGGAACCCCCCTTTTGGAATGCAGAAAATAACTGTTTCTACTCTCTACGTTCTTTTATCAAAGGAAGTAATGATAATTGAACAACTTATCACTCACTAGGCTAAAAATAATTGAATACTACTAAACTTTACCAGTGGTTGTCTATTGAAATTAAAGTTCTAAATATGACTTTATATCTGAAGAGGGAATTTTGTGAATATCTAAATTTCATTTTCCTATTCTAAGAATATACCTCATTTCCATGACTGATAATTAGTATGCTCTGTCCAAAGATAACAATATTCATAAATGAAAAAATTTATGTTTCTAAGATTATGTGTGGCTTAGTTATTGGATTTATTCCTAATATTAATGAAGAAGAAAATTACTGTCAACATCTGATCAAAAAATCAAAAACATGCAAAATGGATGATAAGAGTGGTTTTATAATTCTGCATGGGTATGCAATAATTTTGTTTGGATTTGATTGATTGTTGCTTCCATTTTTGTTCATTTAGACGAACATTTAACCTGCGTAATCCCATGCTTCAAATTACCTCCCTATTCATAATCAATAATAATCAACACAATCACAATAAAATTATGTTAACTGTCATGTAGGTCTAGATATTTATGATTCTGGTATTAAAGCTCTGGAATTCCACACTCTTTCCATATGTCAACCAATGAAGCTATTTGTTATTGTTGGAACTATTATTAAATTGGATCTATCAAAGTGCTTTGTCCAAATGATTGGCAGGGTTTTCAAGATAGTAACAACAATGAAAAGAATTCTATGAATTATTCCATACAAAAATTGCATCAGGGTTGAAAATGTTAACATGAACATATTACTGTGTAATGTATGTCATTGTGTTCCAATACTGCGAGGTCGGTCATTGCATGAGCTGCCCATGTGAGTTGAAAATCTGTGAATTCCCAAATTCTCATGGGTTTGGCCATGTATTAAAGGAGTCACTTTACGAAGAAAGAAAACCAATTTTGACAATTGTAGAACTAGGGAGGAAATATTTTAGAGAGGGTAGTCAATCCCTCACATTTCATCCCTCCATAATTCGTAGAATTCTTCTCATCCACGTATAAAAATGAGAATGAGATATGAATTCTACTTCATTCAGAAATTGCATTGGGATTGAAAATGTTAACATGAGCATGTCCCGAGATAGGTGTCAAAATTGGGAATGAAAAGCAGCAAAGAAAATATGGAAAGATCTCACCTTCATTCAAGTGTAAATTCAACACACTCTTATCTTGAGGCTATACTAATGTCTGTATCACATCATCAGCTGTACTTCAGCATTCTTGTAATGTTCCTTCAGGAGAACATGTAGTTCACATATTACACTATCGTATGTGATCCTTGGGGATTCAACTGCTCACCCTCCTGCATTCGATCCAAGAAAAGTTGCTACATAAGATTGAGGAGTTTGACTGAGAGGCACCCCAGCTTGAACATGCAGAGGTGGAGGCGCCCCTATTAACAAAATGAGGTTTATTAAAAAAAAAATGTTAGTGTTAATACAAGGCTGCCATAATGCTTCGCTAATCCATTGGCTGATGATAGTGTTAGATGTCACATGCTTGAAAGTTTTAAAAGAAATGAATAATTTGGAACATGTCTGTGCGGTCACGAAGGAGATAATGGTTCAGTGTGTGGATCACACAGACGTTTGTTGGTAACTAACTTAATTCAACACAGAATCATTCCATGTACAAACTTGTATATCTTGGTTGAGGTGGTTTGGAATTGTAGACCTCTTTTATGAATCTGCAGATTATATGGGGTTATGAGATAAATCACGACCCGTAATAAGTTTGAGGGTCTGACTCAACATTGAGTGACAGGCATTGATAGTACATGTACTATAGGATTTACCAAGAGACAGCAAATACTGTTGAGTAATCAACGACAGCTTCACATTCGGAGAAGTGGGATCGACACCCCATTTACTAATGCACCAAACTGTCCACCATTTCCAAGCAATGTTATATTGTTTGGTTGTGCTTGGTCTCCATGAGTTAATATGATGACATCTGAAATTTCTTGAGAAAGGCACTCTGGGGACATGACATGCGGTCATTTGGAAATATTTCAGATGGTTGAATTTTGATTGTTACAAACATATGCTAGTTTATTTTTAAAACAAGTTGATACCTTATTTGTTCTGAAATACTAACTAGTTTTCTATAACATTCTGACCAAAGTTTCCAGTCGGAGGTTCGTGGAATACACAAGACCATACTTCTAGGAGAATCCTTTGACTGACAACTTTGGTCAGAATTTTTGCGCAAACAACTGCGAGTTTGGACACAAATTAGGTATCAGCTTGTTTGAAAATTAGTATAGCATATGCTCGTAGCTGCCAAAATACCATGTAATATACAATTATCCTAGTTTATTACCCTTTTCCTCATTTCTGGTAGCGTTTGCGATTTCCTCGGCCATTTTGAATGCGTGGTACTCATCAACTCGAAACCACGTGATTCCCCACTGTGAGATTGCAGATGTGATTTTTGTCGGTTAATTGTAAATTCCGAGGGATTGTAGTTTGACAATGATATATGTGGAAACAAACTCAGAAGTGGCACATGTAACACTGTCATCAATATAATAGAAAGATCTCAGTCAGTTGGCAGAAATGAGAAGAAATTGGTTTTAACAATTTAGTGAAGACCTGGTGTCCGGTTTTTAACCCAAACGGGAGAACCACAAAGTGTAGGTATTTCCTGTGTTCCGGAGCAACCAAATACTGAAACACACACCGTGAAGATTAACTCAACACATGTTGTCATTCATTTGAATTGATTGGAAAACATTCTCTAAGGTTTCCATTTTGAAATGATTATGTGAAATGAACTTATTGAGAAAACCAGATTGATGATCAAGCAGTGACCCCCATTTGGTTTATTTTATATTTTACATTATTATTTAATAGCACTAAAACCATCTTCCTTTAATATTTAACAACCAACTGAACACCTCTCTAAATCGAACACCCTTCAGACCAGCCATTCCGTTCGGTTTTAAATAGAGAGGTGTTCGGTTGTTTGTTAAATAAGGAAGATGGTGATTAATATAGGTTGCCACGACTATTAGCTCAGAATCCACTGTTATAGGCAAGGGTTTAGTCGATTAATCCTCCATATATGCGGTCTATATTACATACAGGTAAACAAATGATAATTGCAAAATTACGATGACTACTTTACATCCATTCTGAACAAGTGTATCTTCTGCCAACGTGGACTGAGATCGTTCTATTATGTTGATGATAGTGTTACATGTGCCACTTCTGAGTTTGCTTGCACTGAACATACCAGTGAGAACACTGTCTATGTTCTGTGTTTTATTTCGTATACAACTAGGAATACTCATGCTTTCATTCATCCCGATGTATTTATAAACATGCCCTTACTATTAAATACTGCCCAAAATTGCCGATGAGCCCGATGTTACTGCAAACTGCACACATGACGTGACAATGATTGTGCAAAATTGCATGAAGTAAAGCTAATCTCGACCGCGAGCCATCGATACATATTTTGGCAGAACAGGTGCTTCGCATTATAATGTCTGCTAAAAACGTTAAACTGTGACAAAAGGCGTGAACTTGTACGGTACTTAAGTTAATGAAGACATAGGTAGACAGTGGCAGATATTTTAGCTTTTGTGGGGTGACAGCGATGCAGTCACAATTACTGCCATGTATCCTGAACATTTTCAATAAAAGTTGCAAGAAATATTGAAGCAAATTAATAGTTTATAAACATTATCACTTTGGCGAATGTAATGTATGTAGCACTAATATGTGATGACACAAAATTGTCTAGTAAATTTGAACATTTCATGTCATGCGAACTTTGTGACTTTGTCAATAATTGTGAACGTTTAACAATATGAAATTTGAAAATGAAACATGGATGCAGTCCGATGCACATTGTCCATTTTGGCTCTAATGATAGCTAATTGTCGATCCATAGGAACATAAATTAAAATTCACAGTTATACATATAGACAATGTCAAGGCTGTAACACGACATCAAAGGCAAAGGAAGTCGCTGACCCGCCAAGTGAGACTGAGAACATGTCGCACACATAATTCTTCGAAGTTGACCGCCAAACATAGGCTGGGACACCAAAGGCAAAGGAAGCCACATCAGAAGTGCCGACTGACGAGTCTGGTGAGAGAACAGGCTGTCGGGTGGTAAATTGTGTTGCATATGCTGTTAACTGTTACTTCCAGGCATGGCATCATGTAGTGCATAGTACTGCTCCCACACACAACCATCCCCCCTCCCCCAGGGCGATTAGTCAACAAAAGTAAATAATCATCGACTACCGCACTATTGAATAATCATATTATATAATCATGTAAAATATACAACTGACCAAAAAATGGTCTGCACTGCACTAAAACTGGTTTACATTCTTGAAATGGTCTAAGCGCATTGAATATATTATTATTGATGAACCCAAACAGTCAAAGAAGGTGCTATCTCATCTATAAAGTCATAAATATTCATCAGTCTATTCTTACAAAAGGCCAGACTATATCAGGTACTAGTTCTGTTAAAAGCTTTGAATGTCAAAGCACTCTTCCCATTGGAGACTAGAAAATTGATTAACTGAATCTCAAAAAGACACACCAAGAAATGATTGACTTAAGAACTAGAGATATTTCCTGTTAAAGTTCCACTAGCTTTATAATCAGATGAGGCTGCCAATGACAGGCTCAGTGCTTATGGACGATGCACCTTAAGTTGTAATCAGACTTCACAATACATAATACCGTCACTGGAACGGTACATTGATTTTAGGATAATTACCATAATTTTCTTGCATCCTAAACTTAGTTTTCATTCTACGTCTTGACAGCAGTAGGAATTATTGTCCGTTAGCTCGCTGCTGGTAGAAATAATCAATGCACGCTTTACGATTTCCATAGGTGTGATAATTGTCAGAGCCGAGTCACCTGTACATAACTTTGTTTAATATTGCACCACAATCGTCGCAGCATCGGGATCAATAGGCCGCAGAATCTAACTCTGGATAAATTCATCATAGTCATTCACAGTGGTGTGGAACTTCAGCTAAATACATCACAACAAGCTCATCAGCTGTCAATTCAATCAAATATAATTCTTTTTATTTCCTGTGATATACGTGAAATCCTACTGTGATTCTGATGAAAAAATGGAATGATTAACTTTCATAAAATACAATCTGGTTCTTATTCTGGTTACTAAATACTGATAGTGATGTGATACTGGACTGTGTAACTTCATTCCTTATATCTAATATTTCTGGCTGTCTGAGAAATAATTTTCCTCATACCGATAGATTTATTTTGGAAACAAATTAATCCCTTTACGCACACTTCTGTGGGATATGGTTTTAAAAGGACGGCAGCTGATGGTCTCATAAAGTTTCTTTCCTATGATAAAATGGATGTACTGCTCGGATACTAACATAAAACGGGATTGCTAACTTTGATTACTCTACTGAACTATTGCTTCGATTGGGTACAGAAGTAGTGTCTCCTCTGCTGTGTACTGCTGGTGTCTTAAAGCTGGATTTGTATATGTGTATTTCCATGTTGCTTTTTAAAGAGTATTCTGTTTTCTGCTCTGAAACTTGTCAAATTTATGTTCCAAGAAAGCTACGGGATAATTTGTTGATATTTGGCGACTGAATTAATACAAGAAATTATTCTGTTGAATTTTTAAAGAAGAATGATATTGAAGGAAGGATCAAGTCTGATTTATTGAGCTGAAAACTTCACTTCTTTCATTTGGGAAACATTGAATTTTTAAAGAATTCTGTAAAATTGCTAGCACTATTTACTATTCTTTTATTGAACATATATTTGTTTGTTATTATTTCTTAAAAATAACTGAATTGCCAGAAACTATCCCATAAATACAGAATATCTCAATTCTCAATTTATGCTATTATATGCTAAAGCATGGAGTCTTGGTTCATGAAAAGACAAGGATAGTCTGCATTGTGATATGGAAATGCTCGAGATTTGTGTGCACGTAATGTCCAACTATTGATGACAGAAATATAGATTTAACAGTCAGCTTGAACAATTTGAAGATTGTTATTTCCATTGATGGCTTGACATATATGGTTTCTCAGAGGTCAGGATGTTTTAGACTGTTGAACTAGACTGTAAATCAATGGATTTTATTAAGTACATTAGTGTTGATCATAATTGACATGGAAGATGTTTTATTCCTGAGGTTTATTTACTCATGGAACTCTGAGAGTTGAGTTGTGTTCCGAGGAATCAACCATGTTTTCCATTGGAGGGAATATGAAGATACCTCAGTATAACTCAGCTAAATATCAGCCTTTACAGCTGCAGTATGAACAGGACGATGAGGTGGGTTCTTATATCTGTTCTCCCTCACAATAATAAATTCATTTCGATCTGATAAGTTTTGTATTTTGTACATGTTGAACAAAACTATATAGTGTATAACATTGTTCTATCATATTGCTTTTAGATGATTTGCAAAATTCTTAACACAGTGAATACTATAATGTTCTTATAGTGTTGTTCAGACATGAAGACAGAATGTTGTACTGTATATGTGTTGAAGTTTTATTGAAAACTGATAACCAGCTGATCAGGTACATAAATAGAGCACGAAAACCAACAGGATATAGGGTTACCAAAAATAGATGTATAGGCAGGCTCCAAACTCACTATATTCGCATGAATATTTGTATTTGCAAATTTACCATTTGAGTGTTGTGTACCCCCCTCCCTGACTTTTAGTTTTACCAACACACTGAAAACCAGAGACTCTGCAATTGCGTAACACCCTATATCGGCAATCACTACATAATACCTTCCGGTTTAAACAATTATGATAACCACCGACTCTGTGCTCACTCTGCACAAGACATATCGCGATCAGCAATCCCCTTGTATACCACCTAGGATTCAAGATGTACCCAGCATACTAATATAGTATCATAACTGCAGGTACTAACATTACTCTCCCCTTGGCCATCCAGTACTTGGCGATTCTCCTATTTTCGATCCTATGAACTTAAATAGAATAAAACCTATTCATAGACTAAAATATGAGAAGACTCAGTGGCATTCTATATGTTCATATGCAGCGTATTCTTAAAACTTTTGCTGTGCTTAAATTATAATTCCTGTCTAGAAACTTCCTTTGATATAAGTGATGTACGTGTAGTGTTTGGCTGGTTTCTTATCAGGCTCACTCTCCCGAATAATATTATATTGTTTTATATCCTTGACTTGTCAAGATATGGACTAAGAGAAACTTGGTGCAAGTAAGGACTACCTTTATATTAAAAAAAACCACGCACAAGTTCCACCTGGGAAACCAGCAGTGAGCAGCTTGCGACATGTAAATGCACCAATTAGAGAGGCTGCATGAGCAAAATATAACTTGTTACCATCCAATGAACGTGAGGCTCATGCTGCTGCTGAGCCAGATTGAACAGATAAAATATAGCTAAAAGTTACAGTGCGAATGATCATAAAAGAGGCGAAATATATGACATGGGAAAAACCTTTATACTAACACATGAAATCCGGATGTCATTGTGAAATGTCCGAGTAAAACCCAACCTCTAGGAATTGAAGTCAAAACACAGAAAAGTCTAGGAATGAATAATAAAATATGAAACTTGTGATAACATTTCTGTTTAATATCCCAGCGGCATCTGGAAAATGTGAAACAAAAATTCATCATCCGAGCGAGGAGAGAAGGTGGACCACCCCCGTGTACGTGGTATCGCCAACTCGAGGGTATCCAAGCCAGAGAATTGCGGTTTTGATAAATGAACATATCTTCCCTCAGATGAAGCTATATATCTCCGAGTTAAATGGTGATATCCACTATTCAAAACATAATTTGGCAAAGCAGAATGTTCCATCAATGGGATAGCGACTATAGCTTGCTCTCACCCCGATAAATTTAATAGAAATTCCAACTCATTTCCGATTTTATCATAAATAGTAGACACTTTATGACGTTAGGTAGTTCGTTTGAAACATAATTATCAGTCGTAGATGGCGGATAATGTGTGTATCAATAGAAAAATATATGTTTAATTATTATAAATAAACCCTTTCAGTGCCAAGTCCGATTTTGTATCAACCCATAGTTCCTTGATCATTTTTCAAATTTATTGATTATAAAAATGTGATACATTGATGGAAAGAGCTTGGCACTGAAAGTGTTAACCATAAAATTGTCTAGCCTGCATAGCGGTTCGCAAAACTACTATATGCGTCCAAGTGTGGATACCCACCATAATTTCGGTTATCAACGCCGCAGGTAGATCCTGCGATGAGAAGTCGCCAAACCAGAGCTGGGATGTCAAAGATGAGAATGATATGCTTCACATTTTGACACATTCTGCTAGGAATATCCCGATTATCTTTCGGACAGCCGGAAAATTGATCATCTTTAGGGTGGAGGCGCATGTGCAAGGGTGAAAATGTGTTTTATGTTCTAATTTTATATTAATATTATAGGCTATTCTGTGTTATTCGACATTATAGGCCGGGATAATTTTGATAATCGACGAATCGAGCATGTTGTTTTGTTTATATATTTGTTTCTGTTTCCGGTTCAATGTGTTGTCATTACTTTTGGATTCGCCCACAGCTTCCTTCGTAAGCACATTTTTATTGGGGTGGAAGCTTGTCTAAAAGAATTAAAACTCTACACGTTTCAAGTTTTGATTCGAAGTTATTAAATTGTCCATTTTTATCAATCATACTCAGTGCAAAATTGACAAGGTAATTCTTAAAATGCAGATAACGAAATGCGCTAAATCATTATTTTAGAAAATGGCGTGTCTTGGACGTGTTCGCCTCGCCGCCACAAGCAATTCAAATAAAACATAACAAGTTTTACGCAGTCAATTCTTTAATTTTTCACATCACAATTTGGCGAATTTAATGGAGGCTATCTATTAAAGTGATAATGCGCAGTGAATGTGAACATTAGTAATCACACAAGAACAAAATAATCAGCGCTGACAAAAATGTTTACCCCTCCGAGAACCTCATATGCACCTAATGTTCGTACTTGACCCAGTTATGATGGACTGGCTATTAATATCGATAAAAGTATGCGCATTTGAGATATCAAACTAAATAAAAGTTAGCAAGACATCTTTTTGAAAAAAGATGACGAAATATAGGTACTACAAATAAATCGCATCGTGTTACCTTGACCTTGATGATGCAATCGTGAAATTTGACACTGTCAACATAATTAGGCTATGTTCAACATATCAAAATAATCAATGCAGCCTATTTATAATTAGTAGTAATTACAGAAAACGAAATTAATGTAGAGTATATATATACAAAATCAGCCCATGCACACATTTAATTGTCAGTTAAATGTTATGATTGCGTTGCATTTTTATAATTTTTGCACTGCAGATTTGCATGGAATTATAGACGCTCTTTATTTACCCTAAAAAATGATTCAGGAAAAAACTATGGAATTACTACTAAATTGTTAATGCTAAAAGTATACATATACAGCAGGACCCTCCCCCTCATGAATCTCTATTCTATTGACTAAAGGATAGAGAACAGAGTGGATATTCACAGCCCCCCCCCCCCCCCCCAAAACTGCATGACCATGCAGAATGTAGGCATAACAGAAAATTCATGCTTAAAGTTTAATCCACTGTGGAGTTATATTTGTCTTTCTTCTGTCTCTCACTGTGAACATAACTTCTAAAACATTTTTTTTAAATCGGAATTGAGTCGGGTCTTGATCAGAAAAGAGTCAGATCTCAAAGTGGTGAGCCTGCTGAACCCCAGTGACTATAGTATAACATTACCCATATAAGCTGCCAATTCAGTAATCACTGTGTTAACTTTCCTTTCCAATTAATGAGGACACAGTACCGGTATATAATATGTGTCAGTGATATACAAGGCATATACTGGTTCCCTAGGCTATAATCCTGGAAAAGCCTTGGAATTATTGCTGTGCGGGAAAATTAATTTTGGACAGAAAGGGTTATTAAGCTTCAAACAAGCCAGTTATCTCTGGAAGAGTCTAGATTGTCTCAGACGTGGTCACCAGGACAGTCTGCCAGGAGCTGGTCTGCCTGATCATATTAGTCTTAATGTCTCCATTAGGATGTCTGCGTATCACAATGATATACACTCCTCACGGTCTGAATAATTGAGGAAATCTGAGCACTTCTTCCATTTCCGCTATATTCTTATCATTCATTGTTGAGACGGAACATCAAAATCATTGATCATATTAATGGCCAATGATGATACCGAGTGTATGAGAGGCTGTTCCAATTACAATTTCGAGTTTCTTGGATGTAGTTGGAGACTATATTTTGAGAGCTATTTCCCAAAAACACTTCAGTTTCAGGGCAGACTAAACTACACGTAGCCTGACGTAGCCCTAAAACACTGTAGTATAATTCAGTAAAATAGGTGAAATAAAGATGCTTTATATAGTATATAAATCAAGAACTGGTGTGTGCATGAACGTTCAACATATTCTTATTCCTACTAGCACTTGACGGTTCCCAGCTTTCAGAGATTTAATATTAATCTGACACCTGTATATTATTGTTGGAAATTTCCCAAAATTATGGGAAATATTCATCAAATATACAAACTACAAATTTCACACTAAAATACTGGTTTGTAAACTACCAGAACAATTTCAATTTATTATTGGACTGAGATTCCCAACTGATTGTGTATCAGGCATGAAATTTCCAACAATTGAAAAATTTGACCCAAGTTGGATGTGATCCCAGGCGGAACACAAATTTGAACTTGACCTGTATTTTGTGCCAGTAAACTCAGACTAAATTTCATTCCATTCTATTCAGACTTACTAAAGTTATCAACCAGAAATGAGAAAAGCGAACAAATGGACGGATGAATGGACAGACGGACGGCTTGACAAACCAATAACAAAATACGTTGTTTTTTCAAAATGGGCATATAAAAATGTATCAAAATGTCTGAAAATGTCGGAAATATTCACATAAAAATTGGTATGGCTCACTTCCAAAAACATGTTACTTAATTCCTCGCTTTGCTGCCGATAATTGCTATGGTTTCTTCTTGATGTGAATGTTGAGTTTGGGTGTTTTCAGATAGGTTTAATACTACAATGAAACTTCATACATTTGAGGTTACTAAGGTAAGGGTTCAAGGGACATGACAACATGGGCCAATTTTTACCAGAGTTACGGCCCTTTTTGTTGGAATTTGCACTTAATTTTCGTTTCCGGATGATTACTTTAGTAAGTCTGAATTGAATGGAATGAAATTTGGTATGTGAGTTTGCTAGCACAAAATACAGGTAAAGTTCGAAGTTTGGGTTCCACCCACCAATTTTCACCTGAGTTATGGGCCATTGTTTAAATTACCACGGGCATATTTTGCCACGCCCTGGCGATGCTCTTGTTCAGTTAAATAGTAGTTCACTTCCAGGGTCATTTTCATTGTAAGGTACCAAATTTGATACAATTACTAGCATTTATTATAATGTAAGAATTTACAACCTTATTATCCAGGTAACTCATTCCCAGAGTAAACTGTTTTGTTATAATTATAATATTGCCTTCAGTATTCATGAAGATTTGTTTGTTTTGTTTCAAGATGCTTTCTTACTTGGTGAAAAAATGGTGCACAATTTTTTTTTACTGGAATTAAGCGCAGTAGCATCGTGACTGCACACTGTATTGTTTTTCGGAAGGGAGCAGTTTTTTGAGTCGCAGTCCCCCATATACACTGGTAGTATTACAGTAGTCAAAATGCTATTTGAAACAATCATATTATCTTTAAAATGAGATGTAATCGCAACTAGTGCTCATATACTAATTATACAACATGGAGTGTTGTATGTATTTAAGTGCGTAGAATGACAAAAAGCCACTTTATTTTTAAAGCAGAAGTGAGTCGTTCTTTTGGAGCCTCTATATAATTCATGGAGCATATTATGCAAAACAGTACCTATTATCAATGCCCATCTAAAGAGACAGTTATTACATAGTAATGGAAATATAGTTATCATTATTTAGAGGTTGTGTGTTCAGTAGCATTCTACATAGGGCCCGACGAATTGACAATTTCAACATCGAATCGAATCTCGAATCGAATCATGATAATGATTCAAAATCGAATCGAATCTTGAATCAAATATTTTTCAAACACTTTTGTAGATTCGCGGTACCGATCAGTGGAAGGTACATGTACGAGCAAAAATGGGGGCAAATGTCCGATGATTTTATAACATCAGTGAGATAACAGATTACGAAGGAGGTCCATTAAACTTATTTTTATAAGTTATTATAATTTATATGACACTAGCAGGTTAGCCCGCCACTGGCGTGGTTCGTCTCATGGCTTTGTTCGAAAAAGCAATTGCAACAGCTTCCGAGACACGTATGCTGCACCTAGGTGTAAAATTTCGTCGAAATCCGCCAGTTTTACCCGATATGACCTTGAATTGATCAGTATGCTTCAATATTCGACACAGCAATTGACTGCCATGGACCACGGAATGCCGTATTAACAGTTGATAACATGTTCACATTTGGCGGATCGGTCACTGCGGTCAGTCAAAAAACATAACGCGCACTCTATAACTCCGGAATCACTAACGTACACGGCATCGGAAAGGTCAATATTTAATCACAGTTTAAAACAGTTTAATTATATGAGAATGGCATGACATCATTTCATATTTTTTCCACTTCCACTGTGCGTGAAGTTCGTGAAAAGGAAGCAGTTTGGAACTTTGGAGTCAATGGAGCCTGATTTGAGTCATTGCAAACGGAAACTCTTCTGCGCATGTACATGTATGCTTCACCCTGTCGCACACAGCAGGCACGTGCGATATCAAAATTGCGCATCGTGACTTGAGAATGGCGCATACGCAAATGGGATTACAGGAACTATAGTATCCCAACTTGGGCATGTAGGTCGGAAAGCTGAATGGACAACAGTCCATTTCCCGGATAACATACATAAATGCTCTAAGTAATCGACTCCTTAAAACCACAGCAGAATTATGGGTAACTTTTCAGGATTTAGTCTGAAATATGGCTTGTTGCCATTCATCGGAAAGTTCTCGGGGGGGTCCCAGATATTCGCGGAAGGAGACTCTGGTTAAGTATTGAGGATATTATGAACAATTTTTATAGATAAATGCAGTCTATTCCCGGTGATAAAGGACTTGTATATAACAATTCGAAATATCCCGAATCTCCCGACCGCTTTCGAATCGAATTGGAACATAAGATTCGAAATTGAATCGAATCTCAAAGCTTCGTCGGGCCCTAATTCTACATTTTAAAACCATGCACTATAATTTAATGTGATGGCATTAATAGTTGTGAGTTTGCCACTCAGTGTCAATTGACCCAAGGGCACATCATGATACCCAAGATTCTGTTGTTGTTCCAGGTCAAACTGTTATTGTCACTTAATCAATAAGAGTACCATATCTGATAGTGATTTGCCTGAAGCAAGTCGTTGGTATATTTAAAGTCTGTTAAGAAGTAGCGGCCTCCAGCGCGTATTGTCTCATTAGAAAAATGTCCAGACCAGACTGTTGTCCCTATAACGACATTGAACCATGGTATTTAATAACAAGATAAACCTCACACCCAAATCACCAGATACATGTTACTCTAACCCAGCATAGCCAGACAATAATATGGCAAACCCATGGGCATTCAATTGAATATTCACCGCAATTTACTTATCAATTATACAGCCATGTCTGTGTTGTTTGGCAGGCTTTGCTTCTCTTCAAACCAGTCTATTTCAGGATCTTACTGTTTGGCATCCGGCTTGTGTGCTAGCTGTGCAATTGAAATCTATGTTCAGTATATCAAAGTACCCATTACAGAATATTAAATACTGATTGATTCATATTTCCTGAATTTAAAATGCCTGTCATGTGAATAAAAGCCAACAAAATGTTGAGTCAAGGAAGAAATATTAGGAGGGAATAAATTGCTCTGTTATTGAACAAAGAGTTATTGAAGATAATTGTTTGGAACTCATGCCTTTCATCAGTTGTTTGCAGACTGCTATCCTCACATGGATGATAATCACCTTCACCGTGGTTTGAAGTATATAGTCATAAAGGACTCCATCTATCAGTCGGCCCATTCATATGAACATATCACCTTGTATTTAATAATTGGGCTGTTAATTATCAGATTTCATTGTCCTATTAAAGGCATGGTGATATCAAAGCTGGGGAGGAGGATAACCACAATCATGTACTATACCGGGTTTTGTCCATTCATTCTTACGTGAATTGGGGCCCCTGTTTGACAAGGAAATTTGTAAATTTTTTCTCTCTACAAACATTTCAGCTTGTAACTTGGGCATGGCTCATCGGATATGGTTTTGCTTGGTATCGTGATAGCACGTCTTGGGGGAAAGGATGCCCACACACTATGGGTTTTTTCCTTTCATTTTTACCAGAGTTACAGTCCTTGTTCGACTTGGAAATTTGTTATTATGTGTACCCATAGCATAGTATGGTACACATAGTGTCGACGTCCGGATTGACCACTCGTCGTTGTCCGTCTCTCCTTCCGTTTGTCCATAGACACTTTACGCATAATGCGATAACTCAAACATTTTCTATCCGATCGGAACCAAATTTAAAATTTAAAACCTCTTCAAGAGCGATCAGCCTATATAGTATTTCGACTTACAGCTTCTGGATGTGAAATATCTAATCAGGTCAAATTTCTTTTTCAAAACATGGCCGCCAGCATCAATTTTGGATACTAATAATGGTGGTAAATATTCATTAATACAAATAGCCACATATAATATGGACAACATAGCCACAGAAAGTTCCAGCCAGATAGCGTACTCCTTGTAAAAAAATAAAGTAACCACACAATGCCACTAGACACACAGTCAGTGTTCACCCTGTTGGTGGGCAAACTTGTTTTTCACCACAATTCAAAAAGTTGGTGGCCAAACTTGTTTTTCACCACAATTCAAAAAGAACTGGAGAGATCAACGAGGTTAGGAGACGAAATATTGCTGGTTTTTTGGACACGCGGGTTTCGTACTTTCGTCCAAATTGATTTTGTATGGGGAGCGTTGATTGATGGTGATGGTTGTACAATGGCGATTTCAAATCGTCAAAAACCTTAACATCTGCACTGATTATATCATAATGATTATTATTTTGTTGATTAGGCGGTATGTATTTAAAGATGAAATATGTAAATGCATTGCTTATAATTCGGTATACCAGCGATGGCATATCAGTTAAGCAATGTTTCGTAAACTTCCTCCTGTCTTATAATAACAACCGGGCTTCACACGATAAAGGTTATTAACACAATAGGTATTCAACACGTCACGATAATAAGCAACATATCTGTTGTTTTATTTCTGCAAAAATAGCAATGACAACTAACACACCCCATTACTTGATTAGTTGGTGAACATGGTGTCAGCGACGCGACATAGAGTGAGAGAGTTATATATTTAAAACGTATAATTTTATCATCAATTGTGAGCCCAGAAAATGATCATTTAATTTGGCCAAAGTTTTTTTTAATTTGGCCTCTAAAAATTTCATTTGGCTATTTTTTGGGTCAGAAGATTTTTCGGTCCAGCACACAGTGTTCCCTAGCCACACAATGCTATGGACTTTATAACTAGCCACTCAAGGTATCCTTCATTGGTAGGAGCGTGCTGAAAGTTTCTGGATGAGAACTTTATTTTGGGCCATCAGATCAAAACCAAATTTGGTATGTGAGGTTTATCAGCTCAAAAAACAGGTCAAGTTCGAATATGGGTTTGGTCCGCCCATTTTTGCCGGAGTTTATGGCCCCTTTTTTTCTTAGAATCTGTCCGTCTGTCCGTTCGGAAAGATTCCAGATGATAACTTTATTTTGGGCTATCGGATTGAGAGAAAAAATTTAGTATGTGAGTTTATGAGCTAAAAATACAGGTCAAGTTCGAATATGGGTTTGGTCCGCCAATTTTTGCCGGAGTTATATATGGCCCCTTTTTTTACTTATAATTTTGTCGTTTTGAGATTCTGGACGATAACTTTTGTTTGTGGGATCTGATCTGAACCAAATTTGGTATGTCAGGTTGTCAAGCTGTCAGCTCCAAATACAGGTCAAGTTTGAATATGGGTTCGGTCTGCCAATTTTTGCCACAGATATGGTCCAATTATTTTGGTTTCCGGATGATTACTCGAGTTTTTGTAATCTGATTGTTTTTAAATTTGTATGTGAATTAACCACATGAAGATACAGATCAAGTTCAAATTTGGGTTTGGTCCGCCCATTCTTGCCAGAGTTATGGTCCTTGTTGACTTAAAATTTGCCCTTAATTTGGTTTCCGGATGACTTTACTTTTAGTTATAGACCAAGTTTGAATTTGGTCATGGTCCAATGAATTTTTAAAAAGCTATCCTTACTAAAAAGCCACCTTTTCCGGAGACACTTGGTCAGCGACCTTTTATTTACTTTTGGAAAGTGTACTTCTTATGGTTGTGCCTCCTTGTCCTTCAGTGTTTCCTGCTCAAGACCGCCAGATTAGACCTAAAATAGTGCAGCTACTCTCAGGTGCCTAATAATTATGATGGGTGGGGTTTTAGGCTGAAATTAATAATATAATAGTGATGCCAATATCAGCCTATGTCTCAATGCCAAATAATAGTGATCATTGGGAATTTTCTCCAAAATTAATAATCATGCTGACACTATTATTAGGCACCTGAGAGTACAGTGTTGGGAGTCATTGATTTCAGTCACTAATTGAACTGCTCAATAATTAACGAGTTTCTGGTCATATAAAATGTTTGAACATTGTATTACAAGTAAATTATCTGCTAAACTGAGTGACATATTTCAGCAAATGTTACATTTATGGACCTATAAGAAAAACTAAATAAAATATGGTTTGCTGTCTACCTGATTACTCTATTTTAAGGAAATTTGTTCCGCCATCATAGATTGAACAGCTTTGCACAGTTTGTTTTTTTTGGAATGCACTTCACCCATGGTCGTCATAAATACAGCGAAACATGTGATGGTCACACACAAATCCCTTCAGCAAAAAATTACTGTAGGCCTGGAACACATGTCACCAAACCATGCAGAGAGATCAACACACTTACAGAAGACACAATGTACAATGATGTACTAAAATCATTTGACAGGCTGAACTTCAAGAAATTATAAACTCATATCATAAAAAGAAATCCTTTCTGATCATATAATAAGATAAATATTTGCTCCAATTATTCATGCTAACTATTGAAGTGCTTTATTGATAACTCCATTGGAAACAGCATGAGAACCTTTACCAGATCAATATGTTGGAAAATATTATCCATATGTTTTGTATAGAATGGTGCATTTGATATATTGGAACTCCTAATATATATGAAAATATGTTAGAAAACATAATTGTGATAACTGTCAGGGAGAAAGCAATCATTGAGATAAATGATGAGTTCTAGTATATCCATGGATTATTCAAGTGTCAATAAAAATAGTGATGAGTTTTATAGGCTCTTTGAATTGTCAGACAGCGATGAAGTATACCAATACTCATGATATTCAGATTGTCACGCAGGCTTCCTGAATAAACAGATTGCTTTGGAAATGTTCAAACTGGGTATGGAGTAGTGGATAGCTCAGCTGATTGGTGGTTGAACTTTGAGCTACTGCTTGACAGTCGATGATTCGAATCTGACATGGTATCGGTTGGACTTGGTATCTTATTCCTTAAGTACCATGAGAATTAGAGTTAGTTTTAATATTAAAACCAGAAAAGCAAACTATATGGGCATTTCTCTTTCAGATGGTTTGGAGAGTTGTCTATGTAGGTATTTTCTCTGCTGAATCCTAAAATAAAGGTTTTCCATTTGGCAATTGAATATTTGTAGTTTAAAATGGCCATCGTAAAATTGTTATTAAAATATGAATTGTGGTAAATAGTAATATATTTTGAGTTTCAGTGACTTAGAATCAATTTTTTTCATCGGAATTAATATGAACTACCTCTGTTTAACGCCTAACACTTCAAACTGGTGATCATTATTGATAATGGTGGCCAATTGCAAGATGGCAGCTGGGGTGATGAGAATATCATTATTTGTTCATTGATGGGAATTAATGTTTGTATATTCTAACTGATTCAAGAGCTATGTTGTCATTTTGATGTAAATAGATAGAATGTATGCATCTTACATACATGTGCATTATTTATTCACTACTTATAGAAAGATAACATCCAATATTGTTGCTCGTGAAACACCATAGTTAACTATTGAATGCAACAGTTCGATCGAATGCCAGAGGAAAAGACTGGTATCACCGCTTATAACAATCAACACAGTTAACAACCATGACTGGGATACGTGAATATTCGGTTTTCAAAAGAATATTTGATTCGTATTCAATTCGACAATTGACAGCAAATATCTCCAATATCTTGAATATCTCCATTTATCTTTGCAATGCTATTTTTTTTGTCAGAATATTCCCCATACATGAATGCAATCAGGCAAAAAGCAGTGTCCTGTTAGAAGCACACATCCATGACATTGCTGCAGAGACGTGAACATCCCCTCATTTCATAATATGAAAGCAGTTTGTCTTTATACTTACGCACCTCCATTTTAGAAAGTAGTGTCTTAATTTGAGCCCTTACAGATCATATCTTGATGAAATGCACATGAAAACGACGGAGGAAGCACAACACATTCCTGAGGTCTTCGATAATAACTTGCAAAACTCAACATTCAGAAGAATTCATGGGGATATTTTCCAGCTTGATGATGAGACTTTATGATGACTTTAAATTGTGAATTGCTAAGCTACCAAGAGGTGACATCTCAACATTCCAACAAAGCTAGAACGTATACACATGGAACTTTGATAGCATGTGCTGTGACTGCTGTCCATGGGGAATGCCTATGTTTCTAAATATAAACAGAGTATTGAATGTTGTCATTTCAAAGTTTGATCATTCTCTGTGTTAACTAGTAATAATATTGTAGCGGCACGATATTGAATCGGATATATGTCATAGATTATAATATATTTCAAGAACTGGGACTGTATTAAATGGTTTAACATCATTGACTTCTGACCTGAAATCGGGTTATTAAATATAATTATTGGTGCCTAAACAATGATTCTTCAAAAGTGCATAGATAGCAAAAACATGGTGAATATTCTCATTTATAGAGTGTATAAATAACATGACATACCGTCCTCTGATTTTTTGTTGTATCTAATTTCCCGACATATAAAACTGCTTTCTTTTCGTGGAGCTAATGCAAATATTACAACAATTTATTCAACAGAAACTAGAAAAATATAAACTTCTGATTCCTATACGAGGATTGGTTACGATAGGTTATTTTTTTACCAGATTCAAAACATGTGGTTTTCTTGCTAAACATTCAATTTGATTCAAGAATACTGTGCAGTTTTCGATTCGGTATTTGAGTCAATTGTATTCATATTCGCAGAACCCTATATGAATAATACCCATGTGTCCGATTATTGACAATAGTGGCAAAGATGGCTGCTTGGACTTCATTTTATATTATGAGTTAATTGTTTGGAAATTTTCCTATTCTAGCCGACTGAAGACCATGCAATGTTGTCAAGTCCATGAAAATGCAATGCATGCTGAGATCTCCTGGACATGTGTGTGTCATTTACTCACCAGTTTTAGAAGATGGCATCCAATACGGTCACAACACTTACCAAAGTGTAACTATTGAATACTGTTGACTCCCTTGTACTTGATATCTCTGTCACCACAACCAGATGATTTACCACTTGTAACTATCAAACGAACAATAATGAGGAATAACTAAGGGGTCATCTCAAAACTCTAATCGGTACCGATTGACATTTACCGATTGTAATCGAGCCTTTTGAATCGGAAAAAATCGGTAAGTCGGATAGCGTAATTATGTTTAGAGCGTCATGAACGGAAAAATCGGTACCGATTCTACCGATCAATGCACAAGACGTCAAAAGAGGGAACGCCACAGTCGGTAAGACAATCGGTGAAATCGGTACCGATTGAGACGTTTAACGTTCGACTTTTGTTGCATGAAAGAGTGAACGCCGCAGTCGGTAAGACAATCGGTGAAATTGGTACTGATTGAGACGTTTTACATTGTGTCGTCGTTGTATGAAAGCAACACGCGCATCTGTCGTTGTTTACCCCAGAACAGAGATCATCGGGGATTCCCCCGGAAAAAATCCTATGACATTTAGGACAATCCTGGATCAACTCTGTGGACTACTTTTACTTTGCACGCGCTTAAATTAGAAAAATATATGTTCCAATGTGCGTCTTATATGAGATATAAAAGTGACCATTATATAAAATCCTCACATTGTGTGAATAATATTTTATTCAAAAATACAAATGGATTAATGTTAAATCTACGCTAAACAGTACTTTTTCGGCACTATTTTGACCAATTCTCTTGTATTCCTCCGCACACATTTCGGAAGTTTGTTTTGCGCGCATTCTGTCATTTTTTAAGTCAAGCCTTATCAACTTAATCAAGGTGAATCGACGCAGATCAAACAAAATTATTATTTTTATTTAATTTTAGTTTTGAGATGACCCCTAAACTGACTGACATTGAAGCTAAGATTTTGACAATATGACATGGCATACTGTAGAATAAACAGTATGTTCAATATAACAGTATCGACAGACTTGACGTCAAAAGTAGCCAACAAAAATCAATCAAATTTGATATGCAGTGTTGTGCAAGACAATATCTACTTTCTACAATTGGACCTAAAATTCTAAGACAACACATACAGAATAAAATCCGACCAATCATTCTTCAATTTGGTTGCATCCATGCCATGGTTGTGAACAGTTTCGCTCGTGTCTCTTTCCCTTTGTAAACTGTTCTGTCATGCCACATGAGTATACTCAAATAATATAGAATCAAATAGTATGCAGGTGTGGACAATATATTCCCCTGTTACAAAATATTCTCATTCAGTCAGTTAAATGCAAGAACACTGATGTACCAAAAATGAGCCATGTCTGGTTGAAACTGTGTTTCTTGTTCTTTATCTGCAAAGCTGATTGATATTGTATTAAAGAGATCGAGCTTATTGCTTCCATGCAGTGAGGCAAATTATATACAGAGATGTCAGTTATAGTATATGATATATAGTATATGACTGTGTGCAACAGTTTAATATATCCCAAATATTCACAATAATACCCAAAACAGACCGCCTGTAGTTTCTCTGTTAGTATGTGGTATACGCCCTGCTGATTCCAAGATAATGGCAATTAAATGCCCTTTGCATCATGTCACTTCATGATCCTTTTCAAATCCTTTCAAACTGATAGTTTCTAACAAACAATTATCGGTGTACCTTAGAAATCATACCTTTCCCTTGATAACACGCATGCTCTTTAACCAAGCTCTTGCAACATTGAATGTCAACATTTAATATTTCTATGTATACAGTGTTCGTGCTGTCGGTAGCCAAATTAGCCAATGGCTAATCTTTTTAGAATTTGGCTAATAAAAATTTCATTTGGCTAAACTTTTGGCTAAACTTTTTTTGAACCCAAATGGAGACTGATAGCATGGAGCCAGAAAGCTAATTAATAAAAGCGCTCAATAGATTGACAGTCAAGACGATGAAATATCGTACAAAGGGAAACCGATCGACAACTCTATCAACCAAGCGATCATAAAGTGATATGCAATCATCTTTAGTTTTCACAAGACAGACATTCAAAGACGCATGGACATTAAACCGACCGTGGTTGAATTATGACAATGTGAAGAAAGCAATGTTTTGTATAGTGCATTGACGCCGGTATATAAGCAATTTGTTCGTAACATGTGCAGGCTGTTTTAATCTGGAGAAAGATTACTGCACGAAGCAGCAAAATGTCATTATTAATTTTTACATTTAATCCCCTAATCCCCCAGTCAGCCCATTGTCTGTCTGGTCACTCACGGCGCACCTGCACAATGCATGTTTATGATGACATTGTATTTATGACGGTCGAGGTTTATGAGCACCAAGTGTAAGACAATAGCTTAATCAGCCAAATGTGAATCACGACAGATATTTTGTGGCTATTTGTCGTCAATACCGATACAGTCAAAATAATATGCATGCTTTTATGACAGATTGTAATTTGATAATGGCGTAACAATATTAAGTTATTTAGTTTCCAGATGTCACTTAGATATTTTCGCAAGGATAAATATTTAATGATTTAAAAATAGATATTGATATAAAACAAAAAAATAATGACATTAAGAAGGACAATACCGGGTTACCCCCCCCCCCCCCCCCCCCCCCCCCCCCCCCCCCCCCCCCCCCCCCCAAATCACTCTTTCACATAAAGATTAATAAATTTTTAATAAATGATATATATATAAATACTTGTAGTTCATCAAAATTATTTAAACTATTGTGTATTTTACCTTTGTCTGTTAGATTTTACGTTTTAGTCATTAATTGTGAACCGACCAGAAAACGATTATTTAATTTGGCCAAAGTTTTTTTTTATTTGGCCAAAAAACATTTGGCTAAAGTTTTTTTCATTTGGCTAATAAAATTTTCATTTGGCTAAACTTTTGGCTAAAGTTTTTTTCGGTCCAGCACGAACACTGTATGTATAACAGTGTGGGGATGTTATGGGCAAAAAAGACAAATAATGACCTAGATTGAACTGCGTTTTGCTCAGAATATATACTCAGGTACTCGGATGCAGGGTAGGAAGGGAATCACAAAGATTACCAGCCGCTCATTGTTCCACAATTTCTAAGCAAAAAGTTGAAACACCCTAGAGTTGAACACAAAACTGTTAAACATATTCTGCTGATCTGTCAAGTCTCGTATTCAAATGCCTCAACTGCCACTGACTGTCTTGTTATTTATTTTTCTTCTGCCAAGATGAACATATTCATACCATACACAATCCTCCCTCATTAATTAGATGTATGATGACCGTATTCATACCATACACAAACCTCCCTCATTAGTTAGATGTATGATGACCGTATTCATACCATACACAAACCTCCCTCATTAGTTATATGTATATACATCATATTTATACATGTTTCAAGGCATACTGACTTCATCTTTGATTCAACTATTTTGCTACGTTAAAGGCATGTATGGCCTTCGTTGTGGGTTATAATTTAGAAATAAGAGTTACCAATGATAATAATTTTCTCAAGAATATATTACTAATAGTATAGTATAGTGATGTATGAATGTGATATTATCCACAAAACACACTTTGTGTGAGGCAAAATGCAGTTTGATTGTTATTATGTTTTTCATGAAAAGTATGTTGGTTTCTTTATCAGCAGAGAGTCACAAACTTTAATATCCATAGATTTCCTGATTTCTGGAAATCGTTGATATTGTCGCGAATCTTCTGCGTAAACAACAACTTAGTGTTTGCAAACAACGCAACACAAGATAAACCTCAGTGGCAAAATTCGCTGTATACAATTACTCCTTCACAGGATTTAACATAAACTCAAAAGGCAGTCACTGTTGAGATGACACATTCTTGCTTAATCTCCTTATTTAGATGCGCATGGCATTTTACGATGATTGTAAATATTCCTTATTTGGTATGTGACATAATTTGTATGGCATTTTATAACATGCGCACACAACCTACAACTTATGAGTGACAATAATATCATCGCAAATTCCTTATTGTGTGACGTAAATACGAACTGAATTAGTAAATTTAAGTCTCTTTGCAAAACCAATTCTATTAGGTACACTTTTTCTGTCTGATCATTCCCCAATCATGAAGTAACATACATTAGCTGGAATTTGAACTGCCAACGTGTAGTATGGGTCGATTAAAATGAGATTTGAATGAGATTGCTGTGCATGCGCCAGCTTGAATAATTTTATCTCAGCTTCCACAGCACCCTCTGTAAACAACAGGTAATTTTCGTTGGACTCGGCAAGCTCCGAGCGTTTTTTTATGTTTACCCATACCATAGTATGGTAAACATAATGTCGACGTCCGGATTGATCACTCGTCGTGCATCTGTCCGTCTGTATGTCTGTCTGTCCGTAGACACTTTACGCATGGTGTGATAACTCAAAAATTTCCTATCCGATTGGAACCAAATTTTGTATATGAGTTTCTCAGAACAAAATACAGATCGAGTTCAAATATGGGTTTGATCAGAGTTTTTTTTACGGAGCCACTTTTTCGACTTCGAATTCACGCATGCTGTCATAACTCAAACAATTTTTATCTGATCGGAACCAAATTTGGTATGCGAGTTTCAGAGCCCAAAATACAGATTGAGTTCGAATATGGGTTTGATCCGATTTATTTTAAAGGAGTTATGACCCTTTTTTGAAAATAAAATTAAAAAAACAAAATCCGATGCTATAACCGAAGTATATTTTGTCCGATTGTGTTCATATTTGATATGTAGGTTTATGATGACACGCCCCTCATCTGTATAGTTTTTGGTATTGATTGGTTGATCGGTTTAGAAAATAATTAACCCTTTACACACATGCTATCCAATGCAATAAGTTGAACATATTTCTTCTGATCTGCCTCATATTTCTTACCTAGGTTTTTCTTAGCACGTTCTTCGTCTGTATGGTTTTTGGTATTGTTTAATTAACCCCTTTTCACTCTCATGTTTACTTAGAATTCACCCAAGCTGCTATGACTCAAAACATTTTTCATCTGATCAACACCAAATTTGGTATATGAATTATCACCCCTAAATACAGATCGAGTTCGAATATGGGTTTGATCCGATATATTTTAACAGAGTTATGACCCTTTATAATTCAAGTAATTACTGCTGGGAATTTTAAGAGAACATATCTCACAGACCATGTGTGTTATTGAAATGAGTTAATTATCACTATAGACATTAGATATGACATGCTATAAAGCCTGATAGTGGTACTGCTGCTGGCTGGCAGGATTTGTTTATCATAATGTCAAATTGATTGACGGCTATCTGGTGGAGTTCTGTTTTCTGTGCAATATTAAGTTAACCCCTTTGCTGAAAACTGGTTCATTACTAAAGTTTATGTACACACTATAGGACACGTATTCTAAAATATTAAATTGGAATAGTCCATTGGTACTTTAAATTTGTAGGGATGTTTTACAGACATTGTTGTCTACATACACTGTTGTCTTATCTTAGACAAAAATTAATCCACACATTCCTCAGTTCCATGATATGATGTCATTGCAAATGATTAACCCTCTCTACACATCATATGGTTTTGATGCTTTTCATTTGATCATTACTCCTATATTATGTCCAGGTTGATGGTGATCCACTTTTGATTTGCATGAATTTGGATTAAAATTAAACCATTCCATAGACACATATTATGGCGATAGACAGATATAATATTATCCCTTTCACTTTGATCCAGGTTCAGTATTAAAGGGTTTCAATAAATCACACAATTGTATATTCATCATTAGAGGAAATGTCTTATTTTGAAATTCCCTCAATTGCATTTGGGCTCCAGGGTAAATATTAATGGTGCTGGTATTCTTGAGACTGACTTATTGTATGGGTTTCTAAATCAATGACATGCTTTGTATAGACTATTTTGTGTTTATCAGTTCATTAGTTTGGGTAAGATTAACCCTATTCTATCCGATTTGATAACTCAAATATTTCCATTGATTATGTTTATACATGCAGTTCTTGGCAGAGTTGACAAGAACACCCCCCTTAACCTGCATAGTGAGGGGTCATTTGGTTTATTTGCTTAAAAATATTAACATCCTCCGCCAATCCTGTTGACACAATGTGATAACTAAATATTTTTCACATGATCACTATATTAAGTGTGAATTGTTGAAACTTTAGCACTCATTGAAAAGGTTGATGTAAGGATTTATAAAATTTATAAAAAAATAGCTAATCGCTATCGCCAAGAGTATGGTTAAACATCTGCCGATCGTGATAGGCCCTCTCGTTTTACAAACAAAATGGTTCTGTAACATTTTTTGGCGTTTTTTTACATACCAAAAGTATATGAAATCGACAATAAAATGCTATGTACCCAATATTTATGATTGGTATAAGAACAACTATCTGTCTGTCTATAATATAATATTCTTTCTGTTTATGGTGGTATTTATAACGGATGTGACTATTTTAACAGCAGTACCCACTGGGAATGCATTTTGTATCATTAAAAAACAGCTTGAGAAGGCTATGTGCTATCTTAGTCTTTTGGTTTCCCCAGTACTTAATTTCCCATTACACTGGCACTTCAAATTACAAATTCTGACAGAATTAAAATTCATCTCAGAGTTAATGCCCTTTGGGGATCAATTTTGAAGGCAGCAGGATCTTCTTGTTTCTGTCCTGCATAACCACCAAGGGTAATAACCTCAGCAAATGAGAAAATCTATAAAACCAATCTAGACAGTGTTCTGGTGGGCCCCATAATTAGTAGAATAGTTCTAGAATTTCAAACAAATTGTTGGATCAAACATAGGTGTAGGGTTCCCCAGGGGTCTGTACCAAACTGTGGTTTTTCAATCAGAATAAAATTCCTATAGATAAGTTGCCCTAATCAGTTTTGTATAAGGTATGCATGGATGATGCCATGGGACTTTCCAGGGGCGCTGGAAGAGGGGGGGGGCAGAGGGGGGCAGCTGACACCCCTGCCCTTGACCAAGGGGGCGAGCGGCGGGCAGGACATGCCCTTTTTCTGGAGACAGAAAATGCTTTTTGTGTGTTTAATCTCGTGTTTTTATAGCAAAATGTGACTTGTTTTGTCCAGATACTACCAATTTCACAAGGAATATTAATTTTTTGTCAATTTTATCACAAAACGGCATAAAAACGACAAATACCATTTAAAATAGGGATTTTTGCCACAATGAATTTATGATTATTTTCCCGAGTTTGCCGGAGAAAATGCCCTTTTTGCAGAATAGTGCCCTTTTTGTAGGCTCTGCCCCCACCCCTGCCCTTGGATGCTTCCGGCGCCCCTGGGACTTTCTGGGCTACAATTGAGGAGATGCACTGAAGCCGAACATTTTCTTGCATTTAATATTGAGAACATTTATCATTTTTTAACAGATACGGAATGTTCTACATGTATTTGTTACAGTCAAAATGAGTTTAAACTAATAAAAGCACCAACAAATATGCTAATAGATTGTCTTCATTATAACATTTACAACATAACCCTTTGATGTCTGGATTATACAGTAACCCATCAGTGAGTTGTTGCTTGATTTAGACTGTTTGTAGAACCTTTTATATCTGATCTTCCCTACAAATTAACGACTGGCAATTCATAGTGTGTTTCTTTGCATATCATATTTTATATTATCTGATATTTGTTATACTGACTGAACTATGGTATATCTGTGATGACTTTATTAGACAATGGCTAAAATCCACCAAGTGTCTGAAAACAATAGGATTAACAATCTATTCCTTTTTTTTTAAACAAAAGAATATATATAATATGCATACTAATTTATGTGAACAAAATCCTCCTGCATTGAGTCCAGTATAAACTCAATCCTGAAGCACCACGTTTTTGTCAATACATTGGCAAGTTGTCCTTACCAGACAACCCCATTTCACACAATCAATCAATTTCTGCTCCATCATTTCTTTCAAAGAACTGATTTCTAACCTGAGGCTCTTTTCAACAAAACATAATACAGCCTCAATATAAATCTTTGTTGTCTACTATACACTTGATTGTAAAATATTACTTTATAATAGGGTCCCCATTAAGTAGTTCCGCATACAAGATCCCCAGAAAGACACAGCTTTCAGTGCCATCAGCCAAGTGCGAGGGTTTCGGCTGCAAGTGTACTTCTGACTACACGACTCAACTTCATTGATTTACAGGTTAGCATGTTGAACTTTCCATCTCTTCCAACCAGCAATACAATATGACCATCCCTGGCTATTAAAGTACTCCTGTCAGGTAAATTTCCAATGCTTCCATCACTGAAGATAAACATCTGTGGATTGTCAGAAATGTCATGGAATTTTACAGTGACATTTTCAGAATTTACCTTCCTTTAATATCAGTTTGTTCACTTCTTTGAAATCCTCTACAGTACCCACCTTCTAAATGAGTGCAGACATCAAAGACAACCATAGCAGTTG
Organism: Siphonodentalium dalli; assembly: GCA_032622095.1. Lineage (NCBI taxonomy): Eukaryota > Metazoa > Mollusca > Scaphopoda > Gadilida > Siphonodentaliidae > Siphonodentalium > Siphonodentalium dalli. The sequence continues at coordinate 121,636,304 of CP136063.1, forward strand.
GTTAATTTCTTATTGGAGTAAGGTCTTCTCTTCTATTGAAGTGGTGAAGAGTTACTATGGCTTCTATCTATTTGAACTCTTTTGAGATTTGATGCTTAGTCTGACTGACTCAGTACAATAACATCTTTATCTTGGAAAAGTTTCAGCCTTAAATAATTAAATGTGGATGATGCTTCTTTCCCAACCGAAAACTTATTTCTGATTTTTTTCACAACATTTGTCTGAAACTTCAACAATCCAGCCCATAGAAAGTCATCAACATGTACCGCAAAGATGCCAGCTAATGAGAATCTCACCAGTAGAGAATCTCACCACTGGAGATACCTTGGCTCCTTCATTGATTAGCCGTCTTCCTTACCATTTTGTCCCAATTATTCAGCAACCACATCTTTCCACAGGTCCGGCTTTCTTTAGGTGATCATAGGTAACTATTTTGGCCAATTCTCTCATATTCCTCCACACAGTGCCATCTCCACTGGCACATGCGCATTTGTATTAAAGTTTTGCGCATATTCTGTCAAAGTCAATGTCATGTGTATCAATGTCCATTTTTATGTTTACCCATACCATTAGTATGGTAAACATAGTGTCGTTGCCCGATTGACCACTCGTCGTCGTCCGTCTGTCTGTCTGTCTATCTGTCTGTCCGTCTGTCTGTCTGTCTGTCCGTAGACACTTTACGAGTAATGCGATAACTCAAACATTTTCTATCCAATCAAAACCAAATTTTGTATATGGTTTCTCAGCCCAAAATACAGATTTGGGTTTGATCCGAGATTTTGTTACAGAGTTATGGCCCTTTTTTCAACTTAGAATTCACGCATTCTGCCGTAACTCAAACATTTTTTATCTGATTGGAACCAAATTTGGTATGTGAGTTTCACAGCCAAAAATACAGATCGAGTTCGAATATGGTTTGATCCGATTTATTTTAAAGGAGTTATGACCCTTTTTTCGAAAATGAAATAAATTTAAAAAAAATCCGATGCTCTAACCGAAATATTTTTTTGTCCGATTGTGTTCATATTTGATATGTAGGTTTATGATGACACACCCCCTCACCTGTATAGTTTTTGGTATTGATTGGTTGATCAGTTTAGAAAATAATTAACCCTTGACACACATGCTATCCAATGCAATAAGTTGAACATATTTCTTCTGATCTGCCTCATATTTCTTACCTAGGTTTTTCTTAGCACGTTCTTCATCTGTATGGTTTTTGGTATTGTTTAATTAACCCTTTTCACTCTTATGTTTACTTAGAATTCACCCAAGCTGCTATGACTCAAAACATTTTTCATCTGATCAACACAAAATTTGGTATATGAATTTATCACCCCTAAATACAGATCGAGTTCGAATATGGGTTTGATCCGATATATTTTAACAGAGTTATGACCCTTTATAATTCAAGTAATTACTGCTGGGAAATTTGAAGAGAACATATATCCCACAGCAATGTGTGTTATTAAAATGAGTTAATTATCACTATGACATTAGATACTACATGCTATAAAACATGATAGTGGTACCACTGGCTGGCTGGACTTGTTATCATAATTATGTCAAACTGTGATTGATTACTCACTCTCTGGTGGAGTTCTGCTTTCTGTGAAATATGAAGTTAACCCCTTTGTTGAAAACAGGTTTATTACATTAGCTATATGCACACACTATATGACACCTATTCTAAAATAATAAATTGGAATAGTCCATTGTTACTTTGTAGTGTTGTTTTACAGACATTGTTCTTTACAAACACTGTTGTCTTATCTTAGACAAAAATTTATCCACACATTCCTTAGTTCCATAACATGATGTCATTGAAAATGATTAACCCTCTCCACACATCATATGGTTTTGATGCTTTTCATTTAATCATTCTCCTATGTTATGTCCAGGTTGATGGTGATCCACTTTTGATTTGCATGGATTTGGGATTAAAATTAAACCATTCCATAGACACATATTATGCGATAGACAGATATAATATTATCCTTTCACTTTGAGCCAGGTTCAGTAAGGGTTTCAATACATCACCAATTGAATATTCATCATTAGAGGAAATGTCTTATTTTGAAATTCCCTCAATTGCATTTGGGCTCCAGGATAATATTAATGGTGCTGGTATTCTTGAGACTGACTTATTGTATGGGGTTCTAAATCCAATGACATGCTTTTCATAGACTATTTTGTGTTTATCAGTTCATTAGTTTGGGTAAGATTAACCCCATTCTATCCGAGTTGATAACTCAAATATTTCCATTGATTATGTTTATAGTTCTTGGCATAGTTGACGATAACACACCCCTAACCTGCATAGTGAGGGTCATTTGGTTTATTTGCTTAAAAATATTAACATCCTCCACCAATCCTGTTGACACAATGTGATAACTAAATATTTTTCACACGATCACTATATAAAGTGAATTGTTGAAACTTTTGCACTCATGAAAAGGTTGGTGTAAGGATTTATAAAATTTATAAAAATAGCTAATCGCTATCGCCAAGGTATGGGTTAAACATCTGCCGATCGTGATCGGCCTCTCGTTCCCTAACTGTTCTGTCCGATTAAAAAGATCATAAACTACGGTAAATCAACGACCATAAAAAGCACAATTTGTTCAAATTTTTAGTTATATTTTTATTTTTACAAAGATAAAAAATCCTTTCTCTCCCTTTCTTTTCCATTATAAATAGTACTCTAACACCAACACTCAAAAACGGATGATTAAATTGTCAAAACATGAACAGATTCACACTATCTGGCATGTGCACAGGGCCGATGATTTGCAGCTGGTCCCCGTTTGCAGAGGTTCCCAAATATAATTTAGAGAACAAGCCACTATTATCGATTCTAGTTTCATTATACTTTAAAATACTTCTCAATTATTGACATACATGTATACACACCCATCCCCCTTTAAAACCATCTCTTTAACTTTAAGGGACCTCCGAGAATTCCTTGATTTCCGCAAACGGGCACCTGCTGCAAACTCGTCATACTAGGCCGAGATTTTCATACTGCTGTCATGCACGTACGATAGTCATTTTGTTAAAAAAATATTCCATGTCTTGGTGCCATTGACTACTGTATATTCTTTTTAATCATCAGTATCTATGTTTATAGCAAGAGTAGTAATACTATTTTTGCTATGTGCCTTTCTTTACATATCGCAAATGCATTGATATATTTAAAAAAGTGAGTGATTTGACTTCACGCCAATTGGCTTAATACAGCTGTCGATCAAACTAAAACTTGGCATGCCTTTGTCGCCAGTATGTAAACACAACCTGCACAACACAAATTCAATGTTGGATCTGGGCTCGATTAATACAATGCATGACAATTACCTAAGACCTAATTAGTTTAAAATAATCATCGATTTTAATATGAGATGATGACTCCTCAAACTCCTATGCAGCTTCATAGATAAGAATATACAGTTCTCATATCATTTTCTGATTAGTATATGAGAGTGAATGAGAAGTTGAAAGTAGTTTTGAATTGTACAGACTGCAGTGGACTTTAAAGTGCCAGTCCTCTCAGTCTATAATCTGGTGAGCGTCTCAGTAGTCATTGACTGTCTTGTTATTTTACCTATGCAGTAGTTGGGATTTTCATGGTAGATGTTGGTAATTTCACTCTTTCAAATGTCAATACAAGAATCCTCTCTCCACCCGTAATGTGTTACCCACAAGTTTCATGTGGTCTATAATTTGGATTTACATTTATGTAAACATAAATTATAAACATTATCAAATAATTACAGCTTTCAATCTACCCAGACTCAACATTGATATACTTCATGATTTAATAATCACAATTTAAGATAAGATCAACTGGCTGTTCAATAGGGGACAAACTTGGCTAGGGGAACCGGGCCGTTGAGGGAATCCCATGCCGGTATAGCGGAAACCCTGAACTAGCTTGGTTCACTATATGTTATGCAGAGTCCTCATTAGAATAATATAAGAATAGATATGTATAAGATAGCATATTGAAGTCTATCTAGGATGTCTTATTAGGTTCTGCTGGCTGACATGGCATTATGCGGATCAGGTAGTAGTACAGAGCCCCTCATATGCAATTATACCTCCGTTGTTAATACATGTCAGACCATTGATTTGTCTCATTACGGCTAACTCTCCCAGCTTGATTGTCTTGATACTAGTACAAACCATACATGTATACATCTGTGATAATGATGTGTCTTATTTATTATGCTGATGATTTCAAGAAACAATTATCAGATGTGCCATGTTTAAATAGTTTAAACATATTTTATTGTATCATTTATGTACAAATGGGATTGGGGCACAAGTTATACAACTTAGATAGCCCCTCTCCCCATATAATTACACACGTTAATTATAATAACCTTACACACGTTATTATAATAACAATATGTGCCATGTTGATATAAACCCTTACCCTAAAAAAATTTAACTTATTTTAAGGAAAAAAACTCACCCTTTGAAAATACTAGATAAATGGATCTCGTAGATTTGGATTTACATTAGGTTCAGAGATAGGAGATTTAACACTCCTACACCCACCCTATCAATGCTATGAATTCATGTTTGGTACTTGCATATAGATTCCTATATTACATGTAATAATTTTGATATATTCTTCAACAGTTGGAGATCTTGAAGTACCAGTTTATCTTTTTATTGCCATCAGAGCACAATCCCATTGTTACAATTGTTCCCCGTGGGCGTGTGCAATGTTGGTCAGCGCACGGGTTGTGTGTCATGGTGAACACGCTCAATGGAGATTTCATGTAATAATCCCATTGTATTCAAATCAATTGTGCTATAAGTCGATCAGAGCATGAGAATAGTTCTTTACCAGAATCCGACATGTTACTTCTCACGGATTCGCCGTTAGTCTCCCGTTTTCACCATGCATCACACGGTGTCACGGCGACACCTCCTAATCTCACGGTTTGAAAACAATCTTCTGAAACAAACAAATAATTAAAAAGTTACTTTCGTTTTTGTTGTACTGTAAAACGGTAAGCGAAAATATGCGAGATTACCTGGGTGCGATTGTTTAGCGTCCGGTGAAGACATTGCTGTTAACGCAATAATACAGCGATAGCTCTAATAGAGTAGCTGCCAATGTGCTGCGGGTAATTAGTCTGGAAATAAATGGTTTGTCACCCACATGTTTTAATAAACAAAGGAGGAATGAGATGAGCAACCACACGTTATATAACTAATATTAATTATGCCAGATTGTTTTCATATTGTTTTCATATTGGATTACAAACGAGCTTTATGCATGACCCCTATATATGGTCATTATATATATACTAGTGATGAGCCGATTGTCAAATAGAGCCGTGCGCCGATTGCCGATTATTTGAGATCACAATCGGGCCGATTCAGGTGCCGATTCCGATTATTTCAATAATGTATAGCAGAATATGTTGTATGTGTTATATAATACTTAGAATTAGAAGCTAGCAACAAACGTAGTAATATGCCAGTACACTGTATACATATGTATATGTTTGGGTAAGTAGATAGGTGGGTATGGGCAGACTAGTGATCGAATACAGGCAACATACCCATGTATTCTAGGCTATTCCACAACAAATTTTTTGAAAGTTTGATGTAGCCACGTGCATGACGACATGGTCCATGGTCCGTTTTTGATAACAATTCATCAAACGGCATTTTTCTTTGATCCCAATTCAAAGACATCAAGTCAAAGGAAATGAGCCGACTGAACTAGTTGCAAGTTACACCATGTTCATGTCAATTTCACAGACACGATTCGATTTCGGCGTGGTCATCATAATAATCATTTGTGGTGACATATACGTGACGTCACACGAGGCTGACTGGATGGAATGACATTGTCTTCAACTATTTAAAGTCACGTGACATGCACTTTCGGTTTCTATAGTAGTGTTTATACCTGTTACGCTGTATGTACTATATAGATAGCTTTGTTGTACTGCGTATGCCAGTCGACATAAATTTCAACTCAGTATATCTGAGTCGAACAGGACTGGCCGGTATTCTATTTCCAGACTTGGGGATACACCAGGGAATTCCTTGTTTTTATTGGAAGCGGTACCAGAAAGCGCTGGCCCCGATTGGCTAACCGATAACAGCTGCGCGTGTCTCCCGTAAAAATAGCTCAGGTGTCGTCTGTATACGGCGAATTGCAATAGTCGTTTAACTCGGTCATGTGGCACTGATTTAAAGTTAGTTTTAATAGTCGTCATTGATTTTGACCAGCTGCTTTATTAAAGAAAAACACTTTGACAAATGGCATGATTCTGATCGGCGGCGAAATAACCGATGCCTCTATTCAGTGTTCTGTACTAGTAAATCTCTGCCTCTCGTAACGTTCCAATACAACCGCATAAATTATTCCTTATTTGGAATGTCTGTGACATCAGTATGAGCGTCACGAAATTGGGGGAAAGGCCCATTGTCCTGGAAATGGGTTTCTACATGAATTCGTGTCGACGTAATATTATAATTATTACGGAGATGTTTACGTCGACTGTGCGTATGCATACATTTTGATTTTTTATAGTTTGACATACATAAATCAAAATGTCTACATGTTGACGAACAATAAAGTTACCTATGGGGCGTACATGAGTCCCATGACATGTACGTTGTGTACATCACAATGCTAAAGAAATCAATCGACTGAAACGACTGTTCCGGTATGCCAATAATTAATGAATTATTATGCGCAATCACGGCGTCATGCTCGCTGCCTCACTCTAACTCAAAGTGGTCACGTGCTTCCCGGCGACCCCACTAATATATTGTTCACACATAGACCCAGGTACGGCCGGGGTATTGCAGAGGGCATGCATGTATATCATCAAGTTTGTGTTTGGTATCACTTTCAGTTCCCCCATGTTTACTGGTCATTTATTCAACAAAAACATCGTCATATTTAAAACAGTTTATTAAAGAAAAACAAGCACTCATTTATTATTTAGACAATCGGAAAATCCCGATGTTCAAACCCGAGTACCGATTGTCATCCGATGGGCCACAATCGGCCGATTCCGATTGTCGTTCCCGATTATCGGCTCATCACTACAGAATACATATCATCTTCCACTCGATTGATTCTGATAAAAGAACTGGGAAATTGGTGAATATCAGCTAGGTCATGTGACCCAGGCAAGGCCGTACTGCATTCAAAACTATTGAATTGATCTTTGCCGACGACTCAGTGCACATGTTTCACTATTAAATGTCGGAGCATCAAAGACTACGGTCATTCATCTTTGATATTAACCGTTTGTCGACAGTAATCAGTTATCAACCAGATATCCCTTCATCACTAAAGTAAACAATAACTTGGGTGTATCCAGGAGTCAGCTCTGTCTTATTATACCCCCACTCTCGAAGAGAATAGGGGGTATACTGGATTGACCTCATCCGTCATTCCGTCCATTGGACATCTTTTTCCATCAGTTTTTCTGTCTGTCCCTCTGTCCGTCCCTCCGGCAGTTATCTCGAACACCAGTTGTCAGATCTGAATGAAATTTGGTATGGATGTTCACTACTATGAGCACATTTAACAGAGTGTTCAATATTTTTTTTCCTGATTTTCCATTTTAGAGTTATTCATGACTTTGTTTATCTGGAAATGTTGGGGTTTTTGTCCGTCGAGCAGATATCTCCACCACCGTTTGTCGAATCTCGATGAAATTCAGAATGGAGGGCATTCAACAGTTTTCAATTATTTTTTCTGGTTATTCATTCTAGAGTTATTCATCTTTGTTTATGTGGAATTGTTGGTTTTTTTTGGTTTGTCTGAGCAGATATCTCCACCACGAGTTGACGAATCTCAATGAAATTCGGAATGGATGTTCCGAGCAGATATCTCCACTACCAGTTGATGAATCTCATTGAAATTTGAAATGGATGTTCACTATTATGAGGCAATCAATTGAGTGTTCAATCGTTTTATTGAGTGTTCAAACTATTTTTTTTCCAGGTTTTTTATTCTAGAGTTATTCAAATTTGTAGATTTGGAAGTGTTGGTTTTTTGAACATATTTCTATCAATGAAATTTGGTATGGGTGTTCACTATTATGATGGCAATCAATTGAGTGTTCAATCGTTTTGTTCATGTTTTCCATTCTACAGTTATTTATCTTTGTTTATATGAAAATGGTGGGATTTTTTTCCCCATCCTTTGTCGGTTCGAATTGCCACTGGGGGATGCCAGTACGGTGCAATCTTTTGTTAGTATGAGGTCATGACATTGGAATTTAAAATCCAAGATTGTGCCTTGAGTTTCAACTACAGACTAATGTTGCGACCTAAATAAACACTGTTTAGAGTGCAATGGGTCTTCTCACTAATGCTTTCATCTTCTTAGCAATAGGTGTTTTTAATACAAGGATGTGGCAAAGTGAAAATTTTCACGACATTGACTTTAATGTCAATACTAAAACATTTGTACATTTTGCAGCCAAAAATTAAGTCTTATTCACGAATTAGAAATAATAGCTTTCAACAGACAACAACACATGAACTTGAATACTTTTGAACAGACTGCATTATTATTATTGTAAAAAATGTACTAAAATGCTCTTGAACAGACTGCATCAAATGCGCTCGGATAGTGAACAGAGAGAGAGAGAGTGCCCTGTATTCATAACTCTGTTATAAAGCAAACATTGGCATAAGATATTGCAATCCGTTTCATTCAAACCACACATCAATATCTTCTCGGGGAGCATTAATGACTTTCTTCATTCTTCTCAGTTATAAGCGATAAGAAAACATTTTACAAAAGAAAGATCACCCTAATGAATTCAATCACTGCGAACGTTTGTTGCCATCGCCACTATTAAAATGCCATATAATGGAGTGCCATATGAACTTGTAAAAAATTCTCCACATAAGATGTTAGCACTTTGACCATTCCTCATTAAATTACGTATCGATTTCTTCTTAAAAACGGATGCTTTTTATCTCATGGGAAGGTGAGTGCTTTTAAGATTTATGATGACTTTTTTTTTGTGTCAGTACAGTTTGTGTAAACTACAAAATTTGTACTGTTTTATCCATCAATATTGGCTTATCATAAAGGTACCAAATGTAATGTAGGCAGACAGGGTGAGATGTCCAGGCCATCTACATGGACAAAATGCTATTACAATTTTATTGCTTATATTGCTTATATAGTCATGAAACGGCAAGAAATTAACTTCTTCCAAGATAAAGATGTTGAGTCAGGGTTTGGGGTTGAGGAGAATGTCCAGGACAAGATATCTTCTGCCCCCACCTCCCCCCCCCCCCCCATGCAGCACCTACATGAAAAAAAAAATCCTCTTATGGTTTTATTGTTTATTTTACTTATATAGTCATGAAACGGCAAGAAATTAACTTCTTCCAGGATAAAGTTGTTGAGTCAGGCTTTTGGGTTGGGGAGAATGTCCACGACAGGATATCTTCAACACCCCCCCCCCACCCCCACCCAGCATCTACATGAAAAAAAATCCTCTTATGGTTTTATTGCTTATTTTGTTTTATATAGTCATGAAACGGTGAGAAATTAACTTCTTCCAAGAAAAACTTGTTTGATATATAAAGCAAAATAAGCAATAAAACCATAAGATGAATATTTTTTTGTTATGTAGGTGCTAGGTGGGGGAGATATCCTGGCCTGGACACCCCCCGCCCCCCCCCCCCCACACATCCTCCACTCCAAACTTTAACCCGAAACAACTTTTTCTCGGAAATTAATTTCTCGCCATTCATAACTATATAAAGCAAAATATTAAAGCAATGAAACCATATTAAAGTCATTTCCCCCCACCCCAAACCCCTGACTCAAACAAATTTTTCTCGAAAGTAGTTAATTTCTCGCTGTTTCATGTCTATATAAAGAAATAAAAGTGTTATAAAGATGGTTTGTTCTGTCCATCCGTTTGTCCGTACGTCCGTCCGTCCGTACAAACATTTTGCATTATTGTTCAGCAACCGATGGGCAGATTTAGCTGATATTTGGTATGGTGATAGAGCAGCATGGGGGAACAGCTACATGCATAGCACGGGTTTCGTCCACCCCATTTTCACCAGAGTTATGGCCCTTTTTTTACTTAGAAAATTCAATTTTGTCCATCCGTACAAACATTTTGCATTATTGTTCACCAACTGCTGGGCAGATTTTTTACACACACATTGCTATCTTACGGTTGATTACGTTTAATACTCCGGCATGTGTGGTAATTTCAACCAAATGCATAAGAGCGAACCGATAGCTTGCTTGACATAAATGACATACATGAAAACCCAACCAGTTATCAACCGGTTTTGTATTGAGTAGATAGCTATAACTACCATGGAAACCAAACAGAAACAATTAGTTGATAATAAATAATATTGATTGTTGGTGTGCATTCTCATATATATGCGAGTCTCCCATAGTGAGCCTTGCATATTTAAGAGAATATAGTCCAGGAGATATTGGTCGACCTCTGCACCCCCCCCCCCCCCCCCCCCCCCCCCAGGACTGAACTTCACCCCACTAATTTTCCTTTCTTAATGTCTCCTCTAATTTTTTTCGGTTGTTAACAAGAATATGTATTTGCACCAGGTCTCTTTGGTTGCCCGTTCTAGTAAAGATGTTATCACATGCGGTCCTTGTTTTCCGCTCGATTCGTTATGCTAATATACAACCCTTACAAATTAACCAAAAATCCGACACCAAAATCCAAAATGGCGGCCAAGATGGCCACCGAAATGTGAAATATTGCTATTTTTTTACATTTCTCACCACATTTCGTTTGTCTCTGTGGAAAAACGTGGACATCTTGGCATGATGTTTTACATTTTATCGTATAGAAGAGTTATTTATGAACACAATGGGACCATAATATACATTCCTTGTTGGATATTTTTGGCTGATATCACGATTTCCCAAATGCGCGTATAATCCGATCAAAGCCGAAACGACGCTAATAACGCAATGTCTGTTTCGATCAATGCGTGTTATTTGCTATTATAACTCACCCCATGAATATATATGTGCACGAGATACCCGGGCTGGATTCCTCTTTTACCTGAGTTGGGGAGTATTCATCCAAATTCAAGATGGCGGCCAAAATGGCCACCAGAAATAGAAAAATCGCTCGAAAAATTGTTGATTTTAATATAAATGAGCGTTATTGTCAAGACAACTCCACACCTGCTTACTTACTATTGTGAGTTGGGAACACTGAGTCAAAGAACTGTCCTTATATCACATCCAAATAAAAGTGCCCAAATCTAAAAAGTTGGAAATATTGAGGTGAAGTGACGACCTTACATCTCATGCAAGATATGGTTTTCCTAATCGAAGATGGCGGCCAAAATGTCGACCCGAAATTTGAAAACACGCCTACATTCCTTTACTTTCTTACGATTGGCGTTATTGTTTCGCGAATTCTGCCCACCATTACATGTTGATATGGAATATTGATATGAAGTATTTATTTGAGATTGGCAATGGGAGGAACCGTGCTGAGAACTCCCGATAGACGTCGCCACCACGCGATGTGTTATAGAATTTCTGGGTCAGCTTTGTTTACGTTGTGTTACTACTGTTGGCGCATACAAATCAATATAACACGAGTGACAATTATCGATCGATTGGACCATTGTGAGAACTGCAATGCCAACAAATTGTTGTGGACCGCTTTGTGGAAAACGTAATAGTTGGGACATCGATTCCCGAAAGATCAGAATTGGGAGAAAAATGGATTTTTTGCGGTGAAATGGATTTGCTGAATTCCATCAAACAATTATTCGACACCTGAAAGTCAGTTGGAAAATCAGTTGTTTGTCGTGATCATTTCCTACCATCTGACTACAGACAGACATTGACGGGTGAATAAAAGAACACATCATTCAAATATAATGTTATATGAATATTACTATCATTGATTGTGATTAATGTCGCGAGCGTGGACATTAAATAATCTCGCCTGCATTCGTGGTACGAATATCGGAAAAGTTAGTCTGACAGAACTGTATTAATATTGTTTCCACATCCGCTTGTTGTTCTGACCATGAAAATTAAATTTAACCCCACGATCAGAAAATAAGATCTATTTGTGGTAATAATATATAGTATAATATGATTATGGGGTTATTTTTGTGGACAATGTGGACAGAACTTTCAACATCTGTGATTGTTACTTGACCTGTTGAATCAAGTGTACACATAAATTATATGTCCGCTGCGTATACTTATGTTTATGCATGCACATTATAGTGCATAATATATATGTTCCGGACTGCTAGCCATAAATATCAAATGATGATCGTGTTAATATGTTGTTATAAAATATTATCTAACTGAGTGCCTGGGGCCAGGCTTGGGTGTGATAACTCTTCACAGCTATTGTTTATTTAAGTGACTACCATCGGTCCCCAGGACAAAATTTACCACACTCCCAGTAATACTTAATCCTATAGGATTAAGTATTATTGGGGTGGGGTAAATTTTTTTCTGGGGATCTGTGGTGACTCCACACATGAGCAAAATGTTGGATTTAATTGAATTCTTTATTATCATCCTAATTTAAATATAGTATACTCATAACAAGTTACAAAACATTGAAAATGCACATATGTATATACAATATGCACTAATTCCATGGGAAGTGTATATTAATAAATCAATAAATCAATATTCAAACCAAACAATATTTACAGAACCAATATACACACATACTACATGTAGTATTTGATGTGCCTCGCATATGCCCTCCAAATACAAGATAAATTAAAATGTTTGTTTTACATAGGGTTTTTGTATTGAATCAAGTACCAAGTAAATGTATGGAGACTTATAGAACTAAAACGCGTTCTCATCCACATACCACAGTAATTCAGGACAGTTATTGTTTTGTGATCGTATATTGAGGTGGAATACTATTGGGCTCCAAAGTTACCCAGGTTAAACAAATCTCACAATATGAATGCGATATAAAAGTTACTCAGTGAAATTCTGTTCAGTTTTTGTCAAGTAATAGCCCTCATTAAGCATAAATTAAAAAATATTAGTATACTGGAGGTGGTCATTTTTGATCGCAAAATATGAATATGTTGTTGTTATAAAACATAAAATGAATATTAATCTACCAGTAGGTAACTTTATCACAATTATACCCCAACCTGAGTAACTTTATCACAATTTCGGGAACCTCGGTAACTTCGTCACAAAACACAAACCGATGAGTGACCAATTCAACCCAAATAAATTGGGCAGAATAGTAGTACAGGGGTGAAATTCGCATAACATAAACAAACAAATGAATCATTATTTCTGTTAAATGGTATATTATATGCCATATAACAACCATTGAGTGGAAATATACGAGCGCTAGAATTACTCCTCACGTATTATTAAGTAATTTTTTCGACCAGTCAGGACAGCTCCACGCTTCGCAAGTTCTATCTTTAATTTCTTTATGGTATATTTATTATAATCATTTGAAGACATATCTCAATAGTTTTGTTGCATCAGTATAAAGAATGATCGGATGGATACAAAATACGCGTGTCGAGTGAGGTAAACAAACGCCGATAGCGAAATCGAAAGTAATGCTATAACCAATCGGACAACAGCGCCACCCTGGCGAGGCCTCGCGCGGTTCCTCCCATTGATACACACAGTGAAGATGGGGGCTAAAACTGGCGGCCCAGAAATTGAAAAGAAATCGATATTTTCACATACTAGTTTCAACAGTTTGTCCATAATATCGATATGTATGGACGAAACTGTACATATACCGTCTATTAGTTCAACTTAAAATGTATCAACACGCATAACATAGTTATGAAAACCCACAATTAATATCGCGATGTGGCATTTCGAAATCCATTCTCCACTTAGCGCTGATAATGGCCGTAACCGTAGGTGCGCCGAATAGTCATATTAGAACAATTACCTGATAACATATTCTGATTTGCCACGTCCATAATTATAATAATGTCATAATATCGATATGTGTGGACAAAACAGTACATTATCCATCTATTAGTTCAAACAGGGGGTTGTAGCCTTCTGGAAACTCACAATTAATAATCGAAATCCATTCTCCACTAAGCGCCCATCATTAAAATGGCCGTAACCGTATATGTGTGCGCCGAATAGTCATATTATGACTTCCAAGAATCAAAACAACGAGTACCTGAACTTATTCTGATTTGCCACATTCAGCATTATCTGGACAGCTTCCGTCTCTTCGTCAGATTAATCTATCTCGCTCACACCACCAACACTTCTACTCTTCTTGGTAGAAGGGTCCACTAATCGGAATGTTTCAACAATACATATGCCGGTGTCCAGCTCACGTGTTTGTTTCGAAAGCTTATCCTTATTCTTGGCGAGCCTTCATTCATGGTAGCTTTATATGGTATAATTCAGATGCTACATATGGGATATGAGCATAAT